>WBMY01006633.1:5722-16570 GCA_013397315.1 Donacobius atricapilla
AGGGAGCAGCGGCGGTGTGCGCGACCCTGCGGCCCCCCTTCCCAGAGCTGAATCCTCAATAAAGGCCATAAAAAAAAGGAGCTGGTCTCCTGGCCCTATTCATTTATCTTAGTAGCGTGGAGCAAGCCGACCTGGTGGATCCTTTCCCATTGTCGCACCTGCTCCACTGAGGTCGCCATTTTCACCTCCTCCCCAACCCGAACCCTCCCGACTGGGCTTGCTACACTGCAGAGGGAAAGTGCTTCGCTGGTGGCAGCAGCTGCGTTTGGTGCTCAGCTGCGTCAGGGAAGTGGGCCCAGAGTGATAAAAATGGCAGGAGATTTGCTCCTTCAAATGCCTTTATTAGGATCAGCCTGGGGTGGGGGCCCAACAGGTCAAACACTAGCCGCTGCTGCCCCCAGGAGCAACTTGGAGGAGGAGGTAGGCAGCTTTTTCCCCTTGTATGCAGACAAAGCCGGGCCTTCTGTCCTCATGGGAGCAGCAGAAGACACAGTTGGCGCATAGGTCCAGGGGTCTCACCACTGGTGTTGTCCTAGAAGGTTAGGGTGACGGGCAAGACTGCCCAACTTTGGGAGAGGGTAGTCTTGCTTCTGCAAAACCTGTTCATGTCCTTTGATTGTCCCTTGGGTGATTTAGTCCGATAATGTTCTCCTACTTTGAGGCAGTTTTTCCTCCCAGTTGGCACCGGGCCTCCTTTATTTGCATATGCACCCTGTTCCTCCTCGACCTCTTGGTCACCATGTTGGGAAGCAACGGGGTTCGACGATGGCCCAGGGGGGAAAAGGGAACAAAACAAAGGTGAGTGACAACCAGGGATTACAACATGACTAATGTTCCAGTAGTGCCAGTCGCCAGGGGATGAATACATAACAAGGAACATCAAACCAACAAAAGGCTTTAACAACAATGATTGCCTGGTTCAGGCTTATTTCAGGGAGGGCGAAGATAGGCTAGCGCCGCTCCTGCTCGTTGGGTTTGACCGCCTAGCTATCACCGGTTTCCTCCACTGATTTTGTCTTCATCCTCTTCCATCCTGGGGCACAGGACTCCTGAAAGGAGGGGAAAAAGTTGCAGAGGAGAGGTGGGCAAGGAGAGACTGCCACTGTGGACAGCGGTGAGTGATGGCAGTAACAGGGATTTGGGTCTCCCCTGCCTGCCTAGTTGGCCGTTTTACCACCCCTTCCTTCCTCTGTGAGCGGGACTCACGGCCTCGCCAGCCTGCCCACCATCATGGCTGCCACTGGGGCCGGATGGAGCAGGGTGGTGTGGAGCAGGTATCTGCGGCCAGCGGCTAGTCGGGCTGTGCTTCGGACACCAGAATCGGTTTCTCCCTTTCCCCGGGCAGGTTAGCTCTTGCAATCTCTCCTCGTGGAGTCCCCAGCTTGCTAGCTGTTCCTTACTGAGGAGCCCACCACTATTTTCCGTACTTCAAGCCCTCAGCCCTGCGGCTCGGCTGGGTGAGCTCCCTGTGAGTGGCGGTGGGGCCACCGAGGCCCTAGTGAGATGATGTGAGAACAGTCCTCTTGCAGGAGTATGTATACTCAGAACAGGTAGGCTCTTTGTCAATAGCTCAATGAGTGATGGTCTTGAGGCATTTAAAAAAAGTTTTCTTCTGACACCATAAAAAAAAAAGGGTAAGAAACACTGGTTCTGGTAGATTATAAAAATAAGTGTGTTAGTGGATGGGTGGATTGTGATTTTTTTTTTGTTTTTCCTTTTTTGCTTTTTTTTGTTTTTTCCCGGGGGGGGTAGATGTGAGAGCATACTGGGTTGAAGAGTGGTGCTTTGAACAGGTTGCTCGATAGTAGAACTGCAGGAGGTCAAATCTGTGAGGAGACTGAGCTCGGCCCATGCTGAACAGTGTGGTGGCCTGGCCTGCTGGGGATGCTGCAGTGTTTCTCTCTTGAGCAAAAGGGACAAGTGTTACTGCAACTCACACCTCCTGCCCCTTCGCCTCTTAATTTTAAAATGACGGTATAGCTTCTAGTACAGCACTGTGAAATGCAGAATGTCACTATAAAGAAAAAATCCTTGAAGCTACCTATTAAACCAAGTATTCAAAGGCTATTTGGGATGTAACAGTGATAAACGAATTTTATATTCAAAGATCTAAAATCTTATTTTAACTTGGTAGTTTGTAATGTGGGGCTTGTTTTTTGGATTAAGCATTTAATTTTTAGTCTGTTATGTAGTATATGTTATTTCATGCTTTTATCAAAATTATGAATCCCCATCACTTTTTGTGATTTCTAACTCTGAAGTCAGGAGTGAAGTAGATCATAGAATCATAGAATGGTTTGGATTAGAAGGAACCTTAAAGATCATGAAGTTCCAAACACTGCCATGGGCAGACACCTTTCACTAGACCAGTTCACTCAGAGCTCTATCCAGCCTCACCTTGAACACTTTCAGGGATGGGACATCCACAACTTTACTGGGTAACCTGTTCCAGTGGCTCACCAACCTCACAGTATACTTTTTTTTCCTAATATCTAATTTAAACCTACTTTCAGTTTGAAGCCATTCCCCCTTGTCCTGTCACTATATGCTCTTGTAGATAGTTTATCTCCATCTTTCTTGTAGGCTCCGTTCAGGTACTGGAAGGCTGCATTTAGGTCACCTTGAAGCCTTTTCTTTTCCAGGCTGATCAACCTCAACTCTATCAGCCTTTCCTCATAGGAGAGGTGCTCCATTCCTCTAATGATCTTGGTCTCCTCTGGACTCGCTCAGTCAGATCTATGTGCTGTGGACCCCAGAGCTGGATGCAGCACTCCAGGTGGGGTTTCACCAGAGTAGAGGGGAAGACTCACCTCCCTCGCCCTGCTGCCCATGCTGCTTTTGATGCAGTCCCGGACACGATTGGCTTTCTGGGGTGCAAGTGCACATGGCTGGCTCATGTCCAGCCTCTCCTCCACCAGCATCCCCAAGTCTTTTTCAGCAGGGCTGCTCTCAAGCCATTCACCCCCCAGCCGGTATTGATACCGAGGGTTGCCCCGACCCAGGTGCAGGACCTTGTACTTGGTCTTATTAAACCTCATGAGATTCCTATGGGTCTACTTCTTGAGCTTGTCCAGGTCCCTCTAAATGGCCCCGTCCTTCAGGTGTGTCAACTGCACCACTCAGCTTGGTGTCATCTGCAAATTTGCTGAGGGTGCACTGTATCCCTTTGTCTTATGGCATTAATGAAGATATTGATTAACACTGGTACTAATATGGACCCCTGAGGGACACCACTTGTCACTGATGTCCATCAGGACTCTGAACTGTTGACCACTNCTCAAGAAGTGTGGGAAGAGATTGCCATTGAAGACTGAGGCAAAAACGTTGTTGAGTACCTCAGTCTTTTCCTCATCTGTTGCTACCGGTTTTCTAGCTTTTTTTGGGGGGGGCGAACACCTTCTTTGATCTTCCTTTTTTTGCTGATATACCTGTGGAAGTCCTTCCTGTTATTCTTTGCCTCCCTTGCCAGGTTCAGTTCCAACATTGCCTTGGCTTTCTTTACCCCATCCCTACACAACTGAACTTCATCTCTATACTCTTCATGGGTCACCTGCCCTAGCTTCCACTGCCTGTGCATTTGCTTCTTTCCCTTTAGTTTGACCAGACAGCCCCTACTCAGCCATGCTGGTCTCTTGCCTTTCTTGCCTGATTTCTTGCTGATGGGGATTGTTGGCTCTTGCCTTAAAAATCTGCCAGCTCTATTCTACTCCTTTGTCCCTGAGGGCAGTCTCCCAGGGGAATCAATCCCACTATCTCCCTGAAGGGCAGAAACTCTACTTTTCTAAATTTTACCAGACCCATATTCAGCAGGACTGTGAACTCCACCAATGTATGGTCACTGCAGCCCAGGCTGCCTCCAATCTTGACATCCCCAATTAACTCACTTGCTTTGGGGACCATCAGATCCAGTAACATATCCCCTCTGGTAGGATTGTCTATTACCTGACTCAAGTAGTTATCCTCCATGCATTCCAAGAGTCTCCTGAATTGCCTACAGCTCCCCGTGGTACTTTTACAGCAGATGTCAGTGGCTGAAGTCCCCCAGCAGGACGAGAGCCTGTGAGCAAGATGCTTCCTGTAGCTGAAGACTTCATCAAGGAGGAAAAAGGTTCATCAACAGGCCCCTCCTTGATCAGGCAGCCTGTAGTAGACACCAACCACAAGGTTCTCTTTGTTGCCTGCATCTCTTATTCTGACCCACAGGCTTTCAACCTGCTTGTGGCTGTTCTTCATGGTGGGTGGATGTGGCTTAGGCATGTGAAGGAGAAGGTATTAAGGCATGTGGTTCTTCATCACAGTTACTATATTCCTCATCTAGTCTTATGAAATACTGAAACATGTTCTTCCCAAATGCTCTCACCAAAGTTGGAACAATCTGAAAAAAAGATAAAAATGCATTTTTTCCTGACTTTTTGTTATAGGTTAACTGTGTGGGTCAGTGAAGCACCACACAGCTGCTTGCTCATTCTGCCCAAAGTGGGACGAGGAAGAGAATGGGAAGGATAAAAGCATGAAAACACATAGGTTGAAATAAAGACAGTTTAGTGATAAAGCGAAAGCTGCATGCAAAGACAAAGCAAATTAAAGGAATTGATTCACTACTTCCTATTGACAAGCAGATGGTTAGGCACTTCCAAGAAAGCAGGGCTTCATCACACATAATGGTTACTTGGGAAGACAAATGCTATAACTCTAAACTTCCCCCCCATCCTTTTTTCTCCCAGCTTTTTATTGCTGAGCATGGCATCATATGATATAGAATATCCCTTTGGTCAGTTGGGATCAACTGTCTCAACTGTGTCCCCTCCCAACTTTTTGTGCACCCCCAGACTACTCACTGGTGGAATGGGTTAAGAAAGAGAGTAGGCCTTGGTGCTGTGTAAGCACTGTTCAGAAATAGCTAAAACATCAGTGTGTCAACAATACTGTTTTGGTTACAGATCAAAAACATATTGCCATATGCTCCTATGATGAAAATTATCCCAGTCAAAACCAGTACACTTTTTCATTCTAGTGTCACTATATATTACTTCATTCACTAAAGGTCTAGAGTATCAGGGGGAGAGGAGAAGGTAGAAAAAACTTTCTTCTTTCTTCAGGAAATAGTGTAAAAAATGGTAGTGAATTTTGAGAGGGAAGTGCTTTTATATTAATAAACACTTTGAGTTTATTGAGGAAACCCTATTCCATTTATTTCTGGCACTGAAAGCTTTTGCCTCACTTTGGCAATAGTCTTGCTGCCAGAAGTGCTAGCCTAAAATGTTCACAGACTGCATTCATGCTTGTATTTGTTTCTGGATACCACCATAGAAAGGCCAGTGTATCTTTAAAATCTGAAATGTCTCTTCTATTACCTTGGTTTTGTACTGTATGGTTTTCATATTTGTTTCATGTACTGTCTTTTCTGTGCAAGATTTTCATGGTTTTAGCTTCCAGAAAGTGTGTAAGGAAGTAAGGGTTTAAAGTTCATACACCATATTTGCGTAACTTCTGTATGACAATTAAATTTTCAATGTAATAATTCAGGGAGTTGGAGCAAGGGTACAAGAGTAGTTGGTTCACTTATTCAATGGAAATTGAATGTACTCTGCACAATTTAAGGGCAAAGGAAAAAAATTTGCATAAGATGTTGGTTGTTAACATCTCTGATGAAGGACTTATGGTGGGTTGGTGTGGTTGTTTTTTTTATTTTAGTTTAAGCTTAGGTAGCTATTTTTCTACCTGTAGTTCTTGAGTTCTGGTTATTACAATAATCTTGTAGAGCAATACTTTGAAAACTGTGCTCTTCTGTTACTTCATTTTCTGATGCCCATTTGTACAAATACCTACTAATTTTTCATTACTGCTGTCCCTTGTACCCAGTATGTTTGTACCAGGCCGTCTTCCACTTCCTTCACTGTTAAACCTGGGTCAGCTTGCATATTTTGTTTGTATTTTGAAGTAGAACACAACTGATCCAGATTGAACAATATCACTGCATGACATGGTTTTAAGCCTAGCTGGAAATTAGGTGCCACACAGCTGCTCACTCACCCCTCCACCCCAGTGGAATGGGGAGGAGGATTGAAGTAAAATTTGTATGTTGAGATAAGAACAGTTTAATAACTGAAAATTAAGCAAAATGCAATATTAATGCTAAATAATTATAATAAAAAGGAAACAAATAATGCACAATGAAATTGCTCACCATCTGCTGACTGATACCAGACCCCCCCCTTCCCAAACCCAGATAGGCTGCCCTTCCAGGTATATAATAATGTTCTATGGTGTGGAATATCCCTTTGGTCAGTTTGAGTCACCTTTCCCAGCTATGCTCCCTCCCAGTTTCTTTTGTGTACCTCCTCACTGGCAGAGCATGATACGAAAAAAAAAATAGGTGCTCGACTTAGGATAAATATGACTTAGCAAAAACCCAAAACATCAGTGTGTTATCAACACCATTCTCATTCTGAATCCAAAACATAGCACTGGAACAGCTACTGAGAAGAAATTAACTCTACCCTATCTGAAATCAGGACACTGCAACAGTGTTACGTTTGCTATCATTTTTCACTATAAAGTGCAACATGAGAAGGAAAGTCACTGAGCCTTTGTGCTGGTGGAAGCCATAAAGTAGAAGAAAGCTAGAAAACAAAGTTCACAATTAAGAAAATTGCAGTTATGGAAACCAACTTTCTTTATACTTATCTATATGAAGAGTGTACTATCCATAAAATAGGATAGGAGAGTGCTTCAGGGAAATTGGTTGATCGACTAAATTAGACATTGACTGGCTTGTTCTCCTGCTGTGTAAGGGGAAAACAAATGAAAATGAGGCTCACAGTGAAGTCCTATCTTTATCTGCCCACGTAAGAAGTTGCTCTCCCTCATTTAAGTAGTGGAAGGTTGCGTTGAGGTCTCCCCAGAGCCTTCTCCAGGCTGAACAACTCCAACTGTCTCAAACTATCTTCATAAGGGAGGTGCTCCAGCCATCTGATCATCTTTGTAGCCCTCTTTTGGAGTCCATCTGGCAGGTCCACATCCGTATCTTGAGGGTGTCAGATCTGGACACAGTACTCCAGGTGGGATCTCACTAGGGCAGAGTAGAGAGGGAGAATCACTTCCCTCTGCCTGCTGGCCACACCTCTTTTGATGCAGCCCAAGATGCAGTTGACCTTCTGGGCTGCAAGTGCACACTGTTTACTCATGTCCATATTTTCCTCCATGAGAACCCCCAAGTTGTCCTCCACAGGACTGCTCTCAATGGGCCTTCTGCCGGTCTGTATTCATGTCTGGGATTGCCTTGACCCACGTGCAGCACCTTACACTTGGACTTGTACTTCATTGGATTCTTGTGGACATACTTCTCACATTTGTCCAGGTCCCCATAGACGGCATCCCTTTATTCTGTTGTGTCAACTGTACTGCTTGTCTCTATGTCATCTACAAACATACTGAGGATGTACTTGATCCCACTGTCTGTGTCATTGGTAAAGATATTAAAGAGCACTGGTCACAAGACAGAGCCCTGAGAGACACCACTCATCACCAGGCTCCACCTGGACATAGAACAATGGACCACAATTCTCTGGCTATGTCCATCCAGCCAATTCCTTATACACCCAATAGTCCAACCTTCAAATCCATGTCTGTCCAATTTGGTAATAAGGATGTCATGCGGGACCATGCTGAAGGCTTTACAGAAGTCTAGGTAGATGACATTGGTTGGTCTTCCCTTGTTGACCATTGCAGTTACTCCATTGTAGAAGGCCACCAAGTTGGTCAGGCATGATTTCCTCTTAGTGAAGCTGTGCTGGCTGCCTCAGATCACCTTCTTGTCTTTTATGTGCCTTAGCATATCTTCTAGGAGGATCTGCTCCATGATCTTTCTAGGCACAGAGATGAGGCTCGCTAGTCTGTAGTTCCCTGGATTTTCCTCTCTCCCCTTTTTAAAAATGGAAGCAATGTTTTCCTTTTTCCAGTCACCAGGGACTTCTGACCCCCTTGGCTTTTCAAATATGATGGAGAGTGACTTGGCAAACAACATCAGCCAGTTCCCACAGCACCCTGGGATGCATCTCATGAGGCTCCATAGACTTGTGGCTATTCAGCTTCATCAAGTGGTTCTGAACCTGCTCTTTGCTTATAGTGGGAGGGACTTTGCTCCCTGTCTTGGTTTAAGACAATTTAAGGTGAACAATCTTGAATGAGTTGCCTTTTCTTATAGATTTAACAAATACCTTTCTACCAATAAGGAGAAAACAAATACAGATACAAGTGAAAAAATAACAGCTTAATAACAAGCAAAAGAGGCAAAAAAACCCAACAGTAAATATTCATTAGATACAAATTTGCTAAATCACACAAATTCTACAGTAACAAAGACAACCCAAAATGGCAGGGTAACTCCCTTCAGCAAGATGGCCACTATGGGCAATCTCGTGTAGGGAGACAAAGGGAAAATCCACTTATCTCTCTGGTGGCGGCAGCTGGCATGCTCTGGTAGCTGGTACTTGATCAAGGGCTAGAACTCGTGGAGGGACTTTGCCTACCTTGCGGCAGGAGACAGCAGGGAAGGTAAGGCAAGGCAAAACAACTGGGCTGGGGCAACTCAGTGCCTTCTCTCAACTGGGTGCTGCTGGCAAGCTGTGAGTGACCCAGACTGGAGTAGGGCCACTCTGTTCTTTCTGGCAAGGTGCTGCGACTGCTGACAGGCACGCCTGTAATTCACCTTGAGACAGTCCAAGATGCAAGAGAAGAACAAAAGAGAAGCAGAAACCCCAAAACCAATGGAGTCTCTGCCTTGAAGACTACAAGACAAAAGAGACCTCGGCTTCAGTACTCTGACTTTTTAAAGGGACCGNTCAGTCCGCTGAAGAAATGCGGCTACAGGAACATGGACGGAGGGTCCAAGGTCGTTTTTAAAGATTTCTAATCCACTTAACTCTAAAAATGTACTATATTTATGGTTTTGTGCCAATTAGTGTCACCTATTCTAAACACACAATTTCTACCTCAAATCCATTCTACCAATGTCTCTGTGCCACCATCACAGCAGGAAATGGAGTAGACGAAGAAGAACATGAGACACCGCCCAAAATTCTCCATCTTGCTCTGATCTACTTCCATTCTAAAAACCAAAAACTACAAATTTTCACCCTGTGACAAACTAAACTTCTATCTATTTTACATCTTTGTTGTTTTCAATTCATCTATGAGTGTTGGAAGTTTTTTCCCATGGACTAAGGTCAAAGACAGTGCTTTCCTGGGGTCCCAGCCAGGGTCTCGGAACCCCCAGGGCAGTTTGAGGGGTTTTCCACATGCCCTGGACTCCAACACCTGCCTTGCTCGATTTTCTGCACATCAGGATGGAGAGTTCTTGCCCTCTAAGAGAAGTGTCCTTAAAGAGCTGCAAGCTCTGGTCAGCTTCTTTGTCCCAAAGGACCGTTTCCCAGAGGATCTCATTCACCAACTCCTTGCACATCTGTAAGTTTGCTCTTCCAAAATTCAGGGTCCCAACTTTCTTCTTTGCCAGGCCTGTGTTCCTGGAGATTGTGAACTCAACCAAGTCATGGTCAGTACAGCCTAGACTGCCTCTAGTCTTACCCTCTTGTGGTTTAGGAATGTTATTCTCTAATTTAGTGTTCCCACTGAAACCATGTACAGCTTGCTCACAACCCCCTCCCATGTGGTGAGCTGAAGAGGAGAATTGGAGGTACAAAAGGCCAAGATCATGGATTGAAATAAGAACAATTTACTCTAAAAAGCAATGACATAAGAAAACAAACAGTAACAGCAGCAATATTGATGATAAAAGTGTACAAGAGAGAGGAGTGGTTCACATGCCAAATGCTAATCGATGAGCCTGACTGCTCCCTCCACCATGCTACCCTGACCTGGAAGCAAGCTACTGCAAAAATGAACCCTGCCTTGGCCAGAACCAGGACATTATCCACCCCTTATTCTATATCATCCACATCATACCCAGATCCTACACCTTCCAAATATACACATATATGTACATATATATACAAACACAGGTATCGTTTCCATAGTCAATGGCTATCCCTTCAAGATGTCTGTTGAGTTCATTTACTCCATTATTGTGGATTCTGTCTTCATTTAGTCCATGATTGTGGATTCTATCTGTCCTAGATATCTTCCAGGGCAGGAGGGCTGATGGGCTGTTAGCTGGTTCCAAGCTGCATCAGAAGCTCATGACTGTTGTATCTGGAGTGGTCCATACTCATTGTTCATGGTAGTTATAGCATACAGTGGCAGTGTCATTCAGGAACCAATATTATACAATTCAACATTACAGACTATTCTCATCCAAAAACCAAAACCCCTTAAGGTACACATCATGTTTCCCCATCCCCCTGCATCACCCAACAAGCGCACCCAGGTCCTTGAGCAAAAACAATCCCACAGATGGGTTTGCTTTCCTTGAGGCAGGACTAATCCAAACTGTCTTCCCTTATACATTCTTCATATACAACATGGAGACTTTAACCCCTTCTATGGTACATGGGGGTTTTAATTGGGCATGGCCAGCTTGCTTGGTAGAGCCTGGAGTGTGAACTAACCAGGTGGCCTTCGCTAGATGTAAATCCCAATGTTTGACAGTCCCACCACCCATTGCTTTCAATGTGATTTTTAGCAGTCCATTGTGCTGTTCAATTTTCCCAGAGGCTGGTACATGATAGGGTGTCGCCCTGATTTTTTCAGCCTTCTCTTCTGTTTCACAGTTTCATGTTTTGGTTTCTTTCTCACGCTCTGGTCTGTAAACACCGGCAAATGTTTATCATAACTTCAAGGTAGTTTTCATTCTTTGTCTTAGAGATATAGACAGCTGATGGACAGTTGTCT
>WBMY01006635.1:0-70010 GCA_013397315.1 Donacobius atricapilla
ACATTGTAACCTAGGACAGTTTCTCACAAGGGTTCTGTGCTGTGATCGCCTCCAGCAGCAGCACAGCCCTGCCCTGTTGTATTGAGCCCAGGCTGGACACAGAGCATGTACCCGTGGGTGCAGTGATGATGAGGGGCTCGCAATACGCAGTGGTCTCAGCCATGCACTAGCAGCCCATCCCACAGCTCAGGCTTGCTGCTTCTGTGGCCCCATGGGGAGCTGACACTGGAGCAGGCTCCTGATAGGATCTGTGCCTCTGTGGAGAGAGGACCCTGGGCTGCAGGAGATTTGATGGCAAGGTTTGTGACCTTGCAGGGGACCCATTGCTGAAGCTGTCTGCTTCTGAAGGACTGCACCCCATGGCAGAAAGGGACCCATCCTTGAGCAGTTGGTCAAGAACTGCAGCCCATGGGAAGGACTCAGGTTGGAAAAGTTGGTTGAGGTCCATCTCCCATGAAAGCCACCCCATGCTGGATCAGGGGAAGAGTGTTAGGAGTCCTCCCTTGAGGAGGAAGGAGTAGCAGAGACAATGTGTGATGAACTGACCATTCTATGCCACTGCAGGGAAGAGGTAGGGAATTCAGGAGTGAAGATAAACATGGGAAGAATGGAGAAAGACATTTTTAAAATTAATTTTTATTTCTTATTATTGTGTTCAGTTTTGATTGGTAATAAACTGATTTTCCCAAGTTGATTCATTTTTGCCTGTGACAAAGACAAATGAGTGATCTCTCCCTTTCCTTATCTTGACCCATAACTCTTTTGTTATGCTTTGTCTTCCCTGTCCAGCTGAGGAAGAGCATGAGCAGATTTGGTGGGATCCTGACATCCAGCCAGGGTCAGCCCTGTATTCCTGTAAATGCAGGTAGATGTGCAAAACTAATGACCTCCAGGTTCAAAAGTGAATTTTCTGTAAATATTCATGACTGAGCTGGAATTTATCAACCCTCATAAAGTCCTGCCAATAATGTTCAATTTATCCAGTGGCTGTGTTTTTTTAGTTAATCACTGGTACTGTGCTATTACTTACCGTACTGCAGGACCTTTTAAATTTATCACAAGAATTGCCATTTTAATCTGGAGTGTGTATACATGTTACCATCACTCCTTAGCAGGCTCTTTTGGTTGAGCTGAAAGCAAAGTTTGTATACTATTGAGTTATTTACCTGCCTAGTTTTAGAACATACAAAGCGGTGGATATGAAGATCAGCAGGAAAGCATTATCAATATGCACATGTGGCTTTGAAGAAAGACATTTGTGCTTCTTCATTTAACTCTAATAGGAAAATTGAGTCTATACAGGGACAGCCACAATCTGCTGTTAGAACAAATGGTTCTCTTGAGACGACCAGTGAGGCTTATTTTCTTCTAGACCTTGATTTACTTATTTGAGAAATCCGATAGACGTATCTATGAGATCTGTGTCGTACATGTATGCTCCTGTGACTAGTAAGATATGTGGCAATCTTGCTCCTCACTTGTGCCACACTTCAGGCCTTGCCCCCTACTTGCATATAATATTTGCAGGAACTTAATTATTGAAAGAGTGTTGTTCTTTTTCCAGGTTTGGCTGAAATCAGGCAGCAGGTGTAGAAGCTACTCTGCAAAGGAGAGAGAGACAGAAATATAGATCTAAATAGACATTCACAAGGAGACACAGTGACTCCATAAGACTGACTCCGATGGGAAAGGAGCCTAAAATGACTTAAGACTTTTCTATTTCAGCACTGGAAAACAAATCGAGAGACAGAAGGATTGAAATAAAGGATATGCACCAATAATTTGGCATAGCTGCTGATGTAGAAAGTCATGGGAGCAAAAGGAAGAGATACACTCCATTTTTACTTTTGATACGCATTTTCTTTATGAGTGGGGCACCGACGCTCAAAGTAGTTGGCACACATTAATAACTGTCTTGTTATGGGACAATGTGCCCTGCTACCATTAAAATTTAACCCCTCCTCAAAGTAATTCTACTATTTTCTGTCTCAGCCACAATGCAATGAGAGAATTTAAGTGTCATTTGTTCACACATGGATGGTATGTTGCTGTTTGTGATCCTTCTGCAAAGTTCATTAATTAGTTTAATTAATTGTCCGTCGGTAAATGGAGCTATAAGAAAGGTTTTCTCAATGTGGCACCTAGCAGGCAAAGCAAGAATAAGTCCTCCAGCTGTCATGTCTAAGAGACAGAGATTCGGCTCCTCTGGGACACAAATAGGTACATGCAAGGCCACAAGTGCCCAAGTGTGTGGACAATAAGTTATGGGACACTGATAAATCAGTAATGGAACCAAGGCAGCTGATTTTCTACTTCCAGCAGTGGGCAGAGGAAGGCATGGGGTTTCTGCTTAAACTGAAGAGCAGTTTTTCCAGAGGAGCTGACCTTCCCACTTGAATTAAAGCTACTGGAAGTAACTCCCTACAGGCAACCTCAAACCACACACAGCTGGTCCTGCAGCAGTTTGTGCATTTGATATTGAACATACTTGATATAATTTTAAGGTTTACATTTACACTTCTAGTGCGGAGAATCAACTTCTTTTTGTCTTTTTCAGTAGTTTTGGAATATTATTTTCATTATTGACTTTTTTCCTTTCAAAAAGACATCAGAAAGAAAGGGCTTACAGCTAACATTTTGATTCCTCCTACATATTGTTACTCTTTCAGAAATGGCTGCTAACTTCTGGTGCTCAAATAGCAGCTAAATTATCCAAATAAAAGATAATTTGAATGGCACAGAGCATGAAAAGATGAATTTCCTAGGTCATGAGAAAGTTAATTATTTGTGTGTGGATGCTGGCCCTACTTGATGAAGCTCCATTGCCTTCCAGAATATCATCTTAGGCTGAAAAGGATCTTTTAATACCATTTATCCTTCATGGAGAAAAAATACTGTCTTTTCTTGTTTTTTCTAGTTTTGCCCTTGTGGTTCCAAAAGCATTCTTCATGTGTGTCTATTTTTCTTTCTAATTTTACTAGGAAACTTGTAAAAACAAGACTCTAAAATCAAAGTTAATTTTGTTACTTTCATAAATAGTATATTAAACTTACAATTCTTTATATGGCTTCCCTTTAATTATTTTTCATTCTTTAAATTTTGGAAAGACTACATTGCTTTCTAGCTATTGTTATTTTTTAATTCTGATGTCCTACTTTCTTTTACTTTCCAAACAAAATAGTCATAGCATATTTAATCTTTCCTCATATTGAGATCTCTCCAGTTCCCATGACTTTAATTATTTTTGTTATTTTTCCTTTGGATATAATCTGAATATTAGGCTTAAATTCTAAAAAATCAGTCATTGCCTCACTAACCTCTGCTCTGTTTCCTGTCCTTCTTCAGATGCTTTCTCACACTTCATTAGGCCAAATCTGGATGCAAAAACTTCAGAGGAAGATTCTCCAAGCAGAGCTTCTCTTTTTATCATATTAACCATCTCTTACTGCAGCTGAGAAACATACTCCATCCTCATGTACCTACTTTTCCAACCCACTCGTTTCCCTTCTTTATCTTTGCATTCCACTCTTCACTCAGCAATTTACAGGGAGCACTACTATTTTTAGCTCCTGAATACATCGTTTAGCATTTGCTCACATTGAAACGCATCAACTATTTCTTCAACCATTCCCTTAATGTGTTTAAATATCACAGAGAACAATCTATACCACTTAAAGTATTAGTGTTACTTAAGATTCTGCTTTCATCAGCAAAGTTTATCAGTGTATAGAAAGATCATTAGGACCAGCTGCTGACACCTCTCCCCTGACTTAATACAGTGAAGTGATGGGCTCAGAAATGTATTGACTGATATTTAACAAGAGATATCTGATGGAATTAGAAAAAAGAGCAATTACCTCTACCATGAAAAAGAAATGCATCTGAAATTTATTATAACCACAGAAACAAGCTGGTTATACTTCCAGTTCTAGCTTTGTAGTTGCATACCACAAAGTTTCTCATCAGAATGTTGCGACACAAGCTGAAGTAACTCTGGCTTGTTGGTTGACCGGGGGGATTAAAGTTGTATCCATCTGTATGTAATGCAGTAAGCTCAGAAGATGAATGTTCTATAGGGGAAAATTCAAGTAAAGGATGGGGGGGGGGGGGGGGTGGTGTGTGTATAGGAATATCTACATGTATGCAAAGTAACTTCTTTTTCTCCATCCTAGAACTCTATCTTTACACACTGCTGCTTTGATTTGTATGGTGTAAAGCAGTCTCTTGCAGAGGGTACACTCCAACACAGCTGTTTTCTAACAGCATTGTATATGAGCATCTTTCTTTCATTCCCTTCCAAGTCAATGCAGGATGTCACATAGGTGATGTCATGCTGAATGTGTTGTGTTTGCTCCAGGGCACTTGCTCCCAGATATGTTCCAGCTCTCTAAGCAAGGTGCTTGATTTTCAGAAGAGGCACCAACACCTGTGGAGAGGCATGAGGACTATTTACCTTCAGGCAATAAAACTGAGAAAACACTGAGCAGCATCTTAGATCTCATTATTTTCCAATATAATTTGTCCTATACTAGTGATCCTGGTACAAAATCTTTTCCTCACTTATTTTTGTAATCAAACAGAACAATGTAATTGTTATTTTGAAAAATGAGCAGGTTAGAAAAGATTAATGGACACAGCTGATAATTAATATTCTAGCTACAGAGGCTATCATATGAGCTGTGAGTGGTCCAGAGCTTCAGGTTCATCCTCTTCAGCTGTCACACATCTCCCTGAAATGTTCCTTGAATCCAGAGACTGTTTTGAATCTCACATCTTCTGTCTCCTGTGTCTACTGCATAGGAAATACTTCTCTGATGAGGACAAAACAAACTCTTAAGAGAACAAATTCCACCTAAAAGGAGAAATCTTCTGAACTTTTTAAAGAAGGTAGATATTTTTGCCTCTATAAATTTTAATGGAAGGGGAGCAGCATATATGCCAAATTTCCTACAATACATGCAGTGACCTCACAGCTAGGGTTTTTTCTGTAGAACCTTGGATTCTTCTGTCATTAAAAAACAGGTGGGTGACTGCTCTGTTTTTTTTTTTTTTTTAAAAGACAAATTCTTCCTTCACAGCTAATCAATATTAAAAAATCAATTTTACACTTTGTGCAAAAATCTCATTCATTAAATATACTTAGTAAACTTCTACTGGATTGAATTCTTAAAGGGAGTTATGTATATAAGCTCCTGTTCATAAGTGTCTACTGAGTGTCAGTAAGTAATTTGAGCAGTGATACCTGAGGATGTTTGTGAGAACTTGGAGAGTTCTCACTTGCAGAGTGAGAACATGGAGAACTCAAGCAGAACTGCGAAGTGGTAGAGTTAATACTGAAAGATCTTTAAGATAGAGCTATTTTCAAGACTACAGTTTTGAATATGTGATTTTGAGGAATATGTAGCTACATGTTGCTCAAATCTCTTTTTAGATACTTACATGCTTTTCTGAATCAAAACAAAAGTGGCCATGCTGAAACATATCTGGCTTTTGCATTTGAAAAAGAAATGTTTTCCTTTGGTAAATGCTATGAAATCATTTACCACATAATTGCTCACCTGTAGTTCCACATATGGTGGAACAGCTTTTTATTCCCTAAGAGCCTCAAGATTTCTAATGTAGCCACTTCTTTCCTCACCTTCCCATCCCAATTTACCTTTGCGATAATTTAAAAGACCACCCAACATACTCCATCAACATTAACAACATCATGTTAATAAATAAAAATCTATTTCCAAAACCCAAGTGAAATTACCAAACTTTCCCATGCAACTCCCACAGAGCTGTATTCAGTGCTGACTACTGCAAATTGATTAGTAGACTCTTAATGCTTATTAAGTTATGAACAAAGCACATATTGATTTGAATAGCAGCTTGAATTTTGAAGGCTGCATGCATGAAAACAAATACAGTATGCCATGATTCAGAAATGCAGGGCAATTAATATTGAGACCTAGGAGACTAAAATCTACCTTGAAATAGCCAAACGTATAAGCACTACTAAATCAAGACCTTTATTTTCCTGCCTTTGTCTTTCCAATGTTTAGTTTCACAGTAAATGAAAGGGGCTATTTGAAGTGAGAGAGAGAAGAAGATAGGTCTGTGACCTCTAGGTAGACCATGGAGATCAAAGGCAGTCTCCATATGTGTTAGATATTATCTTTTTGAGGCAAGTGGGCATGATGTTTTGTGATGCAGCAGTGTGGAAACACGCAAATAACCTGGTTAGTGACCGCTGAGAGAAGAATGATTGACATTGTGTTTGAAAAGCAGTAGTAAAACCATGGAAAGAAGATTTAGTTTTAGTTTACAGAAGGGTCCTTCAAAGCTCTGTAGTGCTCAAAAACTGTTTTAATAGAAAATTCCTAAGCTTACATACATATTATAATTTATATGTTAAAAAGAATAGATTGCTACAACTAACAGTTGAAAGCCAATGTCCTCTATAAATCTATTAGTTTATCTATCAAACTACAGTTTCAGCACATAGATCTTTTTGTTGGTTCATTTTTCTTCTTTGAAATACATGCAGGGTATAGACTGTATTTACTTGAGGGCAGTTTACTTATTTCATTACAAAATGAGCAGTGTCAGTGGAACATGACAGAACTACTGGGAAAAACATGATTTTGTGGTAGGAACAGTGGATCAATACAGCAAAGCAACTACCCCATTGCTGTCAACACAGAAAAAATATTCTAGTGTGGGAATCATGCTGGATACATATGTCACACCGTGTCCTGCTGACACAGAGATGTCAGTATAGTAAGGGCTTTACGTAGATGAAGCTCTAGCTCAGTTAGATGACCAACACATTTAATCTGCCCCTGTTGACTTTTCCTCTCTGTGTAGGGGTACACAGAAATACCATGAAAACGCCTTTGTGTAGTCTTCCAAGTCCAGGCTGAAAGGAGTGAATAAAAATGAAAAGATTACTGCAAAAGATATTCTATTAGACTAAAAAACTTTGACAATTGCTCAGGAAGCCATGCTGCAAAAGAAAACCTCTTTGTTTTTGTTCTGATTGCCAAGTATGTTAAGAGGAGAATGTTGTCAAATAGCTGAATATCATCAAAATCAGCTTAAGAAGCCTTAATGCCTCCCTGTCTGCACAACGTCAGTCACCAGTCTGCACTTTTGAAGTTCCCCAGTTCAAGAGCAAACACAACCAAAGGTGAATATGGTTACAGCCCCAAAGTTGAACTTGACCTTTAAGTAACTCTTTCACTTTTGCCCACTCTCTTTTCCAATTTATCATTCACTTTACAAAGCTGGAAAATGCATTGTACCTTTTTATTTTTGATATGATCTTTGTTGATGCTATTCTGAACTTGCGTTTTAATCTTCATGTTATTTTTCTCTCAAATATATACTTTTTAATCCAGAACACCAGACACATTGATTCAATTGTCTATTTTGTTATACTTTCGGTATATCCAGGCTGTCCAAGCACCTGCAAATTCCCTTTTTGTAATCACCAAGAATTCTGAAGTTCCTTTTAAGACTGCATAACAATAGCTGGAAAGTGTATTTCTTTTTAATATCTCTGAAAATGAACATTGAGGTCCTCCTAATTATTTAGAATGAGATGGAAAATACAGAATGCTGAAACCATGAATTATGTGAATGCAACACACATTCTTTAGTAAATCCAAATATAACAGAGAAAAGATCATAATCTTTTTACACTAAAAAAAGTCCAAGAAAGCCTTGTCATTTTTGTTGACTTGAGTTTTAAGAGGCTGCTGCATCCATATTTTCAATGTTTAACCACATTTATCTGTAGGACATGCCTGCAGATTATTCTTGGCTATACATCAACTCTGCTTTCTGTACCTGTTGTACACTTTGGCCAAGGTCAGGCCCTTTTACAAAAGAAAACCACATGCCTGTACAGAAATGCCTAGCCCACAGAGAGGATGTGTGTTCCCTCCTTAAAGACTGTGTGGATGGAAAATAATGGAGTGAGCCACAGAGAAACTTAGCTCGTAGTCAGTCACTCACTTGCAAAATGCAGTAGCGTTTAACAGTTACCACATCTCATCGGTTTATCATAATCCTTCTCCTGAGATGATTACATCTCCCTGTGACAGCTCTTCATCTGTGTCAGCACAGAGTCAAAAAGATTAGATTAATTCATTGCTGAGAGGGATTTGAGCTGACTGATGTTATTTGCACTGAAACAGAGCCAGGCTCTATTTGGCCTTTGCTGGAAGAATGTTAGTTATCAAATAAAGGATGTAAAAGGGCACCTTTGCACTGAAATTTTGCCTCCTCAAATCTTATTTTCATGAGAGCTGACAGTGGCTATTTTGAAAAATGACAGGGCTTAAATTATTCATTAAGATGCCAGGAGTGTCTCCTGTGAGACTTTCAAATCCAAATAGATATTGGCAAATCTGACCTTGGTACCCGTCCAAAGTTTAAATAGTGGCAGAGATGTGACCACAGTTTCATCCTCTGTCTTTAAAATACTGGACAGAATATTGTGAAGGAGAATGGTCACATACTCAGCATCAAGTGTTTTAGCTAATGCATAGGAAACCATAATTCTGCCAAATGTTCACTAGAGGCAGAGATACTTCAACTTGTTTTGTTCAACTGCCTTGTCCTCTGTCAATTGGGTGAGATGCATCAATGAGTTCCCAAGGGAGGGAGCTCAACAAGCTCTTAGCATCCACAAGGATAATTGTCACAATATAGAAATCATAGAACCGAAAAACTGGAGTAAACCATAGTCCCCTCAGTGAAAAAAAAACCAAACAAAAATACATTATACATATATAATACAGCCACATCCATACGGAGGTTCATTCTGTGTAATATATTTCTAGGGTACAGACAGAATATGGAATTATTTTTATTAAATGCCACATAAGGACCATTTTACCATCTGTGAAAATATTTAGAGTATATCCATTCAAACTTTACAAGCGGCAGTAAACAGCTCACAGAACAACAAAGTGTGAACAAACACATCAGCTGGTCTTTAGAGTCATGAAGAAATAGACTCTGCAGAAATAGTTCTACAGGAAAGAATACAATAAAATAAAACAAAAAAACATATCTAGGTACTGCAAATTTTCTTTTTTGCAGCAGAAGCAGCAGCTGATTTTTTAACCAGGAGCATGATGCTCCAAATTCATTAGTAAAGTCAGTCTTGCACTTAACAATGAAATTGACATACAGCCGACTATCAGGACAGTCAATGATCTATTTGCGGAGAAAATTCTCTTGGCATAAGCAAAAAATTCTCCTTCTTCCATCATGTTACAGTCTTACAGAATGACAGCCATGCTCCAAACCTTCATTAAAATACCTCTGTTTAAATGTCTTTAAGTATCCTGTTTGTCGCTGCATGTTCAGGACAATTTTTTTCTGTTGATATAAATCCTGGATAATTACACTGAATATGAATTGTTTCAGATTTATGATTAGGTAAGTACGAATCTTTAATATGAAGCCTCTATTAACTCTAGGCAAGATTTTGTTGATAGTTGAACTTATTAGCAAATGATGTTTAGATTGAGGCAAACAGATAAACAGGTACTAAATTTTCCCCTCTTAATGCATGGAAAAAGTTATTTAAGACTTATGCAGAAACGGTGAATAGAAAATCCCAAGCAATGCAAGTCAACAGTGTAAGAACAAGACAGAGAAAAGAATGAGCTTTATGTTCTACAGTTTGACATAAATCTTCAATTAAAATGTGAAGGAAAATATTAGGGAGAAATGAAAGAAATTATGACAATGTGACTCAAATTTCCACATTGACACTTGAAATAATTCTTATTAATTTGATGTGAACATCTCTCTTGTACCGTTCACGTTTTGGTCCTTCCTTCAGCACTTTTGTGCTTATATTTATTCAGGAAGATCATGCAGGTCAAGTCTGACAGACAATATGTCCCAATCTGTCTCTAAACCAAACTGCTATGTGAATTTCTGGCCCCAGCAGTCTCACAGTGACAGGAAAAATCTTCTGGCCCAGGTTTAGTGGCCCTCTAAGCCCTGCAGAGAGGAGGGAGTGTGAAGCTGGTTGCACTTAGCACAGGCAATAGCCAGCATGTTTGTAATGAGGCTGCAAACTAATTCCAAGTTGACAGTCCCCCTGCCCCAGTTCTACAATTCATAACATTGCTGGCAAGGGTCATTCACCCTTGCTTTGTAGCTCACGAGAGATTTAAATAGACAAATATAATTCCTGCTATATAAACAAATCAACATAAACAAACTATTTAAAAGACAAAAACACATTCCTGCACATAGTCCTTATGGGGACACTTCACCTCCTCCACCCCACTGCACTTCCTTCATGTCTTTGCTTTTTAATCCTCTGGTCACCCTGGAAAACCCGTCTTTTTCTCTATGCTGCCGGTGAGTATTAATGTTTGGGTGGAATTTTTTTTATAATTGTGTCTGTGTTTACTCACTTCAGAGAAACGGTTATTTATTCAAGCTGATCTGATAGTCTTTCCTCTGCATCTAAGGTATCCCAGTAGTTTATAAACAAGGTGAACATGCCCAGACCTCAGGATATAAAAAGGTAGAAATCTGCTCTAGCTGCAATAAACTCGTACTTGTAAATAGCTTTTCTCTCTGAGTCTTCTTTTGCAGATGCTCTCCTATGAAAACACTGCAGTTTGGCAAACCTGCATTCTTAGACTAGCCCTTAATTAACAGAGAGTTAGGCATGTCCTTTCCCAAAGCCTGGAATGCAGTATTATTGGCCTGCCACACAAAGTCATCACATAACTTAATGAGCCATTGGCACTTTAATTTTATAACACACTTCCCCAATTAAGCTCTCTAGACCCCAGACTTAAACAGCTGTCCACAGCTGTTGGAAAGTGATTTATCATCGTCAGTCTTTGCAGCCAAAACATTCTAAGGTGCAAGTTTTCAATATCACTCAGCAGATAAACATTTGTCTGTTTTTATTCATTTTAATGCTGTTTCAGTAAGTTTTTGTGCATCAATTTATATAGTTTTTGTATCTATTCTATAATATGCAGATTTGTGTTAATTCTGTATTTTTTTCATGTGTACCGAGGTGTGTCAGGGAATACAGAAAGACATAAACTCTAACAGTGTTTTGCTTCTGTTTCTAAATGTGGACTGAAAAGCTCCAAACTTTCAGTATGGTTGGTCATACAAAGGCATGCACTCTGGAACACGTGTTTTGAGCAAACATTTAGACTCTAAACATATGCAAATGAAGTTGTGTTTTAAAGTGCTGACCTCTCCTTTCTGAGGAAATCTTCCAGTCGTGTGATACTGCATTATAAAATAGGCTGTAGAGCTTCCTGAAGAAAAAACCTAATAAATGAACTTAAGAATTCCAACTGGCAGGATTCACCACTGAAACATTCAAAGGGGCAGGCATTCTAGATATTTGATTAGACAAACATTCAACTCTTCTCATCCATTTCAATACTGTTGAAATGATATTAGGAACATTTACCTCACTTTTCATATATATTTTACCTTTTCAACTTTAAACACAATTTTTTTCTACATTCTTTCTTTTCTACATTCTTTCTACATATGTATTTTCATACAGTTGATCACATTGATTTGGTATGCTACACCCTATATCAGGGTGAAGTGGAAGGCATTTTAGTTGGAGTAGGAGATAAGTGAAAGTGGCTACTTTATCTGGCTACCAGAGTTTAACACAAATAGAAAAAGGTCTAATGCTGATTTTAGCAGGTAACGTTATTGAAGCCAGTATTGATTTTTCCATAATCTGATTCAATCCTCCCAATACAAGTACCAATATATTGATAGTATGGTGAAGAGTCACACCATTTCTGCATTCTAGTTATGTGACTTTTCTTAAATTGATGCCTTATTGCCTTCAAATTCTGAAACAACAGAACAAATATAACAGTGGAAGTAGGCAGTACTCACCCTCAGCACTGCCTCAGAGTTGAAAGCATTTATCATTAATGCTTGGGCAGTGTGTATGGCTAGAGGTAAGGGAAAACTTTTTCCAGTTTTGAATGTTGTGTGGCGATAAAAAATATAGAGGACAGACAACTGGACAGATTTTAAGATCTGCAGAGAGAAATAAGACCTTTTCCTTGTAAGTCTCTTGTATTTGTCAGTTGTTCAGTCATTGTGTTGAGTTAGTGGGTGGTCTGGTCTCAGGCATTTATCAGTGCCATATTACAGAGGATACCCATAAATGCGAGGTTTTATTCCAACACATTTACAGTAGAAGAAGCTCTCAAATAGTAACTGAAGACTTTACTTATACACTTTTATTCCTTATCCGTGGTCAACAAATCAGTTTTGGATGAGAAACAATAGAGTTTTTGCAAAGAAAGACACATTTAATTCACACAGAGTAGGTGACAGCAAAAATAGAGTCTTGACTACTAGGAAAATGTCATAAACAAAGAAAAGTCTATTTTAGCAATAACTTTTTTTTTCTATTTTTTTTTTTTTTTAATGGCCCAATAGAATGGCCCAAGCAAAATCAAAATATTCATGTCACCAGCCTGAACTGTCACAAGGGCATTGCTTGCCTCTGGAGGTGGGACAACCTTGAAAGGTAGGGAGGAATTGTCTTATTGCCCATCCACTTTTCAGCCAAGGAGACTGGGGAGAGGTGTAAATTTCTTTCTCTCTTATGTCTTTAGGAGGATGCTCTGCATTTCAGACAATAAAATTAATTTCTACAAAGGATCTAAATAATGGAATATGATCTTGCAAGTTCAAGAATGGATCATTTAATCTGTCTGTGATCACAAAGGAACTTTGTTGCTACTCTTTAAATTGGGAGCTGAGCAACATAAACTTTCCCTTCATTCACATTTGCTTTTACATCCCCTATCTGTTAATTTATAGATGCGTGCCAGGCCTATGGGAAAAATGCACCAATTAAAACTAAATGTGGAACTCAAGTGTAGCTTTCAAACACCATTGACCGGTAGAAGTACATTAGCCTTGTTTTCTACTCTCCAGAGTGCCTTCCTGATGCCAAAAATTGAGCACACCAAGAAAAATGACCAGTCAGAAGTTTTAAAAGAAGCAATCTCAGAAGTAATTTTTTGGTGTTCAATTACTGCAGGACATACTAAATATCAAAAATAGGAATATTTTAATAACTAGATGGAAAAACGTGCATAGAAGAAGTCTGTCAACAGTTCCTAAGTATAACAATGCAGATTCAGCTTTCAGCTCTGGAAATCCCCAACCAGTAAATTGCCAGAAACTGTAAAGGAGGGACCAATATCACCTGAAGTAACTTTTTACACTGCTGCCATTCCTAAGTATTCAGCTCTGGAACATTTCCAGAAAGCTAGAGGACCCAGTAGCCACAGCCATTAGTAAATTTAGCATATCTTTGATGTGATCCACACAGACATTAAGTTCCCACAGACTCTCCAGGAAAACAAAGATACTTATTACTTCAAATGCTCAGCACATATCCATGAGGTTTTTAGCAAGCTTATTTCCTCATATCTCATACACTGCTTTGCACAAGATAATTGCCAATAAAACTATATCTCAAAACTACATAACTTCCTACACAGGAGTAAAATTCATCTGCAGAGAGTGCAAAATTCCTTTCAGGACTGCAAAATATGGCCCTGTACTGTTCTACTTATCTCCAATGAAGGTTCCTTTGTCAGAGAGACAGTGTCTTGTGCACAATGAAGCAAATAAAACCACACCCTAAAAACAATCTGTGTCTAAACTTCTCTTCCTGGGAGAAAGCTGAAAAGGCAAAGCAGACGCATCAGCCAGTCAAGGTACACACCACATTTCTGGGAAGCACTTTACTGAAATGGCCTGAACAGTGAACTTCATTACATTCACAGCTGTGTTCCAAGAAGAGAAAACGTCTCAGAGAATGCAAGGCTCATTGTCCTGCTTCCAGGAAAGGAACTATCCAAGGCGAGGCAGGGTGCAGAAGCTGGAGTGAGAAAACCTTATTTCTAAATGGAAGGAGATTTTTTTCTGGAATAAGGTTTAAATAGACTTTTGATCTCATGTGGTAAGAGCAGATGCAGTATGGTGTTCTAGTAAAATGAGAAGGCTAGCCCAAAAACCATCCTAGTGAGAGTCAGACTCTCTTGAATTTGGTGCGTTTTTAGTATGCTTCACTGCAAAGTTACTGTGAAATGTATGTATCCTGATAGACAAAACTAAAATAAATCTGCTATGTTTTTTCAGTTTTAAAAACAGTCTTTCCAACAAAATTTTCCTCAGCTGTAGAATTAAGAGGAATCATGGCAACATTTTATCATATATACTTCCCTGCATGTAAAATTTAACAAAATCCACTGAGAGTACCTGACTAATATCAAAATTTAATTTTCAGTTCTACTCTGTGTCTTACGAGATGTTATCCTTTTTCTTCTTTAGTCAGCTGGCACCTCTGAATGACATTTTCCCACTGAACTATTTTTAGCTGAAGTAAAATCAATATTAGTTTGAAAAACTGAGAAAGGAAAAAAAGACTTCAGCATTTTTAGTTAGCAGATGTTGGAGAGATAGGGGGAAAGTTTTTTGCTAACATAGTGTTTCTCAAGGATAAACAATGATTCAATAACACATTGATCTAAAGCATATTTTGCTGAGGAATTTACAGTATCTTTATCACACCTATTTAAGTTACACGTGGCTAAGGTGAGACACTGCAGCCAAGAAGTACGGGTGACTACCCTGTACGGGAAGAAGCTTGCTGTAGACCTGCATTCAGCTTTCTAAAGATTTAACCTGGTCCTTCCAGGACAGAGGGACTGAAAACTCTCAACGGTGACTGAGTGGACAAACTTAGGAACACTGCTACCTCTTTGTCTTGAGCCAGAGGTGATCACACAGGTAAATGCTCTTGCAGCACAGCCTCATACTGTATGGGTTCTTATATCCTCTTAAATCTGACACATCGTTTGCATTGAATGTGGCTACCTCAGATTTATTTTCTTGCATTTTCTTTTTCACTTGAGAAGAAGGATGTGATATGATTCTATGATTCTATAATAGAATCCAATAATTTTTGTTCCTTTCCAAATAGTATGCCAAGTTCCTTATCCTTGCAGACAATGGCCAAAGAGCAAAGCAAAGATTCTTTTTTTTTTTTTTCAGAGAATGCTGAACCTCTTTGTGCCAGGATCTAACTAAAAAACTTCTTCAAATGTTTCCTTTGTCAGCCACTTACGGGACTTGTTCCAGCTCTCTTTCCTGGTCTTATAAGCTTTTCTTCTCTTTGTCACAAAGTGTCACCCAACTAATACACAGTCATGCTTGCTATATCCTTGGATTTTGACTCAAAATTCCGTAAAACATTAGTTTTGTACCCTTGGCTGCACTTTTATGTGGCCTGCAATTTTAGTTGTTATTCTTTAATTGTTTTCTCATTAATTAAGGGATTTTGACGGTTTCTTGAATGAGAGATGCACTGTCTGCTTGAAGAGAAAGAATTTCTTTCAGCCTCTGCTCTTTACCCTCACATGATAGAAAAGACTTCTATGCCTACCTTTTCCAGAGAAAGACAGAAAAAGACAATACATTGGCCTGGAAATTACTTTTGTACCTGTAGCCAGGTCTCCTGGGCAGGGGCCCAAGTCTTGTACATGTTACCTTGCACCATGCCACAGTTACTTCTGTATCATTACTTTTTCAATACAAAAAAAGCGTTTTCATCATGATGTTGCAATTCTCTGCACATTTGCAAAAAAGTATGGAAAGGCAGGAGTCAGCCACTGCTAGGTAATGTGGTATGCACTTTAATTCAGAATTCATTAACCATTAGTTCTGTTTACTGGATCTAGGCTGGGATGGCTCAAAATTTCTTACAGGTTGATGCAAAGGGGGAAAAAATAAAAATATCTTTAGAATTCATGTGAATTGGCTAAAATTTAGGAATGATATATCAAATCCATTAGAGATTTAATGAAAGGCTTCTCTGTCAGCCATCAAATCAGTTAATGCTTAATTATGCTCAATCAAATGAATTATTTAAGCATGTAAAAATTGCAACTGGTGACACTTGGCCTTTCTTGATTTGTAAAGTGATGTGTACAAACCTCTGAGAAACTTCATGCCTGTGAGTATAAAAGGACTCTATTCCTCTGCACAAATACTCACTTTTGTGAACATTTGTTGTATCTGAGTTTTTCCTTGTAGATTTTGGCTCTTTGTGAACATCCATAAATTGGGATTCCAATAATGCAAACACTTGCATATCTGAGTTAACATTGTGCATATGAAAAATCTAATTGAACTCACATGCACAAAATTATTCACATATGTTTGTAGGATTGTGGCCAAAAGAATGTTGATTTCTATTACATATATTTATTCATTTCACTTCACTTAAGATGAGTCTGAGCCACAAATTACTGGCTTAATGCTGCATCTTCTCAAAGTGTAGGAGTGTTCTGAACAAAATCTTGATCCCAAACCACTTCTTGTACAATTAACATTTTATATATTTCATTTTATTGTCTATTTTTTTTTTAATTCATCAAAACATAATGTCCAACTCCAATTAGTAAACAATACCCAAATTATTAATCTCAACTCCCTATGGTTAAAGAAAACATAAATGTGTATACCCCAATATAATAGGCAGCTCAATTTAGTAACTTACAACCTTAATGTAATGACCCTTTTCCTCTGAGAACTGGCTTTGACTCCAACCTAAACTAAGGCAGAGGAAACTCATTTTGACTGTAATGGCTACATGTATAATGAGATTAGGCTGACAGAATCCTGTTCTCTCTTTGCAGCCCAAAGGTATTCAATTCAAAACCTCTCTCTTTGCTTGGAAAGGGAAGGTGCTAACATTGGACCTGCTGGTCTCTTACCAGTCTACTCAAAACGCATTTTCCTTTTTATTCCATAAATCTGACTTCTGTAATGAAAAATACTGTACAAAAAATGCTATCTAATGCAAAATCTCTAGATAAAGTTGACTCCTTAACTAATAAATTCTGTTAAGCCTTCTAAAAAGGCACAAAGAACATTCTGTTCAATGGTACATGCAGTAAGGGCCATAATCTTTCATTTCCTAGCATTCATATATACTTAATTAACTTATTAACTTATTAATTTGGTAACTTCTACCCATCCCAGCTAGCATGAACGTTAAAAGAAAGGGAAGAGATTTTCAGTTATGAGAGTACATGTAAAATTTTAAGCTTCTGCAAACCATTTTAGCAAAGAAAGTTGCAGAGATGCAAGTATGTAGCGCAGCAGCCAGACACTGTGCTGAGACAGAGGGTAAAACTCTCTTGCTCTCTCCCTGTGTAATCTTTGCTCCAACTCTAAGGAACAATAACTTTGAAGACAAGGAGGGCCTATTTGGTAATTAATTCTACTTCTTTCACCTAATTATTTTTGCACCAGAACCAGCCTAGTTTCAGTTGCAGCTTCACTTTGTGAAATACATCTTACCCTCAATTAAAACTTCAGTATTGATGAATCAGCCATGCTTTGAGAGGGATTGTTTCAATTCTTCCACTTCAAAAAATACTTATCTTTTTTGACTCTAACAGTAGAAATTATTGTCCTTTCTCTATGGGATTAAATAGCTCTCTGTAGGAGAAATCTTTTTCACATTGATATTTCTAAATTGTTGTCAACAATTGCCAGTAAAGACTTGTGATGAAGGGCAGCAGTCAGTGCACCCTCACATGTCCTTGTGACAACAACATACTCTCATATGGTATCACTGGAAAGGATTTTTCAATTTCAGGACCAGCTGTTTTAGCAGATTTCCATCACACCTCTTTTAGTATTTAACTAGGACTTTTTTTTTTCCAATGGTTTTACGTTATTTAAAGAATGATCATCAGAAAAATATGTACTCTTTCGGCATGAAAATTACATTTTTATTTTGGTGGAAAGCAAAGCACCACTATTATCTTAAAATAATAACTACATATTTTCCAAAGAATTAAAATACAAAGAATCAAAGGACTACAAGCTTCCCTAATTTCTTTCAGGAAGAAACGTGCACAATGTCACTGAATCAGTCAGTCCCTGTGCAAAACAAATAGGAGTATTGTTCAGCATAGAAATTCTCCAAGCAGTAAATCCATCAGACATAACTTATTATTCACAGGTTCAGATTGAACATGTTGTGACTCTCATACACTTCCCAACATTCTTGTTTCTGATCTCCTGTGATCAGTGCTGCTTCTTAACACGGCCTGCGGTGCGCCACAGACACCATCACAAACCTGCTGTTAAATCAATCACTGGGTGGCACCCAAGAGCCAGCTAAGAGATGTATTGAATTGCAGACACTCTCTAATACACATATTTTAACAATTTCCTCCGTCTTCAGTGAAATTATGCTAATATTTTAGTTGAGTTTCCTTAAGTCTGGAACTCAAATTAAGTCTGTCTGTTTCGTTTTTATGATAGTGCTTGAAATCACTTGCAGACAAGGGGTTGTTGGACCATGAGATTTATAGTGGCAATGCCACAAAGGTGAAACACATCCTGAGGAAGAGGAAAGCAATCTGTATAGCCAGTGTTTTCACTGCAGTAAAGTTTATAGCAGTATTAAGGGAATAGTTACAAATCAGTTTGATGGTGTTGATTTCATTGAGAATAAGTATATTTACGCTTGCAAGCTTTCTCTTAATAATTTTCGGTATGTTTTACACAATGGGGTTAGTGAAGGTTGAATCTGAGCATATTTTGGGAGTGACAAAATCTGTTTTTCTTTTTCCCACCCATCCTTCTACTCTACTTCACAAAAATGATTTTATAACAGCTCCTAAGGGGCTGAGTCAAGGTTCAGCTATTTTACTGAGGCTCACTGATGTTTCTGAAGATGCTGCAGAATCTTTTATGTTCAAATGCTTTTGGTTATAATGTAGATGTGTGAGAAGTAAAATAAAGTGTATGAGTACCAAAAGTCATCCACTTCCTCTATTGCCTCTTTACCACCAATTAATTACCTGGAAGGCTGGGGTTAGATTATATGATTTCCAAATAAAAAGCTTTCTAAACGATGCAGGTTATAATAATTTTTCTTCCCCGCTGGCAATTGAACTGTTCACACCTCATTGTGCCTCTGTAGCATGCAAACTTGTCACCTGCAGAATATCTCTAAATTCAGTCACTTTGGGGCAAGGGGGAACCCTTAACACATAAATATGTAACAGATGTGCAAGTGTAGTAGGGGATGATTATATTAGGTAGGGACACTAAACCAGATGACTTCTTCAGATAGTATTTCAGGTAAAACAATATTTCTTGAAGGATACTTGGGTCTGAAAACCCTTTCCAGAGTAAATGAAGAGCTTGCAGCAGCAAAACCAGAACCAGGGAGTAAAAAAAAAAACGAGAAAAGGTGGACTCGGGAGAGGGTGGGGTGGTTAATGACTATTTACAGCAATGGCAAGAGAAGGGTACATAAAGGGGAATTATGCCACAGCAGCTGCAGCCAGTGAGAAGGGGCAGCTGGGGAGTACCCATTACCAGGGCAGGGATGCTGGTCAGCAGGCAGAAAAGGGCAGTGGAAAACATCAATCATTTCAAAGGTATATTATCTAAAAATGCATCAGATGGTAAGGGCTGTGTGCCCTGGGCTGCAATGAATGTACACCCCTTTTCTTTCTCCTTCTCTCTTTGAATCCATCAAGAATTCTTCTGTAGCCAAGAACTTTACACTGTCAGCCCTTCAAAAAATTGGCCGTTGTTGTTGTGGTGTCCTTACACATCATGTTTAAAGTCTGCCCTCAGCACAGTCCCACAGTCCTGAGCAACACAGACATTACACTCAGCACTTCCCACTAATCACCTACCTCCCAGCTTTCCCCTTCTCTTCTCCTTCTGCTTCCTTCACATAAACCCAATTTTTGTGTCTTTCCTTTCCTAACTAAAACAGGCTTCCAATTAATGTTTGCCTTTAGGATGGTGTACCCTCCGCAGTGTGGAGCAAGGCAAGGTCACAGACCTCACTTCCTTCCTTAAACTAAGTAAGTGCAATTGTACAGGCCACACAAAGATGACTGTCCTTGTTCCTCCGTGCCTTGTTCATCCATGCAAAAGATGTCTACAATCCAACACCGAAATAGGAAGGCAAACGCTAAACACACATCTGAAATTATGTCAAAATCATCTTTGACACATATGAGACCTCTGTATTAAGATATAGCCACCACATGCTTAACTTCTGTCCCCAAACAATGTGTAAGAAAAAGTTAACATGCCTGCCCATAGCCGCTGTTTGGAGTATATTAGTTAGAACATCAACAGCTTGAGAAATGAAAATTCTCTAGAGATAAAGAGGTTAAGTCTTTTCATATAACAAACTAAGCTCATATATAATTCTTAAGCTTTTTTTTATTTTAAGGGGTAGAAAAATGGTCTAGTTTTAGAAATTAAAATACTTTAAGTTAAATCCTCTCAGTGATTTTCTTTGTAATGAAAAAATATTGTACTTTTATGGACAGCAATGAATAGTTATGGTAGTTGCCTTTTTCCTTTCATTTTATACAAACAATAGGTCTATTCAAGAAATATATTTTTATTCTTTTTATTAAGTAATTTAAATTTTCTAGTTTCCAGTTTCCTTATTTTAATATTTGCTCATTCCTTGGAGTAGGAAATTAATACAAAACACTTATTCCAGTACCACAACTTGGGATATTATTTTTCTTTGGATAATCTTTTAAGAGTAGAGCAATCATAATATAATGTCTTTATATTGAAGAGATTTTTTCCTGTTCCAGTTCTTACAAAAATATAATTCATAATAATGAGAGGTATAATGTCAGTCTCTGTAAAGTTTCTGTGCCTCTGTGCAATGCACACTCAAGGCTGGTGTTCGATTGACAAAACTGGACTGAAATAAGAAAAAGTTGTGATCGTTCATTCCTAGAAAAATTGTTTAAACCACGGGGATGTGGATGTCAATGTGCATGCTCCTCTGAGGAAGAGTAACTTGGCTCTTACCACTGCAGAATGGTGTATCATAAGTTTGGGTTTATTTCTGATTCATTCTGTCACCCTGCTGGGTGACACCAGAGCCAGGGCAGGTTAAAGACTTCAGAAGTGAATTAGAATAGAGAGGGAAAAGCCTGAGTATGTGTTTGACTTCGGTACATAAACTCCACTTATCAAGGTGTGCTAATACCTCACGCACTCATATATGGACTTTCCAGGTATGAGTTAAATACAAATACGCTTTTCTACATCATTAACTTGAAACCTGAGTCTGATCTGAGTTCAAGAGTGCACACTGCCAGACCACAGTAGGACTGTATCCCTAATGCAAGTATCCCAATGTACCAGTTTTCTGCAGTTGAGAAACTGGCCTATTTCCCCCAAACGCACACTTGCAGTGTGACAGTGAATGGTGAATAATCTGCACATGACACAAACAGATGTCCTTTACATTGTGTTGTTTTAATCAAATTTTGATTAGCCCTTGGCCAAAAGTTATTCTAGTTTCTAAGTTCTTTATTTGACATGATGGTTATGATAAAGATGGAAGAGACAAATTAACAAAATGCAAGGATTATTTTCTTGAAAATTTACAAGCACATTTAAACCTGCTTTAACAAGCTATAGAAATTATTGCAAGCAATAGTTTTGGTTATTTCTTGGACTGCAGGACTTCACTTTCTTTCTTTGCTTACTGTTAAGGAACGACACGACTCATGAGGCCTGTGTGGAGTCAGAGCACTCTGTGCCTTGAGGAACAGCAGAACAGGAAATCTGTCTGGAGAGGGCTCTTTCCCTTAGCACAACAGCTGCTTCTGTTCAATGTGTTTGTTCAACCTCAGTCAGATCTGGTCATTTAAGAGGTTGCATCTTACTATGATAACAGGTCCAATGGCATACTGTCGTGGTTTAACCCCAGCCAGCAGACAAGCCCCTCAAGCAGCTGTTCACTCACTCCCCCACCAGCACGACCGGGGAGAGAATCAGAAGAGTAAAAGCTAGAAAACTCGTGGACTGAGATAGACAGTTTAATAGAGAAGCAAAAATCATGTATACAAAGGAAAGAAAAACAAAGAAATAATTCACTGATTCCCAGGGGGTACCCAGATGTCACTCTGACAGCCATCTCTATGAGAGGAGGGCTCCCTCATTGCAGTTGTTACTTGGGAAGACAAATCCCATCACTCCAAAAGTACCCCCTTTCTCCTTCTTCCCCCAGCTTTATGTACTGAGAATATTGTCTGGAATATCTGGTTGGTTGGGGTAACCTGTCCTACCTGTGTCACCTCGCCATCCATTACCGATTACTTTTTTCAGCAATAAGTGACTAATTTCTTCAATTAAATTACCCATTTCTAACATTCAGTTTTCATATTTGTGTCACAGATGTCCTTCAGTGAGACCAGATTTCCCAGTGACCAAAACAAACTGTAGTCTGCCTCTGTAGTTCCCAGTTGCCTTTTCACCGCACTTAATTGAATGTTCAGACCTTCTTTCCTCTTCACCTCTGTGTTCATTCTGCACTAGATATAATAATAGCATTGATATTTTCCTATTTTATGTAGTCTCATGTTTTTCTATCCCATTTCTGTCTATTAGAAGAGTCTGGCAGGGGCATAAAATTCTTTTCTCCCTTAGGAAGCCTAATCCACAAACTCACCATCCAACTCCATGCCAAAAAGTAATATATCCTATGCTTTTCATCTAAACTGCAGTCATTCAGCCATCTGCTAGCCTATACATATCTAGCACTAGGCCAATTATATGAAGAAGTTCCAAGGCTACCACAATATTTTCAATATCAGATTGGAAATATCTAATTTCTTACCAAAGCCAAAATAACATTAACAAGAGTACCCAGCTAGTAACCACCAAAGAAAATGTTGGCCCTCTTCTAACTGAGCTGAGTAGAACACCTGTCTTGCTCTGAATGTACACTTCTCACCTTAGAGCTGCTCTTACCTAAGGGTTCTTGTTTAGGCTGGAAGACTTTTAAACCTCTGCTCCCAGGCATCAAAATTCATTTTTGTTAATTTACATCACCTGCATGTACCCAGCAAGCAAGTTTTTTTCTGGCACTTTAAAAGGAACCACATGCTTCATTTTGTCTGCCAGTCAGGTTAAATAAAGGGAAATAGTTCAATACTCAGTGATTTCTGTGGAGACAATCAGCTGCTCCTTGAATTAAGTTGCAGTTTCTAGTCCACACTGTCTCTCAAGATCATATCTAACCTTAATGCTTTATGTGGCAGTTCAAAATTAGCCAGATAGCCAAAAGGTCATTCAAGTTCTCTCTTTGGTTAATATAATTTTCTTCTTACTAGCCTTGACTGATAACCCAGAGTCCCATCACATCTTTTCAGGATACCTTCTCGTGATAATCTGTTTAATTGATCCCTTTGAGTGCATAAACTCTTCAATGGGGTTACTCACTTCTATTCAAAATATATAAAAAAATAATATTTACCTTCACTTTCATAACCATCATACCCTACTTCCAGCCTACTTATACATCTCTTTCACCACTAGATTGAATCCTTCAGCACCATGCAATTGTAATCTCACCTGTCAGGGACATTTTTAAGCAAATTCTATGCTCTCTTCCAGAGACAGCAAAATTTTGTCTCCATTTCCCCATAAAGTCTTTCCTCAGAGCTCTTCTTGTCTGGCATGGCTCCCAGAAGTGAGCCATGTAGCTGAACCTCATTTACTGTTGTCTTGCCAGTGGACTGTGAGCTCTCCAGGGCATGGAGAAAGTTGGTGATTCCTCACAAAATGCAGTCATAGCCATTGTTTCTAACTGCTTTGATAGTACAAATAAGTATTCAAAATAGCAGCTACAATTGCAGCAAAGAGTTGCAGCCATCTAATTTATCTAAAACACTAAAGGATTTTTCAATAAGGCTTTTCCAGTTGTGAAATTCATTATGAGTCACCACATCATGAGTGTCTTACAGTTCTGGTCACACAACAAAACTAATCAATCAGCTGGATTTTAGAAAGCCAGATGTTTTGATAGGATAGCTTTATTGTCAGGTGATTTGAACAGTCTCATTTGCATATTTTTATTTTAATTGTTTGATATGTTTATAAATGGCTCAACCTTAACTAGATCAGGAATTTTTCACTTTCAATGAAAACATAAATGATTGAAGTGGAAATAAAAGCTTCGTTTCCATGAAGATAAAATTAATACCATTGTCCGAGAGTGACTTTATGATGCCTGTATCCCCAGTCGTCTGTTCTGTATATTGTGTTCTGCACCTTTAAGGTGATTCTTAGAGTGCAATTTGTTTTGAAGACTATGTTATCTCCTCACATTCCTCTCCAGGACTGCTCTCTTGCTGTGCAGCGGCGGCTCGGTCGGACTGCAGTGGGACAGAGAGCTCCTGTGCTTTTTAGTTAGTTTTAGCTAGCTAGGGCAGAGAACTAGTTCTTTTCTTTTTTTTTTTTTTTTTCCTTAGGACTGTTTAAAACTGCTCCAGACTGAAAAGACAGAGGAGAATTAGGAGATGACCCCTGTGCTCCCTTTTAGGGCCAGGATGGCATTTTTCTCCAGCACCAGAGGACCTGATAAGGGACAGAGAGACGAACTGCATCTACAGCAAGGACTTTTCTCAATTTGCCATCTCACTTCAATGAAAAGTTTTATTGTTTCATATTACACATCCTGTGTGCTCATGGGATTTTTTTGTTGTTGTTGTTGTTGTTGTTGTTGTTAAATAAATAGCTTTTTCCACTTTTCTCCAAGGAAGATTTTTTCCAGACCAGTTGTGGGAGAGGGGCCATTTAGGTTTATTAATTTTCAGAGGAACCCCATTTAAGAGGTTTCCTCCCCAAATTTGCCCTAAACCAGGACAACCACATATGATGTCTCCAATATTTCAGGAAAACTCAGAAGAAAAACGTACACTGAAGAATAATTGTGCTACATATAAAGGTATACTTGTTTTGGATGTTGGCATTCAATCTGTATTATTAGTTTTCCACTGCTAGTATAGACATTTCCATAGTAAGTTTTGCATAAAATTGTGAAAAGCTTCACCACTGAAATACCAGATTTTTAATTGACACAGAAATTTAAAATTCACTTTGCATCTCTCCTTATGGTATTGATACTATAATGTTCCTTCCCCCTTACTGGAGATTTTCATTTTACATTTAAAGAAAAATTAAGGGTTTTTTTCCCCACAATATTCTTGAAACGTGATATTTCTGATGGTACTGTAGTATTCATATAATCTACTGGGGAAAAAATAAAGTAATGGAAGTAGTTCAAAGTCAGTATGAGCTTTCTGAGAGCTAGCAGTGTTCTGCTTCTCTGACTGCTCACTCTTCAACAGTTTCTTCTCACTGAAGAGCTCAGGCCTATCCCCGTAAGATTTTACCCCATGCAAGTGAAGGGGGTGCTGAAGTCCCCCATAACTCTTCGAAGCCATGACCCCACTCATCCATCCCTCCCACAGGACCTGCAGGCCCACACTGACTGCATGTGAGAATGACTGGAAGCAGTGATTCCCCAGTATTCATCTGAGGAAGAAGTGAACAAAAATTCCAAGCAGATATTTTTTCAATAAAGATGGAGTAAAAGCCACAATCTGGTAAAGTCTATAAGGTATCACTCTGCCTGCAACCCACAACACCTCCAAACCTACCACTTTTTCCAACACCAAGGAGAAAGAGTTGTTTCCTAAAAATGAATTTGTCTTTGCTCAGAGCTATTATATCTCCTGTTGCCTACATCCTCCAGGGACTTGCCATGCCATAATCTCAGGAAAACAACTGTGACTGGTGTTCACACAAGACTGAGCAGACAGATCCAGCCTCCTCCTCACCGCTGTATCTGTTGCTGTGGATAAGAGTATTCACAGTCCATTTGGATCTCTTAGATTCACAGGACAGCTAATTGTGTGAATAGAAATATTGAATATATGCATTATGAACGAATAGTTTCTTACTGTTTCGGCAGAAGACTGCTGCTCAACAGAACTTTGAGTCAGTAAGTTATATTTTACACTGCTTTTCTGCTTATTTTGGAAACTAAGCGGAAGTTTGAACAGTTACAACTGAAGCAACAATGTGATGAAAAGTATTATCCACTTTAGATCTACTTAAACTTGTCACATTCAGTAAACACAGTGCAGAAAGAACAGATAGGAAATTTAAATGGCTTTGCAGTAAATTTATATTAGTACAAACTGCTTTTTCAAATGAGGTCAGTAGGGTGCATTTTCCATTTAAGAGATTCATCCAGACTTAACAGAAGACATTATGCACATGCTGGATTTTTCAAAGAAGAAAAAAACACAGTTTGCAGGCAATTTAAACAAATACTAGGTTGTCAGTTAATCCTTATAACTTCATGGCAGATATTTATTGTAAAGTAGGTTCACATTGTTTAGACCTGATTTGATATTGTTTTTAATATCAAACTAGTACCGAAACAGACTGAAATGTATATGTAGTACTTATCTACCTAAGCATCTGTCAAATTTTGGGGTAGGAATTATGCCACTACTTCCATTCTGCTGTGAACTGTGGGTGGTCAAACAAAAGGCCTGGTGGTATTAATGCATTTAAAATTAAACTCTGGCTAACAATCACTAATAAACATGTACAGTCAAGATACTCACCCTCACACTGGTGTAAATTTGGAAAAGCTCCACAGGTTTGAGCGCATGTCTCAAACTCACAGCACTAGAAAGGGAAGCTAAATGTAATCCTGGTCTTTTCATAAGTAAAAGGAGAATATCTCACTTACCTTCTCCTTACCACAAAGCATTCCCAAGTAATACCTCCTGGGATCTTAAAAATAAAGATGTAAGTTGTCTACTCTCCTGTCATAGCTGACCATATGCTACAGCTGCCCTCTCCTCTATGGCTTCAGAGGGTTGCAGGAAGTGAGAACAATTTTATTAAGCAATGTGAATACCAAAATGAAGAAGCACACAGAGGTGATCTGACATGACAGAGTACAAGGAGAGTAGCCAAAGTAAGTATTACAGGAAGAAGAAATGCAGGTACCCTCTGTTCTTCCCTTCTGTGTATTTTTAGACATGCCCTGTGTGAGTGGTGAGAAGTGAGGGTGAAGGGTACTGCTGGGGCAGAGGGCTGCAGGAGAGAATGGGGAAAAGCAAGGATATGTCCTGGGGCTGCATGCAGGAGTTTCCAGGCCCTGAGCACCCAAAGAGTATCTTACATTCCTTACAAAGTAAAGAATTTTAGCATGTACAGCTCAGTAGTTCAGAGAATGGCCCTCAGTTCACAAGCTTTCCTCTGAGGCTCTGCAGGTCTTCCTTTTGTAGGGGCAGTTGCTAATTGCTGCCTCTTGTCTGTTTTCCTACCCTTTATACGTGAAGAGTTTTCTAATCATGTTTAATCCCACCTTGTGTTAGACAGAGGAGTGAAAAGTTATGTGAATTGTGCTTCCACAGGAATTCCCACAGTGAGGGAGTGATCAGTGCTGCATAGCTGTCTTTTCATGCTTAATTAATAGATATTTATATTCCATAAATACCATTTCATACTCTGCCCCTTTCTACAATGCCACCACTTTACTGGGAAACCTAAAGCCCCATTGGTCCTTTAAGTCTCTTTTTACTCTGAATCCAAAGTAAATAGCATTGCATTGAGAAAGATTGTTTGAAAGATTAGGTTACTCAATTAGAGGGATTTATTCTACCTTACCAACTTCCTTATAAACATTTTCATTTGAATTTTCAAGGGCAGGAGTCCATTCTCATAACAGGCATGGGCCAGGCTCCACATACCATCTGACATACCTTCATGTGGTTTTTCTTAATCAAAATTGAAAGCTTCTTTTATCAAGTCACATATGCACATCAGCATGGACATAGGCCACCATGGAAAGCTCAGAAAATCAAGGTAAACCTATTTAGACATCAGCTGATGCTCTGCATAAATGGGGGTTCTCTTATTATCCAGGGAGTTCATAGGTAAATATTGTTACTCAGTGGCTAAGATACAAGAACAGTGATATAAGCATCACAGAGTCCCTTACTAAATTTATTCCTGGGAGACAGTCATCATTTCCTGGAAACAGCTCAGACCACATAGAACTGTGCATCCAAAGTTCCCTACACTGGTTAAGATTCCTAATGATGTTAGAAAGGGTTTCTTTATAGGTTTCACAGATTCCTAGATTTCAAGGACAAAAGGAATCCAACTTCCTATGTGATGTGGGTTACCACCCTCCCCTGAAATAATTAACTGGAGCAAGTGGAAGTAACAATCTCTATTTGCACAGTTAGGACTCAATAAACAATAAAACGCAATACCTACAGCAGATGATTCAGGAAACCAAGAGATCTGAGCTCTATCCCACTCCCCCTGCTGTGACCCTCCTAAATGCCCACCATGTTCAGTCCTTTGGTTCTCTCTGCCACAGGACACTGCAGTATTCCCTCCTATTACAGGACCCTTGCACACTTATAAATTTCACTTCAGACTTCAGAAAGATATCAGGGAGACACAGAACACTCATTTTCAAGTGGTGTGCTTTTCAGCCACATTCAACAGGTTTCCAGTGAAAAACTGGAACCTCAGAAAGGAAGAGTGTACTCTGATTTATACTATGACACTTTCTAGTCACTTGCAATGTAGAGTAGCCAGTTATAGTAATGGATATTTTTCCCATTCAGATAAAGATTGTGCATTCAGATTGCCTTTTACCTTTTTATTTTCCTTCTTCCTTTGCCAGTAACACATTCACTGATTTTGATTTTTTACAATGTACATCATATCAAGCCCACAGATCCTTGGAAAGGACTGAGTAATATCTTACAGACCAGTGCCAAAATACTCATGAAGGTATCAGCGTGAGTTACTAGTGTGAAATGTGCTATCTTCTGCCCAGAAGTTTCCACCCTCATAAGAATTAGCTACAGAAGAGGCTTTATGCAAAGGACAAGTATTCTATTAGTGTGGGACAAAGGGGCTGAATAGATCCAGGCAAGCAAATATCATGAATAACCACATTTTTTCTGCAGTTCTCTAGAAAAAAAATAGCAAGAATCAGCAGGAGCCCTATGTATTCCAGGCTCCTGCCCAATTCAGAGGGCTGAAACTTCATGGATTTGTTACAGTGCATCTGGGAAAGAAAAGACAGAGAGAGACAGCTAGAAAAGTCACACACAAGATAAAATTGAAAATAAAATAAAATCCTTTTGCATTGCTAACCAGCCCAATAGTTAAACAAAGCTTGCCTTTGCATCCCCCAAACTCCTTTTTGTTTTATCAATCAAGTAAATAACATTGTTTGAGTTCACACTTGGTTGGCATTGACACAGTACTGCTGCTCCAGTATTAACTATCCTGGAGCTGCTAATAAGAGATTTTGATTAGGAAAGTTTGTAGTAGATTTCTTAGCCATGGGAAGACTGTTGCATAATGGCCATCCATATGTGAGATTGATGCTTATTTGGGACTTACTTAGAAACAGAGGCCAGACAAAGTTAAAAGGACAAAAGCAGATATATTTAATGAAGGGTCTTCAGGTACATTAAGGGCAGACAAAGCCTCCCCAAGGGGACATACCCAAAATGGATGATGGTCACAAGTTTTTTAGACAGGTATAAGGTCTGTTTGCATATCAGGGGTTAATTCTCCAATTACAGATTCAGGTAACGAAGTCATATATCCCCAGTTTGCTCCTCCCCCTGATTCAATTTTGTTTATACATTTTGCGGCCTGAGACAGAAGGTGTCCTTGGTTCTCAGGCCCAGAAGGATTGTTTTGCCTGACCAAAATGTGAAGAGAGCTTAGAGTTATACACTAATGCAGTACAGGATCTGAAAAATATAAAAGCTAAAATCTTAAGGCATAAAATGTGTCCACTTTACTCCAAGCGGAAAGGGAAAGCAGTGAACAGCGTATCAACACAGCACAGGAAGAGAATGATAGTTGGTTTTCAATGGAGCATCCATATGATTAAAGGTGAGCACATGTATAACATTTGCATAGTCAGAAGTTTACAGAGGGAAAACAATTATTTTATAGTTACGATTGACCACCCACTCAAGGTTAAGCTTACCTGTCACAAGGCATAAAAAAGATTTTGTCCTAGAGTGACTTTATGCTGCTTGTATCCCCAATCATCTGTTCTGTATATTGTGTTCTGTACCTTTAAGGTTGATTCTCAGAGCAAAACAGGGAAAGAAGAGCACAGTTTGTTTTGAAAAACTATGTTACTCCCCTGCATTGCTCTCCAGGACTGCTCGCTCATTCTGCTGAGGCTGGGACAGACTGCTGCAGGACAGAGAGCTGCTGTGTTTTGGGTTTTTTTAGTTAGTTTTAGCTAACTAGGGCAGAGAAATTCCCTTTCCCTGGATAGTTTTTTTTTTTTTTCTTTCCTTTTCTTAGGACTATTTAAACCTGCTCCAGACTAAAAACCCAGAGGAGAACTGAGAGATCACCCCTGTGCCCTCCAGGGCCCAGGACGGCATTTTTCTCCAGCGCCGGCGGAATTGATGAGACTGAGAGAGACAAACTGCACCCTCGGCAAGGATTTTCCTCAGTTTGCCATCTCACTTCAGAATGAAAGGTTTTATTGTTTCATAGAATTCATTCTGTGTGCTCGTGGGCATTCTGTTTGTTAAATAAATGGCTTTTTCTATTTTTCTCCAAGGAAGTTTTTTCGGAACCAGTTGTGGGGGAGGGGCCATTTGGGTTTGCTTTTCTAAAGGAACCCCATTCGGAGGTTTCCTCCCAAATTCTCCCTAAACCAAGACAGATTTGTATGCTATTTTTGGGATAGCATTTTTCTCTGTGACAGCATGTCCATTTTTGCTTTTCCATCAGAAATACTTTTCAAAAATTGCAGTTGGTTTTGCATTTTATGTTCATGACTTATTTCAAAGATTCATTCTTACACCCCATCTCCCTCTCAGAAACAGAAGACTTTCTCTGTTTTTTTACCAGAAGTCCACTTGAGCCCAGCACTGAGTCTTTATTGGCATTGGTTACAATAGGGAAGAGTGTGTAATAGAAGTTTCAGGAAGCAATCTATCCCTTAGTACATTTTCATAATTTACTGGGAATAACAGTTTAAGAATTTTCTGAGTCTATATTTAAACATGAACAAGAGTATCTGGGCCTATCCTCTAGGAGCTTGTCTTGTCCCTTTGTGAGCCAGTTCAGGGCTTTGGCCTTTTCAACATTCTGTCCCAATGAGTTTCATAATTTAACTATGGTTTAGTTCGAAATATTCCTCCTTCGATTTTCTTGAAATGCAGTGCCTAAAATAATTGCATTGAGTGCATTGTTATTATAGAAAATAATCATCCTCTCTTTGTTTGTCAATACTATTTATTAATCCTACAGACTTCTCTCAGACTATCCCATCATATTTTATGGGAATTCAGAGACAACTCTTTTCACAGAAGATGCTCCTACCCTACTTTTCCTCTCACTTCATGGAAGTTGGTGTATGTTCCTAACCACTCTTGTTTAGTGCAGTGAGCTGCCAGAATGTAGAGAGATGGAAATGTCAGGCCTTGGCATTATTGAGTTTCCTGTTTCTAATTCTTTCTCCACAGCTGTTAATATTATTTGGCTTTAAGACCAGTCCTGGACACTAAGCTGGGACAATTTATCTAGCAAATGATGACTCCCAAACTTCTCTCTTGACTGGTGAGAACTAATATGGACCTTTTGTATGGGACCATTATCCAGGTTATCTTGTTTGGTACAGACAGTCTTTGAAATGCTTGGGGGTTTTTTATCAGCCTTGCTATTAAGAATAAGACCAGGATTGAGGTGTCATCACTCTAGCAACTGAGACAGCAACCCAGAAAAGGGAAGACAGGAAAAAGCCTTTGTCTCAAGCAAAGTGGACATAGGATAGTTATGTGACTGATCTGCTCTTTTTGAGACCTAAGATGAAACATCATTTTGAAAACACTGTATGATATCAGAATGGGCCTCAATGACACGTCTGTCCCGGTCACTCTGACATGCCATACTATGGCCAAGTGCGTGTGCCAAGACACACCGTACTGCTTTCCTGCAATTATTACATCCTTGGGCTGACATGGTGAAAGCTGTTGATCTTTGGGACACACTATAAGCCCACTTTATTCCTCAGTCATTAACGGTTTTCTAGGGAGCTGAGAGCAGTTAGAATGATAGGAATGAGGAATATTACTGAGTTGCCAGCTGTATTTTGTAATGTGGATCTTGGTTATTTCAAACTGGCTTTTTGGTTGGTTTTTCTTCGTTCATAGGGATGATATTTGAGAATTTCTAAATCACTTGGAACCTCACAGAGGCAATTCTTTCAGGTTAGAATAGAAGAAATAAACAAATAAACATAATCTAGCCTGCTGCTTCCTTCCTTTGTTTGACACCTATGGCTGGAGTCAGCAGGTGCCACACCAGTGCCCAGTTGTGTTGACCATCCTAAAGCCACCAGAGCCAGCAAGTTTTTTCAGGGCCTGAGCCAGCAGAATTGGCATCAGGCACCATTTGCAATCTCTGCTCTGCCACATCTCTAAGAGGTCCCTTAACAGAATCCAAAAGTACAGTATTTTAATACATCATCATGATGATGAATGTAAAGTCTTTCTTCACTTGAACAATCCCCTATTATCTAAAAACTCCATGTTAAAAAGAAATATTTGTCTTGAAGGGAAAACATTTTACTGTTCCTCATCTGTTTTTACAAATCCATGCTTAGTCTGGCAAAGATATCCACTGTCATTTTAAATGGAAACTGACTGAATGTTACATCAGTTTAAAATTAACTCATATTGCAGTTAGAATTTATTGTAAGGCAGCTGGTTTTTATTCCTATTTTTTGAAGAGAACATATGGATTATGACATAACCTATTAAATATCTCTGGAGTGTATCTGGGAAGCTGTGTCATTTTACTCTGAGCTCCATCATTGAATTTCTGTCTGAACATCTTAGTCTCTTGTAGGCTCCCATCAAGTTACAAGAAGATAGAAACCAGAAGGATGTTTTGTAAGCATGCCTGAAAATAAAACTGGGTGAATGGCACTTTTCTTTCTAAGGCTTTGTCTTGGCCCGTAGACATTTGAAATAAGTCCTGATTGTTCCTTTTCTTGCCCCAGTTAAAACAGATGAAATGTTCTCACTTGAATATGTGAAGAGAGATCATCAACATTTCACCTCAAATCTGCATTATCTGGTATGATGGATTACCTGTTACACAGCAGTATCTTTTGTAGAGATTAATGACCTGGTTTACCAATGCTTTTATTAGTTTACTTGCTATTCCTAAACTTTATGGCAAATATATTCCTGTCACTTTGTTCATTTTATTGTGTTATGGTAGCAGTGTTTTCATATTCAGCAAAGCAAGAGAGCATTAAGACAGAACACAGCTGTCAGCCCATGCCTGCAATGCCCTCCAGCAGTTTCAGTAAGAGGGTGAGTGAAAATAGCTTACTCAGTGGACGCTGGATGGCTGATTTCTAGGCAGGCAATTACCTGGCTGGGAATTTGTGGAGGAAACTGTGGTTAATGTCCCTCCTCTCCTGAAAAGTGCATAGGATCTTTAGCAACCACAATGGTCAAGTTTTCAGGTTTTAGTTTAATTATGGGGAGACGCTCTGTACCATTAACACAGAGGGGAAAGGAGGAGTAGAGTTTGGTATGCAGAGAGTGTGTGTGTTTTAAATGCCATTTGATAGCCTTTAAAAGCTCTATGCTGGAGCAGCTCAGATGCTTTCTTGTTTAGAAAACTTATGAAGCAGAAATTTTGTTGAAAGAAACTTCATTAGAATACATTAAGGTCTTTCATTTGTTGGCAGCTGACATGAATCTTACTGGTGTTTACAAAGAAGAAAATGCAATATTTCATTTTATTAAATTGCAGAATTAGTCTTGTTGCATTGTTGCTAACTTTTCAAGTGTTCCACTCTGCTTTGTTTTAAAGTATGCCTTTTGTTGCTACCTGGTAATTAAGGCACTGATTCTGTAAACAATGTCCCTGTGAGTTGCTGCTGCCTGCCTTGTCTGTACATTTTAAACACAACATCTGCTGACACTGAAGGCAAATATTCATTATTATGAACCGTATGGGTTTTGACTTATAAGAATTTACAGAATCCTTTGTGTATGAGAGAAAAAAGCAGAGTTTGACCATTATGTTCAAAGCTATTTTCAAAACTGGCAGTAAAAAGTATTTTCAGACATAACAACAGGACCCTTTTATTTTATGTTTCCAACAATAAATACAATATCTCTGAAGAAAAAAGCATTTTTCCAGCATTGACTTTCAGCAGAAAAAATCACCAATTCATCTTAAGAAAAGAGATGCTTAAAGTACAAAGCAGTTAGAAGGAAACTCGATTATTTGAATGCATGAAGATTCTCTTAAAGTGAAGCATTAGTGAAAAATTTCATCATGCTGACCTATCAACCACCACCTTTAGCACTGATCACACGTTTGTGACTTGAAGACATAAATCAGACTACTTCTAACAGATCCAATTAATTTTGTGATCATAGAAAAACAGCATATCTTCCTGGCACAATTTGAAATTGCAAACAAGAAGGCAGAGAACCAGCATGTCTGAAAGCTTTTGAAAATACAGCAACGTGCTGCTGCAGATCTACAAAGTAGGAAGAATTCTTAAAATTGCATGAAGAATAGCTGTAGAGAAGGCTTTCCAGGGGGAAAAAAGAATGATTGTAGGAATGATAGTCTAGGAAGCTGGTGTGCTAAAAAGGCATAAGGCTCCAGCATACTAACCAAATCATAGTGAAATTTATGTGGTGGGAAGAAGTCTGTAAATTGTACTATTCACTTTTAAGGTTATACAGTTCAGAGTACTGTACATATTGTTTCAATATTTAACTGTGGTGAAAATAACTTTTCTTTGTTTTATCTGCATAGGGAGTTTATTTTCCACAGAGATTCCAAAAGTCAGTTTTATCCTTAAAATATTTCCTACTGTGCATCTTTTTTCCTCCAATATAAGTGATTCAGTGGTTTGAATAAAGGCCCAACAGACTGAGTTTCACCATGAATACAGCAGTCAGTGATCCCCTCCACACATGTCCAGGAGATGGAAAAGGATCAAACCTTTTATAATTATAAATCATATGGCCTCTCTGGAGAGACAAGGGAACCACTGCATGAGATACAAAAGGGTAAAGGAAGTGCTTCACTTTGCATTTTGCAGTACTACAAACACATTCTGTGTTGTCCACAGTAGAACATCTGCTCTCCCACCACCTTCAGTAACAGACCGATTTCCTCTCAAATCAGTCCTGCTGTAGTGGAAAGACAAAGACTCTTTGTAGTCAAAATAAAAATAAAAGGTAACGTATTTCAGGAGTTATGTTTTTAATAAATCCAAAAGAGCTCAAATACTTCAGTAGAACAACATCAAGTAATCCAACCACTAAATGCATCTCCAGTCCAAGATCACTTGGGCTTCTTGCAGTCCGCTTACCTTGTTCCCTATTCCATGAGTACAGCATTCTCCACTAAGTGAGGGTGAAGGAAATTTCAGAAAAACAAGGGGAAAACTATATCACTGCTCTCCTGAACTGCCTTTAGACCAATGAGAAATAGTTTTGAAAATTTCCTTTGTTTCATCCAAGAATATAGCCCAGTCAGAGTCTTGCCCATTCTTTACCACTTGTCTTTCATAAGTCTTTTAATTTATGGGAATGTAAAGAGAGAAATAGAAAAAGATTGGATGGATTCCACTAGAATATGAATGAAGGAACATTTTATTTCCCCAGTAAAAGTAAATTCATTCTCATAGAACCATGGAATGTTTTTGGTTGTCAGGGACCTTAAAGATCATCTAGGTCCTACTCCCTACCATGGGCAGGGACATCTTTCACTAGACCAGATTACTCAGAGCTTCATTCACCCTCGTCTTGAACACTTCCAGGGGTGAGGAATCCACAGTTTATATCTAATCTAAACCTACTGTGTTCCACTTTGAAGCCATTGTCCCCTTGCCCTGTCATTTTCGGCTTTTAAAAAGTCACTTTCTATCTTTCTTGTAGGCCCCTTCAGGTACTGAAGGGCCCCATTTAGGCCACCCCAAAGCCTTCTCTTCTCCAGACTGAACAATCCCAATTCCCTCAGCTTTTCCTCATATGAGAGATGCTTCAACCCCCTAAGCATCTTGGTGTCCCTCCTGTGGACTTGCTACAGCAGGTCTGTGTCCTTCCTCTGCTGGGGACCCCAGAGCTGAGCACAGCACTGCAGGTAGGTCTCATGAGGGCAGAGAAGAGGGGTAGAATCCCCTGCCTTGACATGGTGGCCATAATGCTTCTGATGAAGCCCAGGACATGTCTGTGTTTCTGGGCGGCAAGTGCACATGGCTGGCTCCTGTCCAGTCTCAGCATCAGCACCCCCAAGGGCTGGTCTTGACCAGTTCACCTCAGTCTGTATTGAGACCAGGGGCTGCCTTGACCCAGGTGCAGCACTTTGCATTTGGTCTTATTCAACATTGTGTGATTTCCATGGGCCCACTTCTCAAGATTGTCTAGTTCCCTTTGGATGGCATCCTACCCTTTAGGTAAGTTCTCATTAAATTACTCTCTAAATTGATTTAACTCACCATTTTACAGCGCAATTTTGGAGAAATTTGTACTAGTGTAGAGACAGATTTTTAATTTTTTTTGCTTGACAGCTGTGAATAAGATGACAATGCAACAGTGCAAGGCAGACAGACACATGTGACTATCAGTTTCTGAGGCTGGTTTTAATTTTCTCCTTAATAAAATTTTTTCTTAGAAAGACACTGAATTAAATTCAACCTTGGTGTGGCAACAGGAATTGCACAAGTGCCAAAATGAACAACTTGATCTGCAGATAATTGTTCTCTTTGTGGATCCCTATGAATCTACTACATTGAGTTTCCCTTCCCCACTGCAGCCTTAGAGCTATAGTTGGATATTCTCCTAATGGTGGTGTGCTTATTAGATGCAATCTGTCACCCAGACTGTCTTCCCTACCTGTAGATTATTGTGGATCTTAGGAATGTCCCTGAATAGTGGTTGTGAATAGGGAGAACAGATATTTTGCTTGTAGACTGTAGTACACAAATTATTCTCTTTTTTAGGCATGGTGGATGTTTTAAAAGGGAATCAATAGGCCTCTTAGGAGTTTTCATCTCAATCCAATGCTAAGCTTAGCTGCTGTACTTGCTAATTCTCAGGGAAAAATCTCATTTGTTCCACAAGACTCTTTTTCTTGTTCGACATGTGTTCTCCAGTGGGAATTCCATCACCCTTTGATTTAATTCTTCCAGATGTTTCATGCATCCTATTAAGAGCCTCTTCAAAGAAAGAATAGTCACTGGTCTAGAAAGCAGTTACATTTTCATTGTTCCAGGGAAGGCAATAATTTTATGCTAGGAAACAGGAGCAAAAAAGTGTATGGATAGTTGAACATATATGTGTCTATATATATATACATAAATCAGTAATGAAGAACTCCCTAAAATCTTGTCAGTTAAACCCAATGGAAATATACTACATTTAAGCAGTAAATACATACATTAAAAAATACATTCTATCTGAAGGTAACAGTATCCTTGGGAATGGAAGATTTAGGGCTTTTAACTTCTCCCCTTTCCACATAATGATTTGCTTTGTGTTTATAAAGGGGTGTTGTTACAAAGAGGGGTAGTTTATTGCACCTGAAAGCCATAATGCCCTCATGAAAGACTGTAACTAAATAGGCATTTGTAGAACAGATTTTACATTTTGGTACTTAAAGCGTTGTTACACTTCAAATAAGAAAAGTCAAAAGCATGGCTGAATCTTTGTGCTCCCACAGAATTTAAAGATTGCTTGTATTGTAATTATTTTGTGAATGTTTCCATATTGGCTATTTGCATTACTTTCTGTAAGAAAATTCACTGCACACATCATTCTACTCCTATATTAATGCTTTTTCATCATTGTCATGAAACTCTTCTTTAGGGATCATTACCTTTTTTTCATTCATTCACAAGTTTTAGGTTTGGGAGCAAGGGTAAATTAGCTTTGTTTTTCAGCACTTTTAACATAATGTTGAGTCTTCTGTGTTGCTCCAAAGAAAAATAACAGCCTAATTTCTCATGCTAAATTTTAAAGAATATATCCAACTAACACCCTTTCATGATTCACCAGACTACACAAGTTCAAATCACTGAGTTATCAATTAATTCTTTTTCAAGAGTCTCTTCAGTTCCAGCTACTCATCCTTTCAGGTATCCTGGAAAGGCACAAATGTCAGCAAATGCCAAAATTTCTGGGAGAAATTTATATAATGAAAACCAGCTGAAAACGACTCCTGTTTTGTCTCAAAAAAAAAAAAAAGCAAAACAAAGAGCACCAAACAGGGAAAATATTTGGTATCATAAGCTGTGCCACCAGGTCCTGTACCTTTTCAGTTTCAGCTCTCTATCTCCAATAATTTCTCTCCAGATAACATATGGCATAATAATATGCCCTGTATAATAGGACAGATTTTGCTGTCCTGCAGTTTCACCACTAATTCAGGTGAAATTGCACTGATTGCATGAGATTATGATTAGTCTTTGGTTCAGCATTCCTTGTGAATTGACTATTGTAGGAGCAGAAAATGTTTTCCTCACTTACACATGGTACTGTGAGAGGGACCTGACCTGTAATGACTGTAGGAAAGATGTCATAGCATCTGTGCTCAGCATTCATGCTGCTGTCCGTGGGTCACCTGGATCTTGTCCTTTGGTTGCAAGGAGGACCCATCTTTCCATTAGCCGTGTAAGAAGGTCTAGAACTGAGAATGCGGAGTATCCTATATCAGAAGAATCAACCTCAAACCCAAAATACCTGCGGAAGAACATCAGAGCCATATTTCTTTTTTTTTAAGTTTAGTGCCATAAATATGTTGAAAATTGAACATGATAATTTTTGCTCAAAGTTGTCTCAAAAACATTTATCAACATTTCTGTGACCTTGTGTTTCAAATATTAATCTTTCTGAAATAAAGTATATGTGCCAGACATATATTTGTCCTTGTAGAAATATGGCAGAAAGAAATATTTGGATTTAACTAACTTGAAAGAGTCTTCCCAAAAGAGCAGCTAGACACAGCATCTTCAGACAATCACGTCTAAGACAATGTTCCCAGGTCTTACAAAAACTGCAGCAGCAACTGACCTTACAAACATCATTTTTTCCACCTTAGCTGCTGAAAGAAAGATCTCCAGTTTCTTTGCCCTTACAATTTCTTTTTGACAAAAGTGGAAATATTTTAGAAAATCTGGATGAGTCCACCCTGCATCAGCAGTAAGTAAAGGTTTTGACTTGATAATTATTGACTTCGGTATAGAAGGAGATGACTGAAACCTTCCATGTGTGACTGGCAGTTAGGTTGTTATGGATTATTAGGCTCACAAAAACAACTAGATCACAATCTGTAATTACTTGCACGTGGTAACAGGGACCTTTTTGGTCTTTAATACTAGAACATAATGCAATCCAATGGCTACAGGTGGGACTAAAATTACTTTTTAAGTGTGTAATTGCTCCCTGAAGCAAAATAATTCCTTATGGCCTTTGTCACTTGAAGCCTTTCAGCTGAACATCTTTCCCCTTCATTCACAAGTTACTGAGTTTGATAATGTTTACTAATTTTGCAGCTGATCTAATCACTATCAATAAGGGTGACACAAAGAAATCAATTCTTTAACGGGAAAGAATGAAAGCTTGTGATCTGGAGAGCTCTTCCAAATAGGCTGAATTAACACAATAGTCCCTCCTGAACATGAAATTTATGGATATAACCAATATTCCCGTTGCCTTATCTGAAGTCAAGTTTACCCTTAAGTCTTTTCAAATATATCCTATGTTCACAGAATATGCATGTTTGTACCGATTGTTTATCTCCTCAGGTTTAAAAAGGTGTAAGATACTGCATTATGGTAAATAATGTCAGTCTTTAGTTCCAATGTTTTTATCTCTTTTGTAAAACTGGAGGGCTGATAGTGATTAGTGGTGGTGTAGATGTGAGGATCCAAGTATTTTATTGGGGCACAGTCTGTAATTAGTTCTTCTTATTAACTTTGCTTCACATTCACCCTTCCAGTCTTACCCCTAATGATGCTGCTATTATTTAGCTGTTTGGAAACTAATGTGATGCAGTTTGGAACACAACCATGTACGAATTATTTGAAATACTGTTACTAACAGCTTACCCATGTCCTGAGGGCCAAATGGTTGGGTTCCATTCTAACAGAATAGAACTTTTCTTAAAGAGGGGTGTGTTAGGCTAAATGTTGAGTGAGTGTAACACGCTGGTAGGATAAGATGGAAGGGAGGAGCACCTAGGAGGAGAATGTTCCTAGGTAGAAATGGAGGAAGTTGTATCTCTTACACCAATGGGGAGTTTCTTTCTTGAGCAGGAAGAGCAGATCTGTAGCAGTGGTCCCCAGTCATCTCCTGCACCACATGTTCTCAAGGCAGTGACCCCTGATTGCTCTTTTTTTGTTAGCAGAGGTTTTCCTCCAGCTTGGAAAGAAGAGGGATGACCCAGTGTGAACTGAGTAGGGGGTAAAATGAGTGACAGAAGGATTCAACAGTAATTCTGCATTTCCTTGATTTTGTCAGTTTAAAGTTGACCTCTTAACATTAATGTAGATTTTGTCATTTATTTTTTATGCCTGGTGTATCTATCTTAATACAGGGACAACTGTTCATGCTGAGTGTTTTATACATAATTTATATCCAATACTTAAACCCTTTGTACTGCTTTAAGGGGTTATAAATTCAGTGCAGCCTAGCGGATATGTTAATGCAAAACTCCTGGCCTACATATTTTACTTGATGTGAATTGCCTATGATTTTCCACACTAGACATTTTGCCAGAAATATACATTTTAAAAAAAGAGTTACAGAATGTATCGATGAACAATAATAAAAGTTACTTTCTTGGGAGTATTCACATCTCTAATAATAATTATCCAACAATGTTTGGGTCAGATATTCATTGTTCACATTATTGTATTATCCACAAAGCAGTGCTATTTCCAAGACTTGTACACCATCCAAAGTTGTGGTTGTAGAGAAGTGTAACAACACTAGATCCAATTTTATTGAGCTCCATTCATATCAAGTTAATGAAATACCGAGAGTTCTATTTTTTCTTGTTTGTTTACACTTTGGCTAAGACGAGATAAATCCACTATTATGATACTTAAAAGTCCTCCTAAGTGTATTACATTGTGTTGTCTGAAATTAATACTAGAAAATATATCCACTTCATCCTTACTGCTCTGTTTATTATTGGCCCTTCTATCTCTGCACAATGACATTAGTGGTTAAGAAGCTTCCTAGATGCAACAAGCATAGCCCATTCCCACCAGGACTTGAGCATTTTAGGAGCTATTCTACAGATTGCACCCCTTATACTTTTTGGGTTTCACAGCTTGCAGGAATAAATATTAAATTATGATGTGACATAACAAAACAGGGAGAGAAAAGTAGAAACAAAAGCATGTGCAGAGCCAAGACAGAGCAGTGTATGCTATTTAAAGGAGCTGTATTTGCAAGTTTGGAGTTCTAGTCTGGATGCTGGCACACATCTGTTTGCATGGATAGAAAATCCCGTGCCTGTCATGGGATTGAGATTAAAAGGAAAATGCAACAGGACTGCGTGTTTGTTTGGAACTCTCTGATACTGCACTCATTTATGGAACTCTCTGATACTGCACTCATTTATATATGTGCAAACACAGTCCCTCCATCACCTGGAGAGTTCCTTCTTCTGCAGTCTCCATTCTTTGTGCGTCTACAATGGGGCCCCTTCATGAAGAACTTTCCAGGCGCAGACACAGCCACGTTGTAGAGCTGTGTGGAGGTAGAGAGGCAGATACCAAATGTAGGCTGTGATAAGAGCAATGAAAGACATAGGAAATGAAGCTGGGCTGCATGCAGCCAGTTTGGTTGCACTAGACTCTCCTTTTGCAGCAGGAGCTGGAGGAAACCTCCTGCTGCTCTAGCTCTGCTGTAGCTAAACAGAAAAGGATCAGAATGCTGCTGTTAAACCTCTGGGTCCACCAGTTTCCCCTTCCTTCAATAGCTGCTCAGTGATGCATAAGATCATGGTCTCTCTGAGTCCAAGCAAGGATGGCTTTCTCCCCACCAAAACCCCAGGGGCATCCATTCTGTACCGCAGAGCCAGCTTTCATCTCCTGGAGAGGGAGAAGTAATGAATCCAAGAAAACTGGAGGGGAAATTCAGGAAGCAGAGCATCATTACTGATGTTATAGCTTCTCATGAAAGGCTGTAAGGGATCTTTAAAGTTTAAAATAAGCTTTCAAAGCTTCAGTTTTATGTTCAAATAAAATAAAACAAAAATTAAATGAAAAAGGGATTTCCTTATGGACACAGCTTGTCTCGAAACCACAAGGGAGCTTTGATCAAACACAGAACCTTGAGAAACTGTATTGTATTATGTACATTTCCAACAGTCCCCAAACTTCTCTTTGCAGCCTCTCATCCAGGTGCTTAACCAAACCAAACATGTCTTTAATTCATCCAGTCCTGCAGCCTCTTGGTCCACCTTGTTAAAGAGTACAAGTCCTTAAGAAATATATGAATTTACTCTGTAAGCGCTGTGGAAACATGTCCAATGTGCCTTGTAGTGATATGTACACAAAAAACTGTCCTCCTGCATAGAGTTAAAGCAATACTCCCCTTCTTGTTTGCCAGGGAAATTGTTTGTTTGTTTTCCTGAAGGTGAGCACAATTGTTCAGCCTGTTGTAAACTGAGTCAAAAGAGATTTCAGAAAAGAGTTACGTTTCACTGAATTATTTGTGACAGCTTTGATTAATTGCAGATGTGCTAATCAGATATTTTCAATTTCTTATTAACTACAGTACCTTTCTTTTCAGGACCTGATTTTCCTTCTTTGCTGACGATAATGTAAACCTGACCTGAAGGCTGGCTTTGGTCCAGCCTTGGCAGCTTTCCGTCACTGCACAGAGGAACAGGTAGCCTCTGGCTCTTTGTTTGTTTTAAAATTTCTGTGATGATTGTGATCTGGCAGAAAGAAGGCAGATCCAGATCTTGTTTTAAACAACTGTTGTAATGGGAAAGTTTTGTAAAATCCCTTAAAGCCAGTGATGAAAACAGGACAGTGCTCCTCTGTCATTACACTCCACCAAATGTCAAAGATCAGAATCTGTCCTGTGTATTTAGGAAAAACTCCCCCTGAAAATTAATTAAGACCTAGGGTTTTAAAATGTCACCAATATATATATATTTAAGAGATAAAAGGAAAAAATTACTTTGAGGTTACAATCAACACTTAAGTTAGTATAAGTCAATTCTGTTTATTTTACTTACAGGCAGCAAGCAGGATCAGATTTCAACACATCACACACCTGCATCTTCAGGGTTTGTTTGCTTTCCATCCCATAACTGCATTCAGTAGACAATAGTTACAGTCAGTAAAAGCACAATATTTTCTAGGCTAAAATGAATGAAAAATCCACATCTGAGTTTCTAGAGTTTAAGTAAACATTAGAGACGATGGGGGAAGTTTGGGATATTGCAAACAGCCCATAGTTGTGCCCTCAGGTTGCACAGAAACCACAGGAGTTAACACCGAGGCATGATCAGTAAATGCTGATGTTTGCCGTTGGGTTGCTGCTTCTGCAGCAAGTCGTTACCTTTAGGAGTTTGTCTACTCTTGCTTCAACATGGAACTAATGAAAAATTCAAGTTGGTTTTTTTCAGGGCACAAAAATGTCAGCAAGAACAAAAAGGTTTTTTGTTTCTCTTCCTTTCAATTGCTTATATACAAGTCTTGACCTCCTGAAGTCAGTAAAAGGACTCTGTTTTTATGAAGCTTTGGATCTGCTCCTTAAGTGCACAAGGGCTTTTGAACAGGAGGGAAGAGCACAAAAGTCTACACGTGAAAATCTCTACAGCAGTGTGTCTGTGTGTACATGCATCAGGCTCAGAGGGACAATGCAGGAATTTTCATGGGTTTGAGGTTTTTTTGATTTGGGTTTGTTTTTTGTTTGTTTGTTTTTTTTTCCCCTCAAGGAGAGGGAACTCCTCACCTCAGCTTCAACATAATTCATCAGTTCAGCTTTTAGAAAAGAGTTAGATAAAGAATAATGAAGGTTGTGATAAAAAAATGTTAGCTTTTCAATGTGTCTTCTGACTATTTGTAAGCAATTGAGGTCTTTTGGGAGGTGACTTTCCTCTATTTATCTTCTCTTTTTAACTTGAGGTTAAGAACCTAATAAATCTCTCCAAGTATTACCCCTTCACCCCACAGACATGTTGAGCAGTACCACTGAGTTTCTGTGGCATGCAACTAGAAACTACCTCCCATTACAGCTACTTCATAAAATTACCTGCATGCTGCCTTTCTGCTTTTACTGTTTTCCCCTTAAATTGGTTGAAAAATGTAAAAAATAGCTCAAAATAAAAAGAGAATATGTAAAATTTTGGACTATTAGACTGTAAGGATCTCCCACGGTACTGGAAAGGGTTTCCAGAAAAATACTTAGGAAGCACCCCCCTTCTTGGGATTCTTTTAAAGTGTCTTTAAGCTGGAGACTTTAAGATGAGTGTCTTCTTAAAAGGGAAAGATTTGTTTTCTTGGCAAGAAGGGCAGGAGAGCAAGTCCTCTAACACCCATGAAGTTCAGGGATCAGTAGGGCAAAGCAGCTCAAAACCTCCCCTGGCCTCCACATGACAAGCTGCTTGACTTCAGGCTTCCCTGACTGGCAGTATCAAGGTGTTCTCCAGACACGTTGCCACCAGCTTGGAATAGGAGCTGGTATTCCTGTCAATTTTCTGAAATATGCCATTGGAGCTTCCTGCTACTCCTGCTCTAAAATATTCCTTTTTCTTTCTTTTTCAGGCTCTTTGCTTTGTGGGGTTGCTAGCAAGCATCTTGGAAGAGGATGCATGTTCAAGAGCAAGCCCTCCCACATCTCCTCCTGTGACGGGTGTTCAGAGCTTTCCTTTTCCTCCAACTGTCATGCATTCTTCAGTCCATGAATGTAAGGGTCAAGAAGAGAATACAATTACACAGAAGTGAACTTCAAAAGCGGAATTATTAAACCATGTCTTTTTCTATATGAACTTGCCATGAATTGTATGGAAGATATTTTCATTTCCCAAAATAAAGAACAAAGGAGACAAGAGGAACAGTGCAGACAGCCTATGTCTGCCTTTTTGTAAAACTGAAACATTTGAGAGACTTGTGTTTTCTGTCTCTCTTTTTCTCTCTTTGATTCTCCTTGTCTAAGCTCCCCCCCTCCACCACACTTCTTTTTTTTTTTTTTTTTTTTGTATTATTTTTCAATTTCATTGCTGGAATTTAGCATTTCTTTTACAAATAATCTCTTCTGTGTCCAATAGCAGGAACATTTTCTGCACTACCCCCAAATTTGTCATGATGAAACATCTTCTGTGAGATCAGACCTGGCTCCTGATTGCTAACACTGGCCGTTGCTGCCAAGAAACCTGGGGACTTTCCAGGTGAGATTTGGCAGATTTCAGCATTTTACTTTAGCTACTGAATGCAGTACTAGTTTAGACCCTGCTGATGCTCAAAATGGAAGTTGAAGAGGGCTATTTATCTAAACAATAAATAATTACAATATTCAAATGCAAAATTTTATTTTAGTCATCCCCACTTGAAAGTTTTGAACTGACTGTAGGAAGAATCTGGTCCTTCTTTAATCCTTCTTTTGTATTTTAACTGTGGCAGAAGAGAAAAATAAACATTTTGAACTTTTCTCACCTACTCCACATGTTGGAAACTTGGCTGACAGGTCATGTGGTAAGATGTGAAAAAAATAAGAATGACCTGGATGATGGAGGATGCTAAAACTATTCATATCTTTACAGAAAGACAGTTGTAAAATGCTTGATTACCACTCGATTATTACCCTTTAATTTTTACTCCTAGATCACCTGAATGTTTTAGTACATCAATGATGGATGATATTTTTCTGCGTCTCTTCTGCCGCTGCTATGCAGTGAAGTTCAGCCACTCTGTACAAAGGTTAGACCCAGTTAAAACAGTCTTTTAATTATTTATGAGACAGCAAGAAGACCAATGGGACTTCCACTTGTCCTTCTGGAGCAATAATGAGACCATTACAGTCTATTTAACACCATGAAAAACAATATCCACAGGTGACCTTTCAGAATCATTGCCAAGTTGGATTTATGGCCATCATGTACTCTCATCAAGGAAGAATATCAAAGAGGGGCTTAAAGTTAAATTGGCACTTCAATTGGTAACAGCATCCTGAGGTTTGATAATAATAAAATCTCTTAATTTTCCTTTATTTTGTTTAAGGGAGGGAATGTACCTCACAGACAGAATCTGATAGCTGGTGTGGTTTCTTATGAGTTCTGGGAGCCTACTGAATACTTTGGGCATGTGCTGTGATATGACATAACAACAGTGCTGAGATATTTCTGTGTCTGTTTAAATAGTCAAAGCATCTGTATGTGGAGAAAAACCTTGGCACACCATTCCTTCAGCCACACAGTCCCTGAAAACAATGCTGGATATTGAAAGACTAAAACCATTTGCAGTAGTGCCCAGGACACTGATGTACAAGAGCTGAATATCACCATCACCTTTCAGGGATGAAAATTAGCTTAAAAATAAAAAATACAGAAAACTTTTTTTTTTTTCAGTTAGAAACTAAATCAAACGAAAAATATGGTTTGCCTGTCCTTTTTGTTAGCAAATTATACTGAGGTAGATACTATTTCAATCCTGATCCCTAGGTGGGCTTGAAGAGACACATACATTTATCAGAATGGTGACTATAGAAAGAAATAAAGACTTAATCTAAATGCTGTCACTGAACAAAACAGCAGTGTGTAGGACACATGCAGCTGTGAAACTGCAGATGGAATAACAAGGAAACAGAAGCTAACTGCATGTCTTGAAACAGATGTGAAGCAGAAGGGGCATGTTCCAAGCAGTTGATTAAAAAAAAAAAAGAAAAAAAAAAAGCTGCATTGAATGAATTATTGTATTTGATTGCTTATCCAAAANTCTTTACCAAAAAAAAAAAAAAAAGAAATTTTGGAGATACACATTTTCAAGAGATAGGCTCAGTCCTTGTCTAAATGACTGCACAACAGCTTGGTTGCAACTTCTTCAGGTGACGCAAGAGTGTGACCCACAAGTACCAGTGCCATGGGAACTGACAGGGAAGCCAAGTCTGGCTCTCAAGGAAACCTGAATGCAGGCAGAAGGCACAAAAGTAACGAGATGTTTATTCATATTCTGTCATAAGCATCACATTCAGGGTCAAAGAGGTAACACCTTCCACCTTCTGTCTTGTCTGTCTCTTTTTCACCAAAGGACCGATAGGAATCTTTTCCTCCCCTACGGAAAGGGAACAGGAAGATAGTAGTTCTCTTCACTGTAAGGATCTGCTTAACTCCTTTGGTCATAAACCACTTCTTCGTGTTGTCTCAGACTTCAGATATGAGCAGCACTGACTCTTCTGCAGAGCTCTACCCAGGCAGTCTCCTCCCCTGTGTCCAAGAAGGCATCTGCCTTTGCAGCTGCACAGCCCCAGCTGTCCTGGCTGCTGCTGCTGCCACTGGCCATTTTGTTCCCACCTTCTGTCCTTAATTCCCTTCTGCATCACCATTTACCTCTGCCTCCAAACAGCCCCTTTTAGTCTATCAGAAAGCGTTGCAAAACTCAAGCATGTGTCTTCTCACTAGAGCCAGAGCCTTGACCAGTGCCATTCATGCTGCAATGGTAATATACATATTATCTATAAATAGTAATGCAAAATTTCCAAAGCTGCAGATTCAGCAGAAATTTTTGTGACTCTTTTCATAGTTTCAAGATCCTCACACCTTCTGGAAAGGAGGAATTCCTTGAACTCCTAGTCTGAAAGTGCTTCATAAGGAGCATTCTGAGGGTAGAATTACCAGATTTTGCTTTAGGGCAACAGAATCTGTATTCCTATTTGCCTTTCACAGTTCAGAAGCTAGAAGAACTGCATATCCTCCTATAACTCATTAGCAGTAAGGAAATTGTAGGATTAAGCATAGTATAATCTTCTCCTTCCTCGACTTACTTTTAAAGTCCTTGAACTTTGTAATCTGGACTTCTTTTTTGTTTTGTTTTGTTTTGTTTTTTTCTTTTCTTTTTTTTTTTTAATCCCACAGTAAATTAACTGGAGACTATTCACAAGTTAAATATTAAATGCTCTTATAACTGAGATCAACTAAATCCCAGGAACAATGTTGGCTGCTTTCCAATTCAAAGGCCCATAATCTGTATATTTTTTTCTAGTTCACTTTCAGAGCTCTGTTTAATTCAGTGTAGGATGGTGGTCGTCGACAATTCAGTATTTTAAAAAGTTAAAAGATATTTTTGAAAAAAAAAATTCAAAACTAAAAATATGAGGTAAAAATATATGCCTATTCTTTTGAGAGTTTTAGCATGAGCATTGTATTGTGGTCTGTTCTTAAAGCCCTCCCAGATGCATCCTCTTTTTTCCACCCCATTGCAGAACCTGATACACCATGTCAAAAGCAGAGCCAAAGTTTGAGGAATAGAGTATCTGTCCAAATGGTTTCATCTGAGTTTTCACTTTGGGTCTGTAGAGTACCTGCTGATAGGGAGCAGATTCCTCATTTCCTGCTGTTCTACATACAACTGCATAGTGAATGGAGCTCTTGACATTGTCTCTTTCCCAAAAATTGGGCCACATCCCCCCATCAAGTGGTCTTTTCCTCAAGTACTCATTTATCACTTTCATATTCCACTTTGAAAGAAAGTAAAGTTGTAGGGAGCAAAGTACCAGAAGAGAACATTTGGGAAAGGAAGTTTGGGGAGCAAATTATCCACACAGATGATCAAGTTTTGTCTATTCGTTTTTACAGGTTCAAGAGAAATCCTGATCAAAGGCTGCTTATTCCCTTACCCTCAACCCCCAAACTACAGCAGAAACAATTTATAAGGAGAAATTGATTTTTGAAAGATTCTGATTGTTTGTTTTAAAGGGACCACCACAATGAGTAAGTTTATCAGAGGCCACTCTCCTTCAAGGCAAGTTGCTGCCTTGCTTTTCCAAACTTTTGGTGTTCTCACCAAAATAAAATAGTGTATATTTTTGATCTGCCAGAGTTTGCTTCCAGAGCACAGGGAGCTGTTCTGTCTGAGCAGCAGCAGTCACCTCTTCTTCCTGACTAGCAGACACATGCTTTTGGTAATTGGATGCAGCTGTTCTCCTCTCTGCCCCTTCTTAAGCTTTTGAAGGAAATCCTACTTAGAGAAATGCCTGTGCCTCCAGCAGGGATCCAGAACACGAGGGAATGCCGACTGAAAAGACTACATTTGCATAGGGCAGGTACTAGCTGACCCCATTCTCAAATCTCTGCAGAGAATTTGGGATGTGTGATCTCACAGTATAATTTCAACTACCTGTATTTTAGATTCTAAACACGCAGCTGGCATTTCTTTAAAAGAATTCCACAAGAGAGATAGCTCTCTGGTGTCTTGAGTGGAGGTGGCAAATTATTTTGCAGTGAGATAATGAACATGAAAAAATACTTCTGTAGGCATCTATAGACACCTCATCTATTGCCTGTTTGCACAGTTGTTCTCACAGAGATGTCTAGGGAGTAGAAGAGTTCTCAGTGATGGAGCCTTGGGTCTACATGGCCTCTCTCACAGTATCATGAAATTATTGATGCAGGTGAGCTACCAAATGATGCCATAAAAAGAAAGGACTAAAATGAACTTTAAAACTTTGGTTTGTTGTTTGTAACATCACCAGCAAACACAATTTTATGGTTTTACTTTCACATGCAGATGAGACACTAATGAGGACTTTGGACTTTCCTAAGTAAACACATATTTCAGCTCTGGAAATTTTGCAAACAGGCTTTTAGAACAAAAGATGAATTTTCTATAAATACAAAGGAATATACTGTGACAGCTAATGAAAGGCACAAAATTAATATCAGAAATTAAGTCTCAGGAGAGGTAAAAATAACAATAGCAAGACCTCAATAAAATAATAGCTTTATTTAAATTATGCAATTCCTCAGAGACATGCCAATGGAAGCATGAGTGACAAGGGCAGTGGAAGTGCTGTAACTTTTAAAGTGGATTTTAAATTAGGCAGATAGTTTCATTGTCTCAGGCTACAGACACAGGATCCAGTAGATAATGCTCAAAGCATAAGCCAAGATCAAATCTTGCTGCAGCAGCAGTATAAAAAGGAGCACAGAACAAGCAGTCAAAAGCCTGCTGACCATCCACTGAAGTGAGGGCAGTTGAAAGCCCCTATTTTCTTTTGTTTCAGCCAGGGGTACAGTTCTCAGTGTGTGGGTGATGCAAAAATAACACTTGAAGACTGTGTCAAGCATACATCCACAGCATTTTAAATAAGGATGGGCTGATGTTCTAGAGATTAACTGCATTATAACATGTAGGCAGTACTCTGCGGAGTGAGGTGCAGTGTTTCCTGAGGCAGGGTTAAAATGTCCGTACTCCTACCAAATGACATATCAGCCAAACAAGTGAACAATGCCCGAAGTGCCAACAAAATTCAACTCTGGACATGAGGAGTGCGGACTTCAGTCTGCTCAGGGAATTAGTAAGTTAAGGCCCCTGTGAAAATGTCTTTGCAGATGCCAGGATCCGTCAGTGCTGGTCACTTTTTAAACATCACCTCCTAAGGGCACAGGAGCAGGCAATTCCCAAACTGAGAAGTCAAGCAGGTGAGGCAGAAGGCCGGCTTGGTTGAACAGGAATCTTCTCTTGGAAATAAAGTGAAAAAGGAAAGCCTATGCCCAATGGAAGCAAGGTCAGGAGACATGGGAAAGAATACAGAGATGCTGCTCACTCCTGCTGGGAGGAAATTCATGTGGCCAAAGGTCAGCTGGAGTTGAAGGTGGCCAGAAATGTGGGGGATAATAAGAACTGATTTTTTCAAATATACTAATGGCAATATAGAAACAGCATCTGCCCATGACAAGATGGGGGCAGTCTTCTCACAAACAGGGACTGAGACAAGGCAGAAGTGTTTAATGCATTATTTTCTGTCTGTCTTCAACAAGAATGACAGACTGAGGTGGTCTCAGTGCCTTGAGCTGGAGGACCATGACTGGGAGAATGATCAGCTCCCAGGCAACTCTGAAACTGTGTGAGATCTGCTGCTTCAGCTGGATCCCTACAAATCTATGGGGCCTGATGGGGTTTTTCCAAGAATTCTCTAAGAACTAGCTGACGCCATTCTAAAGCCTCTCTTGATGATATTTGAGCTGTCTTGGGATTCTGGAGAGGTCCCAGCTGACTGGAAGCTGGTTAACATTGTCCCAGTTTTCAAGAAGGGCAAGAAGGATCAAGAAGGGCAATGGCACTGCAACAGCCTGCCCAGGGAAGTGGTCACAGCACCAGCCTGACAGAGCTCAAGAAGAGTTTGGACAATGCTCTCAGGCACATGGTGCAACCCTTGGGGTGTCCTGTGCAGGGCCAGGAGTTTGGCTTAGTGGTCCTGATGGGACTCTTTCAATTTAGCATGTTCTATGATTCTGGGAATTTTATAACACTGAGATAGGACTGGCTCAGGCACACCTACATCACCTCAAAAGGAATTAGGGCTGGACACAGGCAACATGTGTCCATAGTCCTAAAGAAAAATTCTTCCACAGGTAGTTACTGATAGTTTTACTATGTTAAAAAATCTGTCATAGTGCATCACATGACTCTGGCTGAATTTTACCCTCTGACTTTGGTAGCAAACTCTTCTGTAATTAGAAATCCAGTAAGAATTAGGGCAGCCTCTGAAGTATAAGCAGTTTTTACAGGAACTGTTCTCATGATTTTATGAATATCAGTGAGACGGCACAGCTCTAGGTGAGGCTAGATCACAGCTCTTGAATATTTATTTATGGGAAGAGAGGGAGACTCTGTTAATATAACAGTACTTCTTGGCCTTCACTAAAATAAATGTTCTCAAAAGCTGAGAAAAATGCCAAATTGCAGAAGCCAGAATTTCTTGAGGGGAAATAAACATTTTCCAACTGTCTTTTTTTTTTACTCCTTAATTTTATTTTTTGACAACCTTTGCGAATCTTTTGGCTGAAGCAGCAAAACAGCAGGAAAAAAACTAAATTACTGATTCCTTTAGTTTACACTCTGGCATAAACTTTTTAAGCCTTGACTGTCTTTATTGCAGTCTGAATCAAAGCACTTCTGCTGAATGTGGTGATTTATTTATATTTTTGTTGTTTCTGTTGGCATTATTTGTTCATATATTTTTTGAACTACTTAATATAAAATAAACTCATGCTGATAACTTTGGATCACTGCAGTACTTTTAAAACCACAAGTTTACAATAAAACAGTGAGATCTTTGAAATCAAAGTTAAACCCAGATGAAACTAGAAAAAATGTTAGAAAGGTTTCTCAGCTTATGAGTCTGATTCTGCCTGAGTTGGGCCAAAATTCTTTTCTCATCAAAAATTGCTCAACTCTGGACATTCCCCAGTAAGTGAATGAAGGTACTTCACATATGCTCCTTTCAAGGAAAGCAGAATTTGGTCTTCTGTCTCTTCTTCTGGTTTAGATAATGAAAAATCCCAAAATCTGAAGAAACTGAGCCATGTGCGTAAAAGACTGCTTTATAAGACCCAAGGTTTACATTCTTTCACTCAAAATGTGAGGTTCGTTCCCTCTATTCTTGACTTTTTTTTTCTGCTCTGACCTTGTATCCTTTTACAAGGGGATTTTGAAAGTTGGGGGAGAGTTTAAATAAAAGTCTCTTACTAGCGACATTAAAAGTATGAAATACATTATATCACATCAACTCTGACCTGATATGGAGCAGAATTTTTCATACTTACATTATTGACAGACTTGTATTGTGTTTTGATGGTGGGAAAAAGACCGATAAATGGCAAAGACAAAGATATCACTCACTGGTAGTCAGACCTTTTCTGGGAAAATATAAACTAAATTAATGTTCTCTGAAGATTTCATCTTGCATTAATTATAACTTAATAATGTTCTGACAACTTAGTTTGAGAAAGGCAAGAAAAGTTAGAAAGGTAAGAAAAATTACACGTATCAGCTTCAAAGATGACCCACACTTTTAAACTCTAATTTTATAACTAGGAAAAGGCTTTTTTGGCGTGCAATTTGGCTCATTTTTAGTTACTGGTGTCTGGCTCACTGAATTTCAAGCTCTGTGACTGCAAGCTTGGCCTGTGCTTTCTGTTCTGACCACTTGAGGGAATCATTCTGTAGCTGTGGTCCATAATTCTCGTTTTTACACTAAGGAAGTAAGAAAAATTATATTTGTTGTGGAAAGTTTTCCAACTTTACTTCAACATGAAAGACATCACAAGGCACCGGCTCAGAAATAAATTACTCCCTACATACTAAATATCCAGGAAAGGAAAAAAATGTTGATAAATGAGAGTCTTGGGAGTTGCTAAGTGAGGTCCCTGCACACAATTTATGATCATGCACTCTTGGACTTCAGAATGATTAATACAGCTAATTCTCAGTAGAGTAAGAGCTGTTTTAGCCCAGGAGAGAACTGTACGCTATTGTTTATAGAAGCAGATAACATCAAAGTGGCCCACTGCTTGTGTTAAGCAAATAGAGAATTCTGGGTCAGTGCAAATTAATCCTAAAGGAGTAAGAAAAAGTTCTTAATGACTGTTAGATCAGTGTGTTATCACTTTTCATACAACCAAAAATGGTAGAACTGTTAATGAGAATTACAAATGGCCTTGCTGGCCACAGTGTGCTGGCAGCTGTCTATGAGCATGGTGACCATTAAGTCCTCTGGTGATCTGTAAATATGACATTTGCTAATGGAGTGAAGAAGATTCAGGTAATTTTCTGAGATATTGATGTGATTTCAAAATGGTCCTTGGCAACAAATACGTGAAGTGTTTTACACTGTAATTAGCAGAGTGGACCAAAAGCCTTAAAACCCCCTAAAAATCTTCTATTCATATAGTAAGATCCAGTTTACAGAAATAAATTAATTGAATTTACACATGAAGTAATTGTGGGGAAAAAAGAAAGTCTTGTTGGCTGTGTCTCTTAAGATGTGTTTTCACACAAAGGTAAGTGAAGTGCAAGCTTCATATTTGTTTAGAAGGAATATGTTGCATTTCACAGACTGACAGTATTGCAAAGTCAACTACAAACTGCCTTAGAAGCATTGTTTTACTCCCTTGAAGCACAATTTAACAGCTTGACCACAAGAAGGTCTAAAACATAAATATCCTTTTTTGGTTTTGTGAGATGGTTTGGCTTTATAATTATTTCTGCATCTCTGAACATATCCCAACACATTATAATTCTGTTCCAATCCTTCTGACATGCTCTCCACACCACATTATGGGATGTAGCAGGGCTGTTGACAAGTAAGGAGTAGGAATGAGATGTAAGGGTACTCTGACCTTTTAGGCTGTGGGCTCCTGAGCTGTCCTGGCAGAGCAGAAGGGCAAAATTCAGTTGGCAGGTCCATGCCTGTTTACAAGTCATTATAAAACAGTGTAAATACTTTGCAAGTATGAATACTACAATTTAACTCTCCCAGTACTGTCACCAGAAATTTATTTGCCTGTTAAATTTGTTTTGAAATAAATTGCTTTGTTTCACACAGGATCATTACATCAAGAAACTATTTACATAATTATTAGATCCTCTGATATATTGCTCTCTGGTACAGTGGTTGTCACTCAGCAATGTTCACATACACATTTCGGTGCTTTGCGAATATTTGACCCAGAAAGCAAGCCCATTTCAGAATGCAGTAACAGCAAATATAGGCTTCTCCCCTTGACTTACAGCTTTCCTTTCTACTGCTTCACGTCCGGGGTGCATTTTTGCACATGGAGTATTTTCCAGTGTAAGCCAAGGATGTGAAATGCCCCTGTGTGGATACACAGAGGGAAAATGTCCTGCATAGGACACCGGATCTTTTTCTCCTTTACATTGATACCCCTACACGGGAGAGTTCTTTGTTCAGGGAATGCAACAGAGCGGAGCTGTAGCAGTCTTGTTTTATTCTAGTATCAAACTTCCCTGAAGACCTCTAAGCTCTTTTGTACATATCTGGATGGGGAGGTAATAGAGATCCCTATGTATGTTGTCTGGAGTAAATGAACCAGCCTTTTAGCCACACATAGAGGAACTCAGATATTTGCCAAAAAACTTCGGTAGGAAAAGTTGCTGACTTGCAAAATGAATAGCCTCCCACAGGAGACGTTATTTAGAAGTGACAAAAATCTCCCCTACACAAAATGAAAATTATCTTCTCGTCCTCTCTTTAGCCCTTCTCACTTAGTTTGAGGAAAGTAAGCAGCTTTCCTCTTATCCATGGTAAATCAGCCGTCCAACCAGGCTGTAAAATTGCACAGCCTGCCATCTTTGTCCTAGGGAAAATGACTGTAGGCGTCTCCCATGCCCACTGTCCCACCAAAGCTTAACCAAACCATTTGAATTTAATTTTGCTAATCTTCTCACAGGAGGCTGTACCTTCTGCCCTTTAATGAGCTTTGGTGTTTCTCTCTGAACTCACTCCAGTATGTCTACATTTTTTGCTGGTAGGTATCTAGAGCTAAACAGTGTAATGAGTGCAGAACAGAGCTACAGTGTAATGGGAACACACTAAAAAACAACCTGTTTTGGACCGGGTTAACTACTGTCTAGCAGTTAATTTACAAAGTTTACATCTGAAAAGGCAAAATGAGCTATTTTTCATTTGCAGATAGACTACTGAAATCTTCCACCTCCACTCTAATTACTAGAAAAGAGAGGAACAAAAGGAAAGCTTGTGATTCATCTCTGCCTGCCTCTCAGAACACTGTGCACAGACCCCTTAAAGTGCTCTGCAGACTTTCTTGGTGGCTGGCTTGTCCTGTTCACCCTTCCTAGCATCATCTGAGAAATACACTGTGCAACTGGCCAGGCTGACAGCTTTCATGATGCCGACGTTTATGGCAACTGTAAATCTATTAAGCCACAATTTGCACTTAATAAAATGAAACAGCAAGTAGTTAAATGAAAGCACAATCCTAACCTGGGAAACATTTTTCAGGAAAAGTCATTGAGCCTGCTACTGCTACTGCTGCCTTCCTCTGAGAAATTTAATCGTGCTGATTGAGGAAACCTGGAGAGAGCTGGCTATTCCTTCCTTTGGTTTGTAATTGCTGCGTTGACCATTTAATCATCTGTAGATGAAACAAAGCCTGTGCTGTGGGGTCCCGGAAGGGCAGGCATGCGTTTATCAACTCCTTCCTACCCACCAAGCAGAGCTGGGAGCTCATCCTGCTGCTCTGAGCCGCCCTGCTGTCGAAGCAAGGAGCTGAGAGCAGATGGGTTCTTCCTGCTGTCACTGTGCCAGCCTTCCTGCCTGCCCTGATTTCATTACAGCCAAGTCTGTACAAGCCAATTTTTCAGGAGCGGGGTTTGGAGCACAGAATGAAAGTCCTTCTGCCTGAAAAGGCAGGCAGATACTGAGACACTCGCCAGGACAGGAGCTGCTTGATGCTGTCTGGACAAGACGAGATAAGCACTGAAAGTTAAATAAGATGAGCAAGGATTTACTGGCTTCTGTAAAAACACATTCCTCTGGTCAACCTCAAAGTGTCTTTCTCCATACCTCTGACTGAATGTGCTCCATATTGATCATTGCTCAGTGACCAAGTGGATGGCCCTGTTTCACAGGTGAATAATCTGGTCAGAAACCATATGCCCAGTATCGTTAATTTGCAGAAAAAATAAAAAAAAAAAGCCTGGCCAGGGAAGGCACTTAGAGTGAGCTCAAAAACCTAAAACCTCATCCATCATACTAATTGGTTTGGAATATTAGCCTTTATTTGAGATTTGAAATCCATTTCCTGCTGAATATAGGTAATTTGCCCTGACAGCTCAGGTACTACACATAACCAGGTAAAGCTTGACACTGCCCTCTGCCCCTAGCTCTTATTTTTTTTGTACTACACCAAGAGAATGCAGCACCTAAAATAGTGCTACAAGAACTGACTTATCCTGGAAGGGCATTTCTGGGCATATCTTCCCCCTTCCCAAAACTTTTGTCAGGAAGGATTCTTATAAGGATTTTTAATTCACAAAAAACACTCAGTGCTGACTAATGCTTGCCAATTAAGTCAGCTCATTGAATCAACAGTTTCCTGTTACCTGTTCCTTCAGGTAGAACAGTGGCTGATACCCCTGCCCTTTCCCAGGCTTCTGTGCAGGGACCTTTCCTGCCTGAAAACAGTGGGGATACCTGTTTTCTGAGCTCCGAAGGCCAGCACCTGAAATCCTAGGAATGGGGCTGCTATTGAGTAAAGGGTGCTTGATAAGGCAGCCACTGTGATAGGCAGCGGAAATTTGATGATGAAAGGAGATGCCTAATAGATTAATCTGGTGTGATTTGCCAAAACACAGGGTTTTCTGGAAGATTATCCACACTCGCAATAGGAAGCCCTTTGTTTGGTAAAAGTCCCCACTTATCATGGTATTCTTTATCTCAACAAGAAACATAATGGTTTACTTGTTTACATGCATGGCAGATATATTCAGAGCTGGGCTTAGGAACTGTGAACTCCTTTTCATTTGAAATGCTTCCAGCAGGCAGGTTATTAGCTGAGGGGGAACAAGCAGTTGGACACACATAAAATTTAAATCTGCCTTGCTTAGATTGGCAAAAATGAATGTTATTTCATCCACTGGGAAAATGTTTTACTTCCTGCTCAGATACTTTTGGAAGAAAATCACAAGCTCATTTGTAGCCATCATATATGTATGTATATATTTTTTTAGAGTTAAGTGGTATGTCTACAGAAATGTATTTGTTACTTTATACCAGTTATTTTCCACTAATATTAATTATTTTATTAGCTTGTCTTTACTTCTTCAATTTTGCTTTGCTTACTATAAAATGTGACTGATGGTTTTACATTATTTATACTGAATGTGTGGCTGGAATCTGGCCCTTGATGTACCTTGGATAGAACTGCTTTGGTTTCTGGAACTGATTTTTAAATACCTTACACATCCGGAACTGCAGAACTACCAAAGCACTGTGTTCTTGAACTCTGAAAATAAACAAAAACTGCCGTGTTAGAAAACTGCTTTATTAAAGCCTTTTATAGCAATCTTATGTCCACAAAGTCTTTCACAGCGCGCAGTATTCAGCTTGCTGGATACACGATGCACATGCTGCACAAAGAATGCATGTTGAATTAAAGGAGCATGGGAGTCTGAGGGAGTTATTTTCCTGTTCTCCTCAGCAGTAGCGTACTGTGTGTACCATATAGCATTTAAATTTACTGCAGAGGCAGGCAGTTTCTGTATCATACTAAGTACAAGATGGGGGTGGGGGGGTGTCACTTCAGCAAACTGCTCACCCCGATGGCACAGGATTAGTTATGTGGACCTACCTCAGCAATCTGCTGCAGCCAGCACAGGAGTGAGGAACGAACAGAAACTGCAAAGATGGAGAAAATTGGTCTGGAAATCTGACAAATCTACCAAAAGAATAGATGTTCAAAGAATTGTCTGTCTAAACCAGTGGACAGATACAAATGGGAGTTAGTGGCTCATGCAAATGGATACAGTGCAATGAAACATTATGACGGAGTAATGTTTGGCATAGATAGAGAATTTTATTTTACTTATAGGGCATATTTTATGGTTTATGAAGATATTGGAAGTCTACTTTCTGTTTTCTTCTTCCATGTTCATAGTTTACATTACTTATTTTACAATGTGTTCAGGCACACATTGTACTTTTTTTCTGTCTCCTCCAAACTTTCCTATAGCTGAAGCTGTGTTTAAAGCCAAGTCCTGCAATTCAACCTAGTCAGTGCACAGTTAAAATTCAGGAGTGCAGGGAAGGCCTTCAGAATTTGTTTAAACAGAGTGTGAAATCATCACAGTCCTTGCAAAATTTCTTCTTTGGGCTCATGGTGTCAATACATTGTCCATTAAAAAAAAATCAAAACCCACAACATTTCTAATGTCATTTCCCATTGTTAAATTTTCCACTATATTCACAAAAGCATCTGAATAAAGTCACATGCTGAAATATAACAGCATCTTCTGTCCACAATCAATGGGCTGCTTTCAGAGGAAAGCCCTCAGTCAAGCTAGAGTGACAGCCATAGTGAACTGTGGCAGTACAGACAAAAAAATAACTTTTAATGTGTTTCTTGGCACTTAGTTCTTTCTTCACATTTATTAAAACAATTACTTCCAGTACTTTCTATATTTTTTATTTAGGCTGGTGATTAAAACATTCTAGCAAAGTTGAGATGATTGAACATTTTAGCCTGTTAAAGCATGTGCTTCTACTAAAAAATGAAAACATCTCTCACTAGGGTAAGTATGGTCACCCTTATTTTTCATACCCCTCCCTCATCTTGAACTTTTCAGTGAAGGTTTCTAAAAAGCTCCTTGATTTTTTTCAGGGGATGGGGGCACTGGGTTTGTTTTTTTTTAATTGGTTTGTTGGTTGGTTGGTTGGTTGGTTGGTTGGTTTGGGGTTTTTGTTTTGCTTTGTTTTAGTAAATGCACCACACACATTTATTTGTTTTTTAAAGTTTATGGTTACATCACCAGACATTAAAAATAGAATATTTCCTTCTGTATAGATATAAAAATATTTTGTCTGACTAGGACTTCTCCAAAAAAGTGCCTTCTGGGTTAGTCAGGTTTCTGCATGCAGAGTCATAGATAGCCTACGGCTTTGTAACCCAGCCCCAGGCATAAAATTTGCCTGGTGGTGTTAGAATGTACTCAATTAGAAGATAACTTCTACACGTAACATTTGTCTTGTTATTTTAATGCTGGAAGAAAAAGTGTCTGTCTATATCCCAAGTCACCTGCAGGAACACGTGGTTCCTTGAGAAAAGGAAATACAATGCTAAACTGAAGTGCTGCTGCACCACGCTGTAGCACAGTGCACTCCTGAGGACAGTGCTAAAAGTGAATTTTTGAACAAACCTCCTGGTTGGTCCCATTCACTGTGCTTTGGTTCACAGCACAGAGTGGTCTAAGAGCACATCCCTTAAACATGTTCTGGGTGAAACTAAGCCAGATGTGCTCCAGGACTGTACCTAATTCACTCCAATAGCTCAAAGGTAGCTAACAGGTCCCAGACCCAAGCACAAGCTAGACCAAAGCAAACCCCCTCTGACATTCCTGATCCTTGGGATCAACAGATTTGCTCCCCTGATCTGCTCATACCAGCCTGCACTACCTGCTACTGTACACATAACTTGTGTGACCAGTGCTAATTTTGCCATATGGAAGGATGTCTGTGTGAATGAAAACACAGCAGTGGATTTCAGAGCAGGTTAAGATCTCCTGGCACAAACAGAAGCACTGCGTACTGGATAGGGTGGTTTGCGGAGAGTCAAGGCTTTGACTGAAGCAAAATGCCTTAGTAGATGCACAGAGGAAGTCCTGAAACCTCCACACAGGGTCGTTTGCTGCACAAGGCTACTTCCCTTCAAACCTGTAGCTTACCATTGCAACAGATATCTGAGATTGCGACTGCACAAATAAAAATACTCTGTTGCAGATCACTTCCCTGTGTTGTTGGGAACATCCATCAAAGGAAAATATCCTAAGGATGCATGGAAAAAAAATTACATGTATGATGATAGGTGGCTTTGTTGCCCCAGTTAGGTCTAGTAAAAGATGTCAGCTCTGCTTGCAAGCCTTGACTCAGTCGTAAACTTAGATCATCCAAGCTACAACAAGAGGACAAACTCCACATAGTGCAAATGTAACTTGCAGGGTCAGCATGAAACTGATCCTGTCTCTTGGATGAAGAGAGAGCTATATATGTTGTGTCACATCCACGGAGCTGCCAGCACCTGCTAAGAATCTTCAACACAAACCGAAGCCAAAGTGAGCTGAGGTCACACTTCAGGCGTGCCAGGATGGATGAAGTCATTGTGTTCAGCCGCTCTGGCTAAATGCAGTGGTGATGTATACATATCACACACCCACAGTCCTCTGTCCATCGTGTTCCAGTTGTCCTTGGTCCTACATTATTGAGGATATTCAGGAAAGGTACCCTCTTGGCTGTATGAAACAGCTGATTTCCACAATGTTACGTTAGGTACAAACATTATATATGCGGCTAGAAATTAGACTATCATATTTTCAAGGTTATTCAGAGGATATTAAATATGGCTTAAGTTCATCCTTGAAACAAGTGGGTGAGGTATATAGTATAATACTAATTTAGTTCTACTGACATCCTGAAGGGGAAGACAAATGTTGCAGAAATCTTTACTAAACAGAAGAATGAATTTGGCATGTCAGCTCTCCATCACTGGATCTGAGGAAACAAAACGTCCATTGTTTCCAGGTCTCTGAGATCTTAAAAAAAAAAATCTTGGATTTTTGGCAGCTGAAAATAAGAGCTTTCAATTCAGACAAAAGAATTATTGTTTCTGGTGCTCATCCAAAAAATTAAATACAAAACAAAAGGTAATATACTTCTGTCTGTACCTTAATACCAATGAAGTGTATGCTCTAGTTTTCTACTCCTCATCTTTAGTCATGGATAGATTCATCTTCTTTTGCTCTGCTCATCTTCACTGTATCACAAGAACACATGATGTGTGACATCTCTTCACTCTGTCATTTGGCTTCACACATCCAGGAATTGACACTGTGGGCTAAAGGTCATCAGACCTATAAAATTAGTATGATCTTCACACAGAAACTCACACTCTTTCATGTTAGAGGGACAGCTTCTATTATGTTCTTTGGTGTCTAGCATACCATAGGAGTAAATGCAGCTGTTTAATTTTGGAGCCAGGAGACAGTTCCCAGGAACAGCAGCAAAATGATAACTGTTTGACTCGTGCTATCTGCTTGTCCCCTCTGTGTGTCTACTTTCATATCCCTGTCCTCTGCACCCTGCCCATGGCTCATCACAGTCTGCAAAACTTGATGCAAATATGCTCAGTTCCTCTCCGGAGAGGAGTCAACTTTCTAGTGTCAGCCTTGCAAGGTTCTTCACTTAAATCCAAACCACCACTGGAGAAAGATCACTCCATCTCTTCTCTATCCTGCACAACACACATGGCAGAAGGATCTCAGTTCTCCTCTGCCAGTTCAAACAAAGGCTAGTCAGGAGGAATGAGCATTCCCATTGCCATCCTTTTCTACCGCACAAAGGATGATCATTTATAGTAATTTACAATAATACAGCTTTGGAAAATATATATTGGAGGGGAAAGTGTTGTTTTAAGAACTACACAGAATTTTCAACATTCAGCTAAGAAAAGCATAGTCAAATTTTAGTGGTAAAATATTTAAATCCCTGCATATTTGACAGATTATTCCATGTGAATGATAATGATTTGTTGTAAATATCACCATAGCAGCTACACATAAATACATGCAGTCTAGTCTGACTTCAGAATAAAGTAAGCTTTATCTTTATTACCAGGTACACCACCAAGAATAGAAGTAACCCCTTTGTATTCTTGAGAAACGAGACCCAAAATTTGCCCTATTTTTTCTTTCACTTAAATAGTGAGAAAATTGCAATGTAAGCTAGCCAGAAAATGTTGGCAATTGCATGTTGGATAGACTTGAGGGGTGAAATATGAGAATTACAGAGACAAAAATGAAGGATGTTGTCAAGAATATAAATTTAGACTTGGTAGCCACCCTCCTGGAGATGGTACAAAAACAGCCATGAAAAAGAACTAAGTTTCCAAGGAGTGAGTTTGAAAAGGAGAAAGGAAGCAATGAAAGAGGAAAGCCTTGAGACACAATGAGAGGAAGAGTAGTAAGTGAAAAGAGCAGAGGATTGTAAGTAGAGTGACTCCAGAAGCATTAGGAAATCAGAGTTGGGGGCAACTCAGTTGTCCGAAGGAGTGAGTGACCACAGAAGATCAGGGATGGAGAAGCAGCAAGAGAAATCCCCTTGAGGAACATGAAAACACTCCAGGAAAGCTGGTGTGGAAAAAAAGTGTATGAAAGGGCAGTCCCTGGGACAGGGAATGAAGAGGAGGTAGAAAATGACAGAGCCCATGAAGGAACCTCTCAGTCCCCTCTGCTTGCGGCCATGCCACCTCTGCCCCTCTGGCCCGGTCTGGGAGGAGATGTGATGGCAAGTTACATGGCTGTTAAGGTAGCTGAGGATCTTAATTTCCTTCTCTAACAGAGAAATTTTGTTGCTTTAGGTCCATCATGAGGAGGAAAGAAACCTTTTCTTATATTGTTGTGGCTGTTTATTTCTGACCCTGAATGCAGGGTCAGAACAAGATCCTTTTCCACTTAGGCTCTCTACACCGTGCACCTGAAGGCATTTAAGGGTAGTGTCTAAGCTGGGGGTCAGGTCTCTCCAACTCCCACACAGCCAGCACAACGAGAGAGGTTGCTCCAAGCAGCAAGTGAGGACTCCCAGCACAAACTTCTCTTGAGCTTCCGTCTGGCCTGTATAGCGGACCTGAGGACTCCAGCCCCTGGGAGGTTAGAGATCCACCACCAACTGTCCCAAGCCAGCTCCAGATTTCCTATGCTGTAATCAAAAGCTATAGGCAAAAAGTAGTTAAAAGCTTAACCTTGTATGTCTGCCAGGACTCCTCTTTTCCCTTTTTACTTTTCTTGAGTGTGTAATTTCTTAAACACTCTTCATTTGGATTAAAAATGGTGATATGTCAATTGTTCCTAAATTTGAAAATACTTAAAATACATATACAAAATAATAGGAAGCTAACTTTAGTTACTTAATTAAAGCTAATGTAAGTATTTTGTGGTAGAAAGTTTAGCATGTTGTCCTTTAAAAAAAAACCTAACATTGTGCACATTGGTGTAAAAATACCATAAATCCAGTTTCAATTAAATTACTTCATTGAAAAAGCCATAGCATGAAGATTGAATACTAGTATTTATTGAGAGTGATAAATTATCCAAGGATTATACTTTATAAACATGAGACTCAATGTCTAGGAAATAATGTAATAACTACTTTAGGTATATTTAAAAAACAAGCTGTTCCATGAGTAGTTAACAGAGCCTGAGCCCCTGTATGTTTGTGTCTTATATCCTCTGCACGTTCCTACTGTATTAACCCTATTCATCTCTCCCGTCCTCACTTCATAATCCCTTTTGGCAAGAGAGAGAAGAGCCTGAAGCTGTCCCAGAGCCCTGGGTGAGCTGGCTGAGGCATGGCCATGAGCGTTTGCGTGCACCCAGGCGTTGCCCGGCAGAAGCAAAGCTGACTTTGCTGAACATGGGCCAAGTTACCTGGAAGAAAAAATATGCTTTTTCTCTGCTATCCAACCACAAATTTTCATGGCAGTTATTGGAACTTAATGATGTTTGGGAATTCTCCTCCTTTCTCAAATGTGGTTGAAATTGGCCTTAATTTTTCTGGGGAGATGAAGGGGTAGTGGGGGAGAGAGACTGAGAGAAAACAGGACTAAAAATAACAATGTTTGGATTTTTCCAGGCCATTTATTCTGAAATATTAGAAAATGATATATGTAAAATAATACTTTTTTACCCTACCAAAAACACACAGTAACAAATACAAATGGATTACTTTTGTTTTTGACCTTGTAATACATTTTCATATACAATGACATCTGCATTTTCCTCAATTCAGAGTACATTTACTTTGAGGTCTGTATTTTTCAACTCCTGAAAGGATGGACAAGACACTAGGAAACCATTTGGACAGTGGAGGGAGAAGACCACTGTCCAGTGCACGGATTATTATGGATATAAGCCCATTGCTGTGTGAGGAGCACATTGTTAGAGCAACATCTGTTTACATCAGCTGAGGATACATAATTTATCTGAAACAGTGTGTTTCCCAGGACTGCCTAAATGATTTGGACTTAATACTTGATTACATGGTTATTTTAAGAACTCTGCAATGTCTCCTAAGAAAAATCCTGCTGTCTTCAGCAGTCTTGTCTAATTTATACTCTAGGTTCTACAACTCTTACTGATACTGTGTCTTTACAAACTAAAGGGACTCTCTTTAATAGTCTGTGCCATTGTGCTCACACTACCCATCAGTGAAGCTAGTTACAATTTTGGGGAGTTAAAAGCCTTTATTTAAAGTAACCAGGCTCAAAGGCTGGTGCATGGGCATAATTGAAAGTAGTAGGGCTTGGAATGAAATTCAAGTCCTATATACTAATGCCAAAACCAAGATAGAGTAGGTTCAGGACATCTCTGACTGCTTTCGACATTCTAATGCCATAAATAAACATCAATTACTATTTGTGAGAATATTTCCTTCCTTCGAGTTCGTACTTTCACACTAGTTTCAATTTGGCGACTGCCTCTTGGTTATAAATCTGTACTCTCTTTTCCATGCCTGCCTCCATGGCTCTGATTGAAAGTTACAGAGGTGCAACACACCAGATCAGCATGCAGTGGGTGGAATGCAGATGCACCTAGCAAAGGTTTTGATGGTCTGTGTGTTATAACTTATAGTTTTTACAAGTGTCACTCTAAAGGAACAGATTTACTCCCATACCCATTTATCTCTCTTTCCTCTTACAACACCTCCTGTATTTCTTTACTTTCTTCTGATTCAGTATCTCTCTGTTTTTTGCTTTCTTGTGTCCTTACAGAATGCCACCATTTTATACATCTAGATGACTATGGTGAAAAAAAAGCAAAAGAAAATGGATCAGTATAAACATTGGCTTTGCAGAGACCTGTAATGGGCAAATGGCCAAGGAAACTCTGCGGCAAAGTAAGCAAAGAAGCCAAAACTTTTAACTTTCACTGCCTCCAATACACATCAGTCTAATGTTCATTTCATCAGGAAAAATATGGATGACTTAGAAATCTAATTACATTGACCTTCAGGGGTGTTTTTACTTGCTGTCATCCCAAAGTCAGTAATACAAAGTCTCAGAATATGATCTTAGTGTCCATAGTCCCTTGCTCTCACTTTTAAAAATTAAAGACAGTCCATCTGTCCATAGTCCAGATCTCAAGATGCCAAACTTTTATTCTCTTTTTTGTTCCCACAGGAATGTTGCTGGATGCATGGATAGAGCTGAGAGTTTTCTTCAGATCAGCTTTTTGCGTATGCACTGTTTCACGTTGAAAAAAGTTAAGAATCGTACGTATGGAGAATGAACGACTTCATAGGGAAATAATGGTTTTGTCTGTTCTTGATTTCTTACATATTTGGTTACTTTCTGAATATATCACAGGGACTATTGTACTCCAAATGCACTTTGTTGTAGACATCTACCAACACAATAATCAGAAGTGTTTACATTACAATCAGACTTGACTCATGCCTGCAAATTCATCCCATTTTATGTATTTACACACAGATTTTCTCCCCACTTTTCCCCCCAACAAACCACATAAAATGCAAGGAATGGTTCATAACATCTGAACTCAAATCTGTAAAAGTTGCAAAATACGAGGATAAGGCTGCTGCTTAAGGTAGAAAAATAACTGGTACTGGGATTAGTAGGTGGTCACCTGTGGACCAAGTCTGGAGGAAGATCTGGGGTACTCTCAATGTATTTTAGCACTAGAAACAGAAAGAAATTTGAATGTTGACCCTCAAGCATCCCACACCTCAGTCTAGATTATGAATCAGCCACGATAAAATGGGCTTTTAAGAAATGGCAAAAGAGAGCAAGCATCCACTGACATGACATTTTACATAGCAGGTTAAAATCACTTCAGGCAAAAGCAATGCTTGAATGTGCAGCTTTGGGAGCTGCAGCTACCTGTATCCCAAATCTCACTCAGTTGTATTTCAACATGTCGAAATACCAACTGCAACTCTTGCTCTCAGAGGACAGGTTTGCTCTTGAGATTCTTTAAAAGATAGGAGATTTGGAACAGCAGTTTTTCATGAAATTCAGATGAAGAAAAAAAAGAAGGATCAGAGACAAACAACAAAACCAAAATTATTTCATGTAGAGACACCATTTGAAGCATTGAAATTGCTTGTCCCTAATCCCGCCACTGTACCTGTGCGGCTGGTAGGGAGAATTGAATTTCATATGGATTGAAAACTGTGGAAAACACATCACACCCTCTAACACTTCCCAGTCTGTCTGGAAGGCCAAGTGACTTGACCCACAGTACAGCAGTATTTGAAAGAACCTGTACCACTGGAAGCATAAATGATCTCCAGATCCAATGTAAAGCACCAGGAAGAAAAATCATCAGGCAAAGATCACAGGTGATCACAGGAACACAAACTCAATGCGAATTACCCAGAGGTTGAATTTAATTGGCAACCGGAGCATTGTTTTGTCAGGTCTGATAGTGACTCACCATGCTAAAAATCTAAATGCAACAGTACAGCAAAATAATAATAATGAAAAATATGCGGTCAGGAAAAAATATCACCAAAACCTCGCAAGGAAATATATCTGGCATAAAAGTCCTAAAATAAACACTTTGCCAAATACTTGTTGGTAAGGACAAGTTTTCATTTAAGTTTGTAAAATTACAAAAAAAAAAATTCTAGAATGTATTATATGTATCTTCATTTTCTGTGTAAACTTTGCCTGTATGAAAGGCACCATGCTTTTTCTTTATTATCCTTTTAAATTGGTGAAGTTTAGACTTTGTTCCACTCTGAAATTATCCTGAAACATACCATGCACCAGAATATCTGTGGATGAAAAGTAAGCATAAAGATTTTAATATCACAAACGTCACAAATTGATAATTAATTTATGTAAAATGCCATAACAAATGCACATTGTAAGATTATAATGTTGTGGTAAATACATGTCTTTAAAAATTAACACTCATGCAGCAGATTATCTTTTTTTTCTGTATTCTTTAAATGTTCTGACTTCAAATTTCAAAATGCTTTTCTATGTCAATGACAATCTTAATAAACTACAATTAGTTCCACAAGGCACTTTCTGATGCACAAGCCCCTGGCTTGATTGCGGTGAATGGTGGGTATTTCCTGTGTTTAAGTCCACATATGGATTGAGTAAGGCAGTGGCAGAGAGACTACTGTTTTCCTTCACTACATCTTCATTTCTTTTTCAGAGGGTAAGCCTTTTTTGTTTTTCCTGGCTCTGTTGTCAAAACATTGACCAGAGTTTTGGCTCATGCTATTGGAATACGAGGCCAAAACAATCCTCTGAAAACCAGTGTGGCAAAATGTATTTTAAATCTATACATTCCCCATTCAGCCATGGGAGTAACCACGCCCACTGCCCCACTCTGTGGTTTAAAAACAACATGGGTTTGCCCCCAGAACAGTTTGATTTATTTGACAAGCTTTTTCAAGCTGAGTATATCAACATTTAAACTGGTCTGAGGCTTGGCTTCCTACATCACCTACAGCAAGTATTGAAACACACTCTAATCATTTTCTGCCTCTATTAAACTAGACAAGGTGAATGCATTGTGCATTCTGCAAGATTTCTTTGAAGGCCTGTCAGTCTCTCCAAAGAGAGATAAACTACAGTGATTTGTTATTTTTATCTCTGAAACTTACAACTAGGACCTTTTAAATATTACCTTTATGACATCCTTTTTGGGAAATACACTGTTATGATGAGTATGTAGAGTTAATTCCTGTTTCTGACATGCTGAAGTCCAATGCAAAACAGTAAAAGATGACACATTATAGAGACTTCTTCATAAAATGTAACAGAATGCACAAGTACACTGTGAGAATGCAAAGTATTTTCCTGCATTATTAGCGCAATTCTCTTTCCCCAGGGGTAACAAGGAATACAAACAACAACTTGGATGTAAAAGTGAAATCAGGACAAGACCAATTTTGCACACATGATTAGGAAAATTAAAGTACAGAGACGGTGTGTAGTAGATTAAATAATCTATCCAAACAGAATCTAAAATTCTGAATACTGGGGTGTAATTACCCTGAACCAGGATTCAGCTATAGTTTGCCCCCAGCCTTTTTTGTTCTGTTTTTTTTGTGATGGGTACCACATCACTGAGCCGGGCCTCTGTTGGTGTTGCTTGCATGGACATGATCTGTGTAACAGTCACATAGAGAAATACATTCATAGACATGCAACAAGAAGCCGATATTTAAGGTGAAGTGGTGGCTCTACCTGGAACCACCTATAAATGATCCGTATGACCCTCGAACCAAATTTAAATATCCCGCCCGAATTTACTCCCAAACGGCACGGCGGGGAGGAAAGAGCAGGCCAGGGAGCGCCTCTCGCCGTTAAATCGAACATGAAACCTGACAGCCAAACCTGCTCCATGTGTGCGTGCTGCAGGAAGCCCGACAGGGGCTGGCGGGGGCATGGATGCGCGCCCCCTCCGCGCAGCGCTGCCCTGCCCCGCTCCGGCGGAGCGGCAGCGCGCCGGGAAGCGCCGGCCCGAAGCGAGAGAAAAGCCAAAGCAATTAGCCCGCGGGGAGGGCGCTCCGCTGGATTGGCCGCTGCTGGTGGATGTCCCTCCGCCCCCGGAGGCCACCGGGCCCCCGGAGCGGCGGCGGTGGCACCCGGCCCGGCTCGGTCCCGCCTGGGGATGCCGGCTCATCTCTGCGCGCCGACTCCCTCCTCCCGGCGCGCCCGGCGGCTCCTCCGGCGGCGGCTCCCCGACGGCCTTCCTCACGAAAACCGAAAAAAACCCCCCGCGCCGGGTTTGAGTGGCTGAAAACAGACAGCTAAAGGGGAAAAAAAAACAAACAANCACGGCAGGGCAACGAGGTGGGACTGCGGGCGGAGGCAGCCGAGCGGGAGGCAGCGCTCCAGTCCCGGGGGGCTCCAGCCCCGGCCCCAGGAGCCCCCCAGGGTGCCCTCGCCCCCGCCCGCACTGCCCCGGCGGGAGGGCGTGTGTCGGCCCTAGGCGCAGCCGCCTGCATTATGGTCCGGTATTAAATGTGTCTACTAATAATCTATAGTCTCGCTCGCTGGGGCAGAGCAGACAAACAAAATTGTCATTCCAAATGAAAAGAAAACACTATTTCTTAGAAGAGTTTAGGAGGGTGCACAGCGGGGCATATTTTCTTTCTTACTGGCAAGAGTTTGTAACTGGATCCCTTAACATTACTGAGAACATGAAAACATGAAACAAAAGTATTGATCCAAGAATTCGCCGAAGAAAAGTA
>WBMY01006635.1:70081-81611 GCA_013397315.1 Donacobius atricapilla
GAAAAAAAAAAAAAAAAAAAAAAAAAGCAGCGTTTCAACAAATCCCATAAACCCGAGATGAGAGAACTAGAGAGAAGAGAAAGGAGGAAGGACGAAAAGCTGAAAGTATCAGCGGGAATAGCAAACAGCTTAGCTTTCACTCCAGACACCATAACTTGTTTTACGATTAGTGATCTGTTTAAAGATTTGTCCTGGAAGTACTTGATATTGGGTTACAAAAGGTTACGTTAATTGCATTAAGTCATAATGACCCATGAAACGCTGCAAAGGCTTAGCGAAATCACGCTTCTTCCTTAAAGAAATAAATGTAACAAATAAGTAAAAATAAAATGAAAAAAATAAAATAAAATAAAATAAATAAAAATAAAATGAAAAAAAATAAAATAAAATAAATAAAATAAAAATAAAATAAAATAAAATGGAGCACGGCAGGGCAACGGGGTGGGACTGCGGGCGGAGGCAGCCGAGCGGGAGGCAGCGCTCCAGTCCCGGGGGGCTCCAGCCCCGGCCCCAGGAGCCCCCCAGGGTGCCCTCGCCCCCCGCCCGCACTGCCCCGGCGGGAGGGCGTGTGTCGGCCCTAGGCGCAGCCGCCTGCATTATGGTCCGGAATTAAATGTGTCTACTAATAATCTATAGTCTCGCTCGCTGGGGCAGAGCAGACAAACAAAATTGTCATTCCAAATGAAAAGAAAACACTATTTCTTAGAAGAGTTTAGGAGGGTGCACAGCGGGGCATATTTTCTTTCTTACTGGCAAGAGTTTGTAACTGGATCCCTTAACATTACTGAGAACATGAAAACATGAAACAAAAGTATTGATCCAAGAATTCGCCGAAGAAAAGTATCCAAATACACACGGGTTTATTTGAATTTTTTTTTAAGGTTACATCAGATGTTTACGGGGGAAGTCCAAGCCTGAGATACAGCTCCTGCGTGTCCCATTCAAACATAAGCGGAGGAAAGTGTCATTTGTGTTGTTAAATTTACATTACGTTCACTTTAATTGCATCAGCTTCTAGATAGAAGTAGGAATAATGGCATTTAAGAGGAAAATAGCAATCATCTTCAGAAGACTGCAGCATAATGGAGGAACCTAATTAATTTAACTTTGCAGTCTTCCATAATGGCTGCACTTTATCATTTCCACAGATGGAGCTTGAAGGAATTAACAATGCTGTTTATCCCAGCAGACATCTTTGACTGTGGTTAGCCAATGGCAGATTTCCCACTTAAAGATGCATTTCTTCACTTGAGGGAAACCAACCCGAGCCCTGGCAATAGCTGTTGAAACCTGCTATTACTGTATGTGTGTGGGATATTGAAAACCTGAGAAAATGCACAATATGTGTATCTTTATGGCCTCATCAAGTGACGCTGGAAGAAGACAGAGTGTTTTCTTGCTTAGCAGAGCCAAGGTTTTTCCAGTACCATTTCGGTTTCTCTTCCTTTATTTTGCCCTTCACTATACTTTTTTTTCTTTACAACATATCCTGCAAATCTTTTTTTTTTTTTTTCCTTTAAAAAAGTCAGTACGTGTCTGTTTCTGGATGCGTAGAATTCAACCCCTCTCCTAGATGATTTGCAATGTTTACAGACTTTTCATGCCTGGGAAACCTGAGTAGACTCGAGGTAAGCAATCCTGCACACACAAAACAGAGTAAAAAGCGGATTATTTGAACAAGTTGATCGTTTATTATTTCAGGAAACAATGCATTTTCCACGCTGCCACATTCTAGGGTGCACACGCACTCACACCCTCCAGTCACCTGTGGGTGTCAGAGGAGAATCGGAAGGGAGAGATACGCCGTGATACCAACCTAGGGATGAACCACAGCACCTAAATGCTCTACACCTTTACCCCCATGGCTGGGCTATTAAAAAGTGTTGTTTGGCACATTTGAGGGGTATCTGTTACCCCAGCAGCAGGGATCTGGGGAGTCAGCCACAGCAGTGAAGCAGTGAACCAGATGAGCACATCGTCGACACGATTGTCTCTTCCCGCTCCTGTACGAAGAGAAAGCCCATAGAGAAGGATGGTTCTGCGTTCTATGATCTTATGTATTCGAGGCCGATCTTAAACTGCAATGCTTTTTTTTTGCCTTTTTTTTTTTTTTATTTTTTTAAGATTTATTGACATCCGGAGTTTATTGTTGCTGTTGATTTGGGAGAGGGGCTGAGGCGGGGCGGAGAAGGGGAGGCGGGATCGCACACTTCCGAGTGCCTGGCAAGCAAAACTCCCATCCTTGAACTTAGACCTTAGCACTGCCCAAAATGACAACCTGGTGCCGTTCTTACACCCTGGCAGAGAAAGTGTCTTTTTTAGCCCTCGTTTGTACGCAGCAGCGTCCCATAGAAACCAGCTCACGCGCAGAAAAATGCCGCGCTGCTGGTAAAATTCATCCAGCTCTCAGTTGCTGTAATGTAAAGGTGAATGGCAGCCCAGGAGCCACCAGGGCTGCCTGCGCCGTGTAATTTAGGAAGGCAGGTATGAATCCAAACCTGAACGTGTTAATCTGGCAGGTATCTCCACCAGCAACCAGTGGAGTGACAATGAATATCTAAGTCCTACTGTCATTTCTCTCCTTGTCGGAATAAGTCCCGGGCTGCCGAGGGCATGAAGAGGAGAAGCGCCTGCCTTTCCGCCCAGGCAGGAGGGCACGGTGGCTCCGATCTCAGGGCTCGGTCAGGCAGGTACGGTAGGGAGAAAGTCGGGATTTGAGCTGGCGACATGCGCCGTGTCGCAAGCCCAGCTAATGAGGACATAGTGATGCCGCTTCGCTAACCGGTTTGAAGCCCTGGACATCGGCCGTCTGAAAATAACCTGGCACATCTATGCGTTGATACTTCCACGAGGAAGAGGAAAAAAGATTAAAAAGGAATATATGGAAGAACGGGCACAGAAAGTAGCGCAGGTGACCTCAGGCTCCGGCTGGCACATAGCTTAAGTCTGAGCAAGGGGCAAAACCTGAGGTGCAACTGCGTGGAAATCGGTTACACCAGAAAAAGAAAACAAGCAAACAGCAGCCAAAACCCGGGGAAAAAAAAGAGGGTAGACACGGCCTCACGGGGCATCCCGCAGAGGCGCGGTGCATCACGGCAGTGCCGGCGGGCCGGCCGCACCTGCTCTGCCCGCGGAGCCCCGCGCAGCCCCGCCGGGGCCCGTGGTGCCCACAGGCTGCCGGTGCCCCTGCGGGGCTGGCAGGCCGAGGCGGAGCTCTGCGGTGGCCCCGAACAAGGGTGGGAGCGCTGCCGGGTGTCAGTGATGCGGTCGCTGCGGGTGGGTAAGTTTTGCTTATGATGTAGGATAACGCCGCTGTGGGACCGTGACGCTCCGCAAATCCCGCCCGTGTTCCAGCCCCTTCCTTACTCTACAGCCACATATTCCCAGCGACACTGGTTTCACTGAAAATAAAGTTGTTGGGTTTTTTAAACCGGTAAAGTGTAGCTGTTAAAAAAGATGGAATACAAATCCCAGCGGGAAGCCTTCCCGCATGCTGCAGGATCCCACTGTCCCCTCGGAGGTGCGGGAGGGCCCCGCCGCCCCCGCACTGAGCGGTGGGCGGGAGAGCAGCGGCCACCTCCCGCTCCGGGCTCTGCTCCCGCCTCGGCCGCTCCTCCCCTCGGCTCGGGGAGAATCGCCTGGGAATTCAGCAGGATTTTCCTGTTTACCCGGCCCCAGTGGCCCCCGCTGGTGCTACCGCTGGTGCCGGCGCCCCAGGGAACGGGAGAGGAGGAGATAGCGGCGGCGGTGGTCAGCCGGGGGACGGGAAGGCTGCAAGGCCAGCTACTCCGCAGCTGGGACAGGGGCTGTTGTCCTGCTCAGCCAGGGAACCGAGCTGCTGTGCGGAGGCAGCAGCATCCTCCCTCCTCCTGGCCTGAACAGTCGGAGGCCAAACCTCCCTGGCGTTCCCGCAGAGCTGACCTGCAGCTGGCTCATCGGGGCCGAAGCAGAGGTTCTGACGCGGCCCGCGGTGTCCCATCCCCCCGCTTCCCTCCCTCGTCAGCCCGCAGCTCAGGTTCCCTCGGCTCCGCTCCCGGCGCAAGCCGCTCAGGCAGAGCCGGGCTGCGCCGGCCCCAGGTAGGGCGCGGGGCAGGGCGGCAGCCGCGGGCGGGAGGCTGCGAACGCCTCCGCCGGCGCTTCCCGCCCGTGAGAGCGCATCGTCCCGAGTTTGAAACGTAGAGATTACGCAAATCTTAAAAATCTCCTATGAAAATTAATGAAAACACACGAAATCCTAGACAGTCCATGGCAACTGATTTTTATCTACCGTTTTACGCGCTTCATTATCCACCAAAATATAACCACCCCGTGATTCAATGTAGCTCACGGAGACCACAGGCATTTTTGGCTTCCCTCAGTCTTTTTATTCTAGCGCTGGCAGTGGCCTGACTTCAGTTTTCTCTCAACATTTGACTGTGTCTGGGGGTTGAGATAAGACCAAGGCGGAAGAAACAGACTGCATTCGATGTGTTTGTCTCGGTATCGTTTCGAACCACCTTGGGAAACCCCAAGTGCTTCAAACCCTCTTTTTCGGTACTTGTCCCTGTGCCTTCGTTTTCTGTCACCGTCATGTCCCGACGAGCAGTTTCCCTGGAAGCTGGGGACCCCGGTCTGGCTTGCTGGAGGCGGGAGTTGGCTTTAATCAGCGTAGTCAGAGAACCAGAATCAGGTGTGGATTTGTTTCAGGGCACGTTTGCATCAATCAGTATTTTCGTTACAATCTTGTCAACAGTTTTAATTCAAAGCGTATGCTAAAGCCGAAGAAACTGAGCCATACAAGTTATTTTTTAAAAAATACTGTTAAAACAAATTGGCATGGATGAAATATTCTAATGGTACTAGAGGCTTTTTTTTTTTTCTTGGCTTTATCGACAACGAGATGTCTCGATGCCGTGTGCAGGGCGGTCGGTAATTTTGGCGAGCTTCGACCGTGGCCTGCCAATCTATGGAAGCGCACGCTCTCCTCCTGAACTTTTCCCTGTCCGTCTGTGCCAGGGGCAGAGAGAACCCCGCGCTTTGGCCAGCAGCGGCAGCGGCGGTGCGAGCGCTGAGGGTCCGCGAGGGGGTCACAGCGGCGGCCCTTGCGCGCCTCGGGGGGCTCCGCGCCGCCCGCACCCCCTCCCTCACCGCACCCTCCCGCGCAGCGCCGCACTCGCGGCTCCGCGGGGCCCCGACGCTGCGGGCAGAGAGCGGTGGGAGCTCTCATCCACTGCCCAGGCTTTGCGCGGCAGGCGGCGCAGAGGTCGTGCGCGGGTTTGCGGGGGCAGCCGATGCCGGGCGCGGCTCTCCGCCAGGCGCATCTCCCGCGGAGCCAGGGCCGACTCAGCCACCCCGCCGCCCCACTCGGGAGGTTAAACTCACCGGATTCAAGGCTAACACGACGGAGAAGCGCTCCTACCTGCGCTGTATTTTTGGCTTAGCTATTTGCGTGGGGCTGGGGGGCCCGGCTGCGCGGACGCCCTGCGTGCGTCTGGCCGGCTCCTTTCGCTCCCGCTCTCCGGCATCCCCAGCTCACTTTTCACATCAAATAGGCCATTAACTTTTGATCCTGCCTATTACATTCCAGGTTTCCCAGTGATGTTTCCTGCACACTGAACCCCCTCGCCCCCGCTTCTCTCCCACTTCGCATTTAAACGCGACCCGGTAGATCTGAATTTCTGTCGAAAATGTAATTTTGAACATATGTACTCATTCGTCTCTTCGCGCTTGGCCTCATACCGAAGCCCCTCTCGGAGGAGGGACCTAACGTTTTAGATGCCCCAGAAGAGCCTTGAAGTTTTGGCTTGCTAACATCTTTCAGCGACCGAGCCAGAACGAGACCTATTAAAGCACTGACTAATGCCTGCGAAGACAATATCCATAACTTCAAAGTCCTTACGCGACTATTGGCAATGGCTGCGCTCAAGCGCTGCAAACAGCCAAAGGGATCAGTGGGACATTCTCTACTCCCGTTTAGAACGTTATGAAGCGGGAGCGGTGACTCGGGCTTCAGCCGAATAGATCCTGCAGTTTTTTAATCCCCGACATGATCTCCTAGTTTGCTCTCTTGGCCATTAAGAAGCCACTGGAGTGCCCGAACAGTGTTGGAGGAGCATCCCTTGGGTGCCTCAGGAGGCCACCTCAGCGCACCAGGGGTCGGTCCATGGTGGGTGGAAGGAGATGATTTCACGCATGGTAGCACCGCAGTCCCGGCCCACCACGCGGCTTCCCCGAAACCTCGCCGCGGGGATCCGAGGCGGCACAGCCGCCGGGTGGGTCCCCGCCATGTCCTTCGGAGCATCGTTCAAGGGCTCCACGTCCCCTGTGGGACCTCAAGCCTGGAAAGCCCCACGGAACAGTTAGGGAGGGCAGTGTTCAAAAGGTTGGGCTCCGCATCCCTTGCCCGGCTCCGCGCTGCCCCGGGCCCGCGGAGGCGGAGCGGGGCGGGCGGCGAGCGCGGCTCGGCTGGGGCAGCTGCGGCCGGGAGGCACCGCTTCCGCCCGCTCCCCGGGCTGCTCCTTGCACCTCTGCACTGCCGGACTTCAACGTGGGAAACTATTTACTGAAAAATCGCCCTTACATTTTTTGACCAAAAAAAAAAAAAAATCTGTTTCATCTGTTTCTAGAATATTTCCAGACGCGTGTTCAGAACGGACTTAAGCAAACTCGGAGAGGGTAATCTTAAATTCAAGCATTTCTCCCCACAATTTTCCAATTAACCCGTCAGAAATGTGTTGTAATGCTTTAATATAATTTTACTAGTTTAAAGAATACAATTCTTTTATTTGTCATCATTACAATAAATATTTGCCCTGTTAGTGAATATTTTCTTCGAAGACATTTAAACCTCCTGTTACAAACACTTTTTTCCTCAAATATACTAAGAAATTTTCTTTATTGAACCTAGTGAGGATACAGGTAATGACAGATAAGCAAGACCTAACACTGTAAGCAAAAATAATTAAATTACATAGACTAACCTCTTGGACTGCTGGGAGTTAAATCAAGTTATAATGTTCTAAAGAAAAACAAAGAATGTGAAATACACACAAGTTTCCCAAGACTCCTTTGATTAAACTTCTGTACCTGATAAACTGCACATCAAAATTTGCAATAGTGACTGCACTTAACTACTTTTACAAACGGTCTGATGCTAAATAATGCACAAGTCCATGTTTGCAGAATATGACATTAAACAAGTGGTTTGTCACTCTGAATGGTTCAGCCTCCCGTTAATACCTATGTTAGGTACACAGGCTTCTGATTTCAGGCCTTTTCTGCTGCAATACCTCATCTGGAGTTGTGGAGAGAGGAAGGTTAAGGGTGTTCTTCCACTGCACATGGAGTATTCAGTTTTAAGATCTGAATGAGCTAAGGCATGATTAAAATTACCAGACAGTTTAAAATACAGGATTTCATTGATAATTTACTCTATCATCTGGTTTTAGCCAGTTATTTCACAGACTAATGTTCCGTAAATCCATGTATTCATAAACAGCTCACTGGGTAGTTCACTAAAATATGAGTGTCTACAGTGTTAGATCTTCGCATCCAAGATGAATTTTCAGATACTAAAAAACCAGTGCTCAAAAGTCATTGGAAGTCAGAGGGACTTCTCCCACTGACCTGGAGCCTTTGGGAAGTTTCTATCTGCAGTGACACAACTAGCATAATGTGAAACTGGGGTGGGGGGGTGAGCAGCATAGGAGAGGGAAAAATATTTTAAAATATATTTAAATCATTCAATCAGATGGAAGAAAACAAATATTTGAGGTATTGAAAACATAAGCATCACATATGAAAATGGTTTCTTTGGGGGAGTTAAATAAAGTATAATCAAGGGTTAGAAGATGAGACAGATTAACATTTGAATGGACTGTTCGTTATTTGTCTTCTCGTGGGACCTTTTAAAGGAGTAGGTGGAGATTTCTTGTCACATGTGGCTCACCAACATGGCATTATGGGTGCCTGTCTGTACTGGAGCCCTACAGCATCTCTCTCAGAAAGGCTTCCAGGTTCCATTAGAAGACCCCTATGCACCATTTGAATAATGTCTTCTTTCATAGTAATTAAAATCTTGCTTTTAATTACATCTACACATAGCTAAGGACGGCATCTACCCCTGGAACTGAAAAGCTGAGTTTTATTTTCCTTCATTGCATGGATAAGTCAGGTTTATACTTATGGCGGTGCTTTTGTTCATAACAAAATGCCTGTCTGTGACTGAAGTCTGAAAAGACTTTGAGGGAGGAACATTTACTAACTAAGGAAGTCCCATTTTATACTTCCTTTCCAGTACAAAACTTAAGTTAAACATATTTTAAAAACTGAATGTAAGCTTGAGCTGCTTCTAGAAAGTTAAACCCGAGTGCTGGGGTTCTTTTAAATCTTCAGGGCAAGGCAGCAGCAAACCACAGTAGACCTGATTCAGAAAGAAAATGTCATACGGATAGGACAAAAATGTCCCTGGTAATGAACTCAAATCCTCCAGTCTCTTAAACCACACTGTATTCTTGAGTGATGAATTTTGTATTTGGATCTTGCTTAGTTGAAAGAAGTGTAAAGACAGCTCCCTACTGGCAAAATATCTGAGGAGGTTACAGAATGCTGTTTATTCCAGCTAGTGTCTGGAATAAATTATGTTCAAGAAATTGGCTCCCGATACTCCTATTTCAGATGAGAATTTGTACAGAGTGCTAAGTCCTAACACTTCTGGCCAAACTATGGGCTTCATTAGGATTTGCCATTCATCACACCTGCCAGGAGCTCTCAGTTTTGGAGAGGTGCTTGTTTTGAGGAGTGAAAGAATAACAGAAAAGAAACTGTTTACCTTGGAATTACTGTCAGTTCTCAAAGGCACCAGTCTTTCAAATTTCAGGGCTATGAGTTGTCAGACCTAATATGCTTTCTTACTATTCCTACTGAAATTCATTAGCTACATAAGGAAGACCCACACTAGTTTTAGCTGACACTATAGGTCGAATAAACCACTTAACATTTCAGAGGTTTCTATTGCAGATAAGGGGATAAATGGCAGCAGGTGACCTGACAGCTCTTGCGGTGGGAGGGAGTTTTCCCAACTGATTTTTAATCCAGTAGCAACAACAGATGCTTGACAACTCATTAGACAGGACTTAGGAAGCAGGATGGCAATCTCACTGCCATTCGAAACATTATGATCTATAAACCATGTTGACCAATTTCCTATCGTGAAGTGTAATTATGCTGATTTTTTACTCAGAGCCTAACTATTACATAGGCTTGATTTTTCTCACAACATTAACAGCTCAAAACCCTGCAGAAAAGGAAAGCTAACAGAAACACTGCTAAGCCAAATCTAAGACAATCCACGTCACTTACCACCACAATGCCCAGGGCTTCCTGTAGGAAGGAGATCCACTCTTCCATAAGCAAGTTGAGGGCTCTCATAAGGACATGGTCATCCTTGGAGGTGTATTGCCAGCATTCTCACATGCCTGTGCAACCATTCTGCTCATGCTGCAGTGGACATTGACATTTTATTCTGTGGTATCCAACACAAAAATAAGAGCACCTCTAGGGAATTAGATGTGCTCTGGAAGAGACCTTCTTAAATATTTTTGGTATGTGTATAGTTCTTGAATACTCTTCTATTTGCTCAAAATTACTAAACGCATAGGAAATATGAATATTTTTTTTTTTTTTTTTTTTTTTTACCAGTAAGATTTTTAGGTGACAAAGGACAGAATTTGGACATGCACTTAGCCTCACACCTGACTTTGAAAAAAGGCCTCATGCCAGAGTGGACAGTCAAACAAAGATCATGAATTTCTGAAGAAACTGCTCTGTACAAGGTAGCATATAGGCTGCACGTCTGTTCCATAGGTCCAGGACAAAGTATGTTGCACAGAGGTTTTTCATTTTGCTTCTAGAGATCTTTACAGAACCGCATGTGCTCTTCTCCATTACATATTCCACTACAAGGGAGCAAGTGGACCTGTGACTTTACTTTTCTTGAGTCTTTTTCATAATCTGTGAACCATAATTTTTACAGCCTATAGTTCACATTCTCACCTCAGGTATGCTACAGCAATTTAATCAGCTTCCCTGCAGTATAAAAATCCATCATCCCATTGTTGTGGGTCAAGGTGAGTTTTGGCTACTGGATTTAGTGGGAATTAAATTCTGTTTTGTGTCTTAAAATTATATAGAACTAGAAATACAATGTTCAAGTAATACAAGAACAGGGAAAATTTAAAAAATACATACATATAAATATCCCGTATTTGTCAAGTCAAAGTTCAGCCTAATGGACTCATTTAACTTCAGAAGAATGTGGACTCCATCTCTGTGAGTATTTTGTACATGGCCCCATGTGTGACATTTCAATTAACTCTCACCCTTTAACTTACAGGACTGGAGAAGAAACACGTGGAAGAAAAAAAACCCCTTAAAACTCTTAAAAAGTTAAAATGTACTCCGTGTGATTTGCGTCCCTCAGGACAAACATTAGATATTCTAGTGATTTAAATGGCATTGCCTGTATACCTACATAAATGCTTGTGGGAACATAATTTCAATTTCTGTCAAGGTAGAGATATGTATTTTACTTTCTGACACTGGCATAAAAGCACACCGAGAAAGCTGGGAAAAGAAAATAGTGGAAGAGTATGTACTGAAGACAAAGAAGCAGAATGGAAGAACTTGAAGCAATGGCAACTTTTTCAGTTTTTTCCTTTCTGGTTTAAGAAAGAAGAAAGGGAGGAGAAGAGGGCCTGGACTGCAGTGTCCATATTTACAACTGTAGGTAAAAACTCCCAGCAGCTGTGCTTGCTTCAGCGTCCGGACCAGGTTGCCAGACTGAGCAGGGCTTTCATCTATGTTATATTCGGATGCCTGTACTACACACCTTATGCAGGGTCTAAGTTCATGTCTCCAGGATGAGAAAACGAAGAGGTGTCTACCACTGTTCTACAGTAACTTGTACCTGAAGCATAAAACATACGGAATCTGACCCGTGCTTCCTCTCTCCGTGGGTAATGAGGAGGGGTGGATGTGTACCAGCTCGGATTTTAGGGCTGATCAGAAGTCCGCAGGGTCAGGTGCCCTATGTCCAGCACAGCTTCCCCTGTGCAGCATTACCAGGCAGACCTTGACGTCTTGACTCATTCTGCGCCTTCAGCGCCGGCTTCACCCACGGCGGTGAGGAGCGGTGTCAGACGAGCCCTGGGGCCGGGGGATGCTGCCGGCACCTTTCCGACCGCCCACCCTGCGGCCCCGGCGCTGCCCAGGCGGTGAGGGAGCTGCCAGCTGGGCTCGGGGTGCGTGACCTGCAGCCGTCCCTTACCTCCCGGCAGCGCTGCGGGGAGCCGGCACTCCTCAGGGCCCGTCCTCCCCTCGCTAAGAACATCTTAATTCTCAGAAATAAAAGAAAATAACAACAACAGTAACGAGATAATAATGTAAAAGCATGCGTCGGTGGGGCGGGAATGGGGGGCGGCCAGCGGCGCTCTCGCGTGTGACGGCGGGCGGAGAGCGGCGGCGGCGGGCGGCGCGGCCGGGCAGGCGCGGT
>WBMY01006635.1:81696-109119 GCA_013397315.1 Donacobius atricapilla
CCGCCGCGCCGGTGTCCCGGGCACAGCCCCGCTGGGGCGGCCGCGTCCCGCCGGCACTCCGCGGGCCGCCTGCCTCAGCGCGCCGGGGCACGGATCTCCCGCGCTGTCCCCTCCCCGCTCCGCGCATCCCAGCGCCAGGGGAGGAGAGTGCGGAGCATGGGCGGCAGGCAGGGGGGCACCCACAGGTGTATCCTTCCTCAGCTCGCTTTCTGCGGTTCTTGTTTCTCCCGCCGTCACCTAAGACCTTCAAAGAGATGGATGGATATGGTTGCTTATTAGATGGGTTTAGTCTCTGTTGTCCATCCTGGAGATAAAGCTTATTTTTTGCCTTTTTTTTTTTTTTCTTTAATACTATCGTTAAACTGGCAGTTTTTCTATCACAAAGTCAAAGGTCAAAGTTTTCTTCAATTATGAAAATATAACAGTAGGTTTCCTCTCTCGCTCCCTCCCCCCTTTTTTTTCCCCATTTTAGGCTCGTAGTAGCATAGTGTTGTTTAAATTGCAAAGGGTAGTTCCCATTGACTTTTAGTAGCAAAACACTGTTATTGTTACATATGCTTCAGCAAAAAAGCAGTATGAGTGGCAGCACCAGATAGTTGCTAATTTTGAAGATTCATGCTTTCCATAATAGTTTAAAATAAAAATATGGTTATAAGAAGTGAAAATGGTCATTAAGTGCTGTCAGAGATTCTTTAAAAAGAGTGGTGTGTGGAAAGTCCCTATGAAACAATTTCCAGATTAGAGCTGTTCATTCTCTGCCAAAAGCTGTGTAAGCATCAACTGTAATAGGGGGAGTTGTAGGATCTTGGAGTAGTCACGGAGCAGGTAGTCCAGCTGCAGCAGAAAGTAAGAGACAGAAGGGCAATATGTATGGGAATGTCCCTGATTGAGGACTGCAGCTCATGGAGGTAGCTGGCGCATCTTCTGAAGGCTAGGCTAGATACATTTCTTCCAAACCATTGTTGTAGCTTGTACACAACTTGTTCTACTGTCGATTTAAGTGTGACGTAAAACACAAGTGTTCTTCAACAGCCGTTTAAAATGTATGGATTACTCTTTCTGAATGGTTCACCAGTTCTCAAAATGTTAAAAATTTTAATAACATCAATAAAAATATTTATAACCTAAGTAGAAACTAAGTCACTGGTTCCTTATGCAACCATAACCAATGGTTACCAATAGCACCAATAACTGGTGTTTTTCATTCCAAGCTTGATGTTTCATTCCTGTTTTCTTCATTAGCTACATCTTCGCATGTGAACTGAATCACAAACAGGGTAGGAAAAGAAAGGTGGTAGCAAGTCTCTCTTTTTTTTTGTTTGTGGCTCTGTCCTCCGTGTGCTGCAAAATTGGTCACTATGGGCAAGGTGAGGCATGGACTGTGGCAGGAGAATTGTAAACTCTTAAAAGGTCATTTGTACAGTTTCTCCCAGTCAGCTAGAAACTGGGGCCCTCTTGCATCCTGTGCATTTTGAGAATTTTACGTTATTTTCTTTGTTTCTATCATTCAATTGCCTATCTACAGAATCCAAAAATATTATTGCTCAAAATAACCTTTCCTTCTAGATTTAGAGAGAGGCAGAGTGATACAAAATTAAGAGTTTAAATTGAGTTAAGAGGTTTGGGACTTTTTTCCTTTCTCTCATTTTTACTCTCATTGACTGTTTAATCTGATATACTGAACATCATAAGATAATGATTTCTCAAATATCTGGACAGTTTTAGTGCCTTTTTTTTTTCCCCCCTTTGTGACACAGAATATCTTCTTACTCTGTCTGATAGTGCTAATCCTACTGCATGGACCTAGGAAGTAAAATATGAATTTACCATCAAGTTCTGTGATATGGGTCAAACTACCATAAAAAGGTTCTACTGATTGGACCAAGAAAAATTTGCCTGGATTTGATGGTGTGACAGTGAGCTGTGGCTGCCTGGCAGTGACACCCAGAGGGGCAGTTCTTGGGGGAGCTTGGGGGCAGCTGCTGTCCATAATCAAACCCCGGCCAGGGTGTGGGGGCATGGGCAATGCAGGCAGTCAATGCCCCAGTCTGCCCAGGGCCCCCACTGTGCCAGGCTGCCTGGAAAAATCACAGAGGTGAACTCCCACCCTGTGAGGTGGGTCTGCATTTTTGCAGCTCCCCTTATAATGAAGTGAGCTAGAAGAAAGGTCTTTTTATTTATAAGAACGGAAATTGTGTGTAAAGTCCTTAAAATCAAGGAGGCCACAGATGGGTATTTCGTATGCTTTTAAAAGCTTTTCCAACTTGAAGTTGTTTCCCTGTCCTTCCCATGCTGTTTCTACAGTGAGTCACACCTACTACTACTTCAGGCAATTTGACTAGTCCCTGAAATTTTTGAATTTTAATTACTCAGTTTAATAGCTTGAGCTCTTTATCATCTGAATATTGAAGGGGGTTGCATGAATAAAATTTTCTTTTCTTTTGTTTTAAGTTATATTGTTCTCAAAAGAAAGTGAAATATTCAAAATGATAGTATAGTTCATTCTTTGCTTTTTCCTTTATTATGAAATATTATTTGTAAAAACATAGCTATAACATTATTTGATAAATGAAACTACTTTTATAATAGTTCTAAAAATCATAGATAATACCCATTGTTTGTTCTGTTCCTCCCACTTAATATATTGCTGTAGTCAGTAAAATTTAACAATAATTCAAGTTTAATCTTGAGCTGTGATGGTGAAAAAGATTGCAAGACTATTAGGATAAGCAAACACTTAAGAAGTGTGGCTCTTACTAGAGGACAGACTGCTTTAATGACTTAATTTTTACTGTGTTTTACTCTTGAGTGTTTTGGTTTTTTCATAAATGTATATAAAGTTCATTCTCATTGGTAGATACAGTTTGGAGACATGGAGAACTGAAACTAAATATTGTTGTTTGACTAGGTGTGTTTTTTGCTGACAAAAAACACATAATGCATCTTTGTGTAGTTGTGTAAGTAAAACCTATTTATCAGGGTTCCAAATCCTTAAGTTTTCAGCTTGTATTATGTTAAAAGTGATGAGTTAGTGAATTCATTTTCATGAAAACACAGTCTGGAAGAAATCAGCAGAGAACGATGTCATCTGTCAAGCAAAAGATATGACAAAGTTGAACAGAACAGCATTTAAAAAAAAAGTGTTTTAACATTGTTTTCCAAGGAACTGGGAGTCCTCTAAATAATCCTACAATAATATTCTTCTCCTCCCCTGTAATATTCCAATGCTAACTGTCCAAATTTGGTGACAATTTTTTGGTGGGGTTTAATTGCATAAGGAGTGACTGCTGGCTAGAAAAGAGAAGGAAGGTCCCCACCAGTGCCTCTTTGTTTGACCCACTGACAGCAGGGATGGCCCCACAGGGAGCTGGGCAGTGCCTTCCCTGGGATTACTCCTGAGAGGCAAGAGCTTAAGGACATAGAACAGAATCGTGGAGGAAAGTTGGCATCATTGTTAGGTAAAAACAGTATTGCCTCTGCTTTAAAATTAGTTTTCAATTAGTGAATTGTGGGTATTTCTGGTCACCATGGGCCAGGCTTCCAGGGTTATTTAGGTGGCTAAAGGTGCACCTGGGTCTTCACGGTAATTTACAAGGGTACTTGGAGTATAAACGAACAGACAAACAACTAAATGTAAATGGCTGTAGGCTGATGTGATGCCTTTAAATATCCCACTGAATCTCACACTGACAGATTGGACAGTTCAGTTGTGCAGCCTTCTGGTTTTCTCAGTATTAGGACTATTCATGCTCTCCCATTTGGACTTAGCAGAGGTTGAAAGAGATACCGTTCTCAGAAACAAGTCCGAACGAAGGAAATAGACTACTTCTGCCTACTAGTGGAACTCACCCCAATTTCAAGTACCTCTACTGCAAAAGTACTTGTAGGTGTTGATCTATTGTAAAGATTGAAAATAAGATGCTTCTTGCAGTGTGTGATTGTTGTGACTTACCAGTGAAAATTTTGGTTGACCTCAAGAGGCAGGTAAGTTTTCTTATTGTAAAGGAGAGAGCAGCATCCTTAGCCTTACCAATGGAGACATGAGGAAGGTCACTGCTATGCACATTGAGTTGGCGGTTGATCCATTGTGAGATCTGCAAGTGGCACTCACAGGGAGATACCAGAGGCATGGCTCTGTGCCACACAAGGGTAACTACACTGCTCCCAAGGGCTGGGTGAGTCCAGAGGCAGCTGGGTGGTTCTCACAGAGCATGGGACTTCCGTTGGCTCTGACCCAGCACTTGGGTCCCCCTCACCAGGAGATGCCAAGACTTTGGCCTCTGAGTTTCCTGGCTGAACGTTAGCTTTCCATAGCCAGGATGACTTTCTTTGCAACCATGCTTTCTGTAACCCATCTGTTTGGATGGATTTTTCTGCTCGCTGGGATGCTGTGGCTTCCACCACTGAAAATACTGTTGGTACTCTTTCTTACTTGAATGCTTTTACTAGCTTGAGGAAAGCCTAGGTTTTAATGAAGGTTGTTACAATTTCAGACTCAAATTTATCTGATTTATTTAAAAAATAAATAAAACTTTAAAAAATTACAAAACTAAGACATTTCACCTAGAGGAAAATTACTTTAATTGCTCTGTGTAAACCTTAAAACCTCTACATGTGACCTGTATTAATTATAACTAACAAACTTTTACCTGTTTGCACTGAATTATGCAGACACAGTACAGTTGCTTGTTGTTAGACCACAAACTTTTATAGACTGCATATATTTTACAAACTTCTTTAAAAGCACATGTAAAATAATAAGTAATGCCCTACCTTTAATCTAAATTTGTAATAGGTGTAGAAAGGCTTCTTAAAGCACAAATATAATTACTACTCTTTAGAAACACTGTACAGAACCACACGGGTTGAAAGAAAGCTTTGTTTGTAAAGTATCTTAGACTTCTTTCCCGAGCTAGGTAAGTATTCCAGTTGCATGTTATGATTCGTAGCTCAACATTTTTCTTGTACGTATTCCATTTTCTTTATTAACCATGACACTTAACCTAATAGTGTTAATCTGTGGATCCCCTCCACCTTCTGTAATGTGTTTGACACATAGAAAGCAGAAAACAGATTTATTGCTCAAAGACATGATGACAGAGGAATTGGCTGTTGCATTCTGGTTTTGTTCTTTGTTAATGATATATAAATAAAACCAGGGAAATTCTAACTTTTTGATGATAAGGATCCTATGGAATGCTAAGAGAAAAGCTGTTTAATCTTTGTTTGAGTCAAAGTTCACCTTGTAAAAGGTAATTTTATTAATTTTTAAAAGCAGATTTTTTATGTTTTCACCTTAAGAATATTCTTTATTTCCTGTCTTAAACTGTTAAGGTGTTTTTCTGCTGAACAGCTTCAACCTACATTTTAGATACAAATAAAGTTGATCCCACAGGGTAATTTCAATGTAGTATTAATTTTGTGAGTAATTTAGAAAAGAAAGTCTGGCAAGCAAGTAGCCAGTATAATTTTAAATTTAATTTATAAAAGCTTGACTTTTGTGTGCATTTAGTATTCAATGAAAAATATGATCTTTTGCTATGTTTGGAGAGCTCTGCTTTTAGAATAACATTATTGCTTTAAATTTTTGTCTGTGTATGTCTCCCACTTTAGCTTTTTGTGGAGCTTCCTGATTGAGGCGCCCTGTTGGGTGTTAGTGTGAGGCAGATTGAACTTAGAAATCTGCCCATTGCAGGCACCAGGTTTCATACCTGAAGCCCATACCAGGTCCTAATTGCTGTTCAAAACCATTCCTGACCCTTGGACGAGGGAAGCAACTCAAAGACTTCATCAAGACAGTTTTTGAAACAGGTTTAGATCTTGTAAAAGCAATGGCAAATTATTTACTTCATTTTTTCCAGTTCTTTGGTCTTATATCATTGCCCTTCTAACTTTTGAACATTGTCATGCTTCTTTCTCCACCTCAGGAGAATTTTCTTTGTATTTGACTATCTCTTCCAATGCTGGGAGACCAGAGTGCATTTTTGAGCTTGCTGAAATTAGCAACCAGGAGATTCCCATAAAAACATGCCAACATCTTTTGCCCTTGTTTGTTTCTTCAGGTGAGACTTTTCTGTTTCTCAGTCCACTTCCTACGAAAGTCTCAATGAATGTGCTAATCAAGCAGAATAATTTTTCTAGGTTGCTTCCACTTGAGGTGAATTACAGGGAGAGCAAGGTGAAGAACTGCTCAAGGACCTTAAGAGACAAGTCATTAGACAATAAAATGGCCACTGGAATTCTACAGAGATAAATGTGAACTGTAAAACCTCAGGTAAAATAGTTGTAGTTGTACATGGGAAGTGATCGGCACCAGGCTGACCCTCACCTTTCAGAAATGGGGTCTTGGCATCTAAGATAATTCCAATAAAATTTGTTTAATTCTCAGTAATTCCCCCCATAATGGATGTTCAGAAGTTTTAGGAACAAAAATTAAAAGATTACATGGGCTTCAGGAGGAGAATAGACACATACTTGAGAAAGCTGTACTGAGGATTGCTAGACAGATGAACTCAGTCTGTCTCAGGAAACCCTCCAAACTGAAATAGCAGGAAACTGGGAAAATGCAATGAAAATGGCATCTGCTTGTTCTGTTCTTGCTCTTCTGTGCCCAGTTATGGCAATAGGAGGGTTGCTGGTCCCAACCAGTATTGTGTCCTTTGTGTTATCAACACCTTTTTCATGTTAGATTTAATGGTATATGGGAGAAATGGGGCACAGACTCTATTGTGAGTAGTTCCTTCAGGACATACTTAGGTTTATAGTGTGATAGCAATCTTATAAATGTAATTAGGATTCAGAAAGTAGCACAGATGTATTTCCCAGAGTGTTACTGATATAATTTGTATTTTTGTGTTCATAGTGCTTAATTTCTGCCTTCTTTCTTGCTTCCTTTTGCTTTTGAGTCTCCTTGGTTATTCTGGTATGACACCCAGTGAGATTCCTGTGTAGGCAGATGAGACTTCATGTTTCCTTACCAGAAATTTAACTTAGTGAAGTTAAAAATGTTAGGGAAATACCATTGTTTTAATCTTTAAAATAACGTTAAAAGTGATTATCAAGATAGCCAAAAAAAAAAAAAACAACCAACAAAAACCCAAAAAAACCCTGATACTTAATTGATATTATTTACTTATAAAGAATGAGGTTACTTTGGTGCTAGACCTAGAGTTGATGATGAGTGTAAGTGCCGTGGGTTTTAAACATGCCTGTTAATTACGTGCTGCATACCCACAGAGTGGTATGGATGTTTGCACACTCCCGGAGTCTGTGTCTGGTCAGTGTCATCACAGCAGCTGGTGTGGGATGCCTTCCAGCAGATGTGCATGCTAGGTCCCACACATCTGGGCACCCATCTGTTTCACTGGATACCCTGAGGCTCACTGGAAGGCAGGATGCTGTATTGCATCTGCAGGCGTTCCTGGCTGAATCAGAGGTGGTCTTCAGTCGCAGCCCTGGAGTTAATTGTTTATAAAGCTGCTGAAAGGTCCCTACTAAGCTTCATTTTTAAAAAAATACCTTTCCCTCTTCCGTTTTATTTCCTTCCTCTTTTTTTTTTTTTTTCTCTTCGGTTTTCAGCTGTTACACTTGGCAAGTTTCTTTCCCAGCATTTGGAAATGTTTTCTAAATGCTACCCAGGTTATCTGCCAAATTTAACACCTTAAAAGGAAGCAGGGGTGGGGGACGAGAGACCTACCTGGGAATAGAGTGAATGTAGTGAGTCTTTAGAAAGTGCTAAAAAGGAAATCTATCAAATATACTGCCTAAAATCAAAACCATCGAGTTCCCTCACATTAACTGTAAAATACCACATGCTATCATCTACAGGGCAAAAAAACCACCCATTTCACCCATTCTCATAACCTCTTTTTTTTTTTTTTTCTTCAAACAAAGATAAAGCCTGTGTGGCTCTTTGGGTTCTTTTTCTTCTAACAAATGTGTGTAGTTTGGGCAGATACAATTTTTTCAAAGTGTTACTGGAAAAATCCCATCAGTTCCTGAGAAAGCATACGAAAGTAAAAGCAAAGCAGAAAGCTCTGATGGCACTAAAAATGACCTTGTCTTGGAGACTTTGCAGTGGCATAATCAGCCAGGAGGTTGGGAGACAGGATTGATTTTGCTGGTGGCACAGGAACAGGATAAAAAGTTTAATTCCTTCTCCTTGGTGATGGAAGGGCTAAGGAAGCCCAAGGTATTGTTGTGTTAGTGCTGTTTCTGATCACTGTGAGTTTGGTCAGGGGCTCAGTGCAGCTGACGGTGCGTTACGGCAGCCCTGGGACAGCTCCAAGATGTGGATTAGTGGCAGTGGAGGTCTTGCACGGGAAATGCACAGCTTTTATGAAGACCAGCTCTGCAAGCATAAGGAATCAGGTTCCTTGTCCTTAAATGCAGGTATCTAGGTGCCAGGGGTCAGCCACGGCCAGTTAATTTTTGGTCACCCTTGCGTTTGGTACTCTCTCTGCAAGTGGTCAGCCTCCACTGGTACCTTTGAGCCCTACACGATTATTTCTCAGTGGCTGTGTTTAACATCTGCTTCCTGCGTGATCGGCCACTGGCTTCTGCCGGGTTTTCAGCTGGGTGCTCAGATAGGGACAGGGGGACAGTGCTTCCATGACAAGGAGCTTGCTAAAACTCCTGCCACCTTGGCAGCATGGCTGGGAGGGGCTGGCAGCCGCCCTGCGCCTGGCGGCAAAGGCACATGTTGAGATCCATGTGTGTGGGGAAAATTGCACAGCTAACGTTGGCTAACGATTCAGAAAGGAGGGAGTAAAAATCCCCATAAACCACTTTCTGTGCTTCTCTGTGGTGTTTGGTTTTTTTTTTTTTTTTTTTTAATTCCCTTTTACATGGTAATGGCTGTTTGGAAAGAGGACTGCTGGTCATCATGCCTGGTACAGTAGTACTGCTCTAGCTGGTGGGACTCAATACTGTTGTGTATTTAACAGTAACAATATTTTACCAAGGAAATTACTTCCAAAGAAGTAGAGAAAAATAAAAGGGGATATGTGCTTTCATGACTTCCCTTCAATTTAGATCTTGTCTTTTTCAATAAATTGAGTTATTGTCCTAGTCATACTCAATGGCACATTTTGCATATAACAGCTTGTCTGTAATAGATACTCTGTGTAATTTGGATATATTTTTTGATACATTAACAACTCAAGGGACCTTATTTACTTTTTGTAAAGCTTTACTAAAATTTAAAAATAACCTAAGAAGACAATTAGGATAACTAAGCTGCTCTTGTTTAAAAGTTGAATTTTTCAAAATTAAAATTACCTAATTATATTGTGGATCAGCTGTTCTCTATTACCATCTAAACCCTCATGTTCCTGTGGCTTGGTTCTGCTGCCAGAGGTCTCTGGTGTCTTCTGAGCAAGACAAGTCTTTGCCCCTAGCATATGGGTGGGTATGTATAGGAGCTTTTTGTAAACCTCTTTTGCAGTGACATGAAGTACAGCATATGTCAGAGCAGAAATTACAAGAGTAGGCTCTTTTAACACTGGTGTGTTATAGGAATCTTTCCCAGGGAGAGAAAATATTTGCCGCAGCAGCTCGTGCAAGTTAGGTTGCCTAATTACGGCTGAACTATAATATACACTAAAACATACATGCTTTTTCCTTCTGGGCTTAAATAGAAAATTACCAGTCTTGGTAAATTTTTCTTTCCATTAGTAAAGAGAGCACTGCTGATCTGAAAATCCATCAGGTCATCCATACCAGCATTACATCAATTGACTTTTGAATATTTTTCCATTAGAAAAGGCTCCATTTTATTCCCTCGCTGAAGTGGCAGACTTTCAGTTCGTGCGGTTTTTCCATTTATTGAATTTTGCAATAAAAGAGTTTTTGAAACAGATGTCAGTCATTGCTTAGGAGTGGGGCATTGTTAGAGGGCTGTTTTCTTTTCTCTCTCTCTTTTTTTTTAAGTTAGAAAAAATTCTTGTCCTTCCCCTCCCTAACTTTAATTGTCATTTTTAAAAGCCATAAATAATTTTCTAACCTATAATCTGGTGTCAGAACAAATATAAACACCAAACCGTGATTTCACAGAAATATTGCAGATTGGCCATTGTTCTCAGCAAGAGGAGGACTGGATTTGATCTCTCAATTGTAAACCAGAAAGAAGGGAGTGGATGCATTGCAGAAGCATGGTTCATATTAGCATCTTCCTTAGGGTGTGGAGCGGACCTGTTAACACTTTCTTAATGCTTAGATTTTATAGAAGCAGCCAAATGTGTGCAATGAGTAGTGTCCAAAAACCTGGGTTTGAATGATTTTTTTTTTACTTTCTTGCTAGAGTCTTGTCTAGGTAGAAAGATAAAGATTTTGGGTTCTGATCCTAAATGATATGTGTTTCATAAGCATAATGGTTTTAGGACAAAATAAATATCTTCAGACTGTACCTTCAACTGTCACAGAAGAGCAAAGTGCTGTTCACATTTCTGTGTGTATATAACGTGTGCGTGTGTGTGTATACACACTTTAAAAAAATCTGATTTTCTTTTTTATTCTTTATGGACAGCATTATCCCCATACATTTTTTTAAAAGCACCAGTTTTTCTAATAAGGATTTTAGCTGTGTTTGTTTAAACTATGTCAATTAATAATTCTCAATTTTAAGACACTTACAGCATTTTTTTCTAAAGAAGGAGGGAAACAATATTTTGGACTAATATCTGTTTGGGAGGGTAAGCCTTTCTTGTTTCATCTCAGTACTTCACTGTTACTTTAAACATCAAAAAACACCCTTTCCAAAGGTGAGAGAACACAAAACATCCGATATTTATAATTTATGGGGCCTAGGACTGTGACCTAATGTAAACTTGAAGAGATTTAGTATAAAAATATCCTTAGCTTGAGGGCAACGTTTGAAAACTTTGTGGATTTTCTTTTTTATCCTGGCTCAGTCTACAGTCATATTGCTTTGTTGTTATTTCCTCTTAGCATTAAAGTACGATTGACATTGATAGATATCAGGGGAGGGCTGAGCTTCCTAAAGGGGGAAAAAAAATAGAAAAAAAAGAGGAAGAGATGTCTTGTTGGCACAGAAATAGTGACGGTAGAAGAGTCCCTGGCTGCCTTTTATTCTTCTGCAGACAGTGAGCACAACGGGGCTCTCGCTGCCTGCTTTTGCCTTGCGTGGATTCACAATAAACAGCTCAGCTATGTATTTATTTTCAAGACTGATTCAATTCCTCAAAGACAACTGCTCCCAACTTGTGAATACTTGTTAGTTGCTGGAAAGTTGCAGAAGTGAAGATCAGCTCCTTGTTTCATGCCAACAAATTAATCCAATGATGTGGTACTGTCTTTTCCACAGGTGTGTGTGTACTAGGACTGTCTGAACCTCTCGGTAACTAATAGCCCGTATATAATTTGGAAGGAGAAATCTTCAATGGAAGACCCCGAGGGAATAAATGGGAAGTCTGTAAGTAAACAACTTGTCAGTCCTGAGGAAAAAAGTTGCGGCTTTTAAAGTGTCAATTATTTTTGTGGCAACCGAGTGAATGAAAGTCTTAGAGAGCTACATGCACTTTTAGCGATTGGAAGAAGCAGGGAATGATGAAATTAACTGAGAGATGGAGGCTTATGCTCAAGCTACAGAAAATTAAGTAAAGCTTTAAAAATACTTGTCTTCAGTGATTCATATTACAAAATGATGGTTGTTGCTTTCTCTAAGAAGTTATTTGGCCTGCTGTGTTTATGTTGTTAACATTTTTATCTATTAGAGAGTTTTCATCCCATTATTTGAAGTTATTTCTCTTTGCCTGTGTGAATATATGCAAATACTGCTTCTGGGAGAAGTGAGTGCAACTCCTAGCTGCAAAGTCTTAAGAACAGTGGCAAAAAAATGTAGTAGCATTATTGCTTGTTGTAAATGCCTGTTTGTAGAGTCACAATAATAAGAAATTTTGCAAACTATCAGGTGCAATTAAGGATGTTTCATGCATGGTCAAATGATTAGTTGTGTGTTTTGGATTTGTTAGTTTAATTTGTGATATCATTCTTGGCACTCTGAAATTCAAAATGCTACATATATGTTTTTATTCTGAATTAACAGTAACTGTTCATGTTGAGATTACCTAATTTTCACCAGTTGTAAAATAAGTTCAAAAGCTATTTAGTGAATTTAATTAGATTTATTTCCTGCATTTTTTCCGATTTGTTTATTTTCTACCGTTGACAGTACTCTATTCTCTCTCACTCTTCCCTATGTATTTTATATTTCTATATCCAGTTTCTCTGATGATTCCATTTCATGTAGCAACAGAATTGAAGAAACCAAGCCCCTTAATAATAAGCCTGTTGTGTTGCATGTTTTTGTTACACTGCATCTGTAGTATGATTTTTGTTGTCTGAAGCAAAATGGCTTTTATTATTTTCCAACGTTCATTTGTTCCAATCTTGTCTCTATGTGTACATTTTGATATTTTTCCATCACTGCTACAGCCATGTGTGGACAGGACCAGTTAACTTTTAGGGACAGGGTGGCCACGGTTACCAACAGGCACTAAACAGGGATGGCCCTGTTCGCAGTTGCCATGCCAGAGCTTTCAGCACCACCCAAGCGCCTCGTTCTCTTTGGAGTTAGGCTTTCCTCCATGCATGAAAATCCTTTCCCTGATGCTGTCAGGATTTTCTGTGGCTTCCACTGCAACACTTCCCCTCTGTGTGCCTGGCATAGCCTGAGCTTTGTGTGCTGTGAAGGGTTTGGGCTGGGTAATTGTATGCTGGAGCTGTATGTAATGACAAATGTAACTGTCGCTTAACATAACGGGAGTATTAAGGGAAATATTTGTTCATGGTTTGGCACAACCAGCACTCCTGTTGGGGTTATTCATTCCATTCCTTCTTTTCACCACTTCGTCCAGAGGGCCTGTAAAACATTTCATCTGCTCAGAGTTTCCCCTCACATTACCCAAGTGGGTAGTAGTCATTGATGCTATCAGGATTATCAAAATCTAAACCAGTAACTGCTGAATAGACCCACTGCAGTGACCAGCACTCAGGCTTCTGTAAATGAGGACTGAAGCACCCAAAGGTACATGACACAGGGCAGGATGTGCCTCCTGATTGCAGTGTCAATGGAGAGATTTAAAATTGGGGTATTAAACACTGGAATCAGATCCTTCAATTAGATCTCACTTGAAGTCATTCATAACTGGACAGTCTGCTGCGTTTGCAACAGCCACTTGACCAACAGGGAGATTTCCTAAAAGCGGTAGTCAGAAGGCAAAATAGTCTTAGTGAAAATAAAGATGATGGCATGAACATTGTTTTTGTTTATTTTGCTCTGTGTGTGTGCATAGAAAGAAAGAAAGGGTGAGGGATAGATTAGCACTCCATAATTAGAAACAAGAAACCAAAACCTGTGACTTTGAAAACCTGGTGCTGGTCCATAGGAAAAGAAGAAAACTTCCCTACACGTACCAGTTGAAAGGTAATTTAATTTGCAACTGACCAATGCAAACTATGCAGTAGAAGAAATTTCAGGTACATGTGGATAAGGGAGGAGCTTTACTCAACAACTGAGAAATGTAGCTGGATAATGTTTTAGAGAGAGAGAGATAGATATCTGAGAAAGTACCAGAAGAAGGAGAAGGTAAAAAAAATGAAAGAAAAGTTATGAGACAGCAGTATGAGAGAGTAGATGAGGAAGTACTTTGCCATTGTCTTTGGCCAAGATTTCTCTTTTGAGGAAGAGGATGATGTTGCACATGGGAATATAGCCTGTCAGTGTTGATGTGTACAGATGTGTATTATGGTAGCTGATTATGCTGCCATAATAAGCCCAGTAAACTTACTTCTGCACTTCTGTTACACACACACAGTTGAGAGAGTATTTTAGCCATGTCCTAATCAAGAAATGGTCCTAATTGTACTGTCACATGCTTGGTTTGCATTCTGTAGGAAATGCATTTCAAACTTGGGCTTGCAAACTTGAACATTGCATTTGCCCTTGACTTTCCTTTCCTAGGTGCTTGAGAAAGAAGCACAACAGAAACCTGAGGCTGGCTGGACAGAGGATATCGGTGTGTTATCATGTCTGAAAACTTCACTGAAGTTCTGTTGCTTTCTTTCCAAGTCCAAAAAAGACTTTGAAGCTTGTTTACTAATGATATATGCACCTATCAAAGACGGTTCACTCGTGTTTCGTCAAGCTAAAAAAAATTGGGGTTTGATTGGGTTTTTTTAATTTGTATTTTCACCATCCTGGGGGGGCTTTTCTGCCTGCCAGTCATTTGCAACAAGTCCCACTGCTCAAATGTACTTGAGAAATAAAAAACAACCTCTTGTTTTAAAATGCATGAAATGAAAATGTTATTTTGGGTGTTAGAGAAATTCTGATTGTAAAGAGACTGAGTAACAGTACACCTTATAACAAATAGATTTCAAAAAATTTTTGCAAAATTATCATGGCTTATATTTGTGGTAGGCTAAGTCTACCAGTTCCAAACTTGGCATTGGCATGAATCTATTGCCCTGGAAACCCTCTTGAAGCCCTAAAAAACATGACAAACACTGATAAGAGTCAACATGATAACCCAGGTGGTTAGAGGTACCCTGATGATGACTTCTAAAAAAAAAACCTCAAAAAGGGCAGTGTAGAGGTCAGCAGGTATTTTATTTCATTTGATTTGCCTGTGATTTTTTTTTTTTAATGCATGGGGTTTATTTATTTGCAAAACTCAGCACAAGAAAAATTTCACAAGTAAATATTGGCATGTTTTCAGCAATTACTATACTCTCTGGGGATATTTTGGAGGGCTTTTCTTCCATAGCTCTCTCTCTGGTAGCGATATCAAGTTATTATATAGCATAAAATAATTTTCGTTCCTGCTCTGTCCAGGCTCATAATTGAAAATTCTCATTGCAAAATTGCACACCAAAAGTATTTTCAGCATCGAGTATTTTTGATGATGGAGTTTGCTCATCTGGAAAACAGAGCAAAGACTCTGAGGCCCTCAGCAGTCAAGGTAGATCCAAAAAGTGCGTACCCAAGGAGCCAAAAAAGGAGGTGCTCCTGCTCTACTCCAGCAGTTAATCTTCTCTGATTCCCCTCACAGCCCCCAAACCTCAGCTTTCAGTCAGCACTCAGGGCAGCCTGGCTGCATAGTTCCTACTTCTTTTTCCTCCCTGCTGCTCACCGGACACTTCTCTCCTGTGAACCCCAAGCTGACGAGAGGCACTTTGCACCAAAAATTCACCTCCTACCTCCGCTAGTGGAAAGACACAGGGCGAGTAGTTGGTTTCAGCAAGAAAAGGGGAGGGAGAAAAAAACCCAAACCAAAAAACATCCAGCACCTGGCTGCAGCAAAATAATGAATTTTGCAGCAAACATGCGAGATTCTGTGGAATCTTGGAAAAATGCCAGACTCCACGACCACAGAAATGCTGAGTCCATGGGGCCCAGAGAGAGATGGCTGGGGCAGTTCACATCTCTCTGTCTTTGTTTCAAGCTCCTTGCAGACTTACTGAGGCATCAGATTACACTCTCTTCACATTTTCAAGGTTATCTTCACTACCAGAAGGGCTAGAAAGTTCATTTTGTTTTAAGGCGAGCCAGGATCCGGCAGCACAACTCTCCGGCGGTTTCAGAGGCCACTGCCACGGTGGTGGCATGGCCGTGCCTGAGGGCATGGCTGGTGACCTCCAGATTTGAACAGCATCGTCAGTGACATGTTTGTCATGCTTACTCACATTCCCTGTTTGTCACGTTAGGGAACAAAGTCTATGAGGAGGAAGGGTGAAAATAAAAGTATTTTACCTTCAGTTGAAAATTTACAGCATTGTCACTGTGAAAGTCATGCCTGTGCTGCCTAGTTTTTCTCAAAGACTGGCACGGCACTGTTCTCCCCTCTGTGTTCCCCTCCCATTCCAAAGAAATGTGTGACACGCTTCCTTTTTGGAAAGCTCTGCAAGGCAATAACCAAAAAGCACCATGCAATTGCAATCTGTAACTGAGCCTATAAAATGTAATCGCCTGCACCCTTACCACTCCCCTTCCCCTCTCTATCTGCAATTGGTAGAATATTGGAAACATAAGCCACAAAACCCACTTATTACGCTCAGTAAGTGTCAAAAAGAATGAACAGCCGGAACTAGCTGATGTATTTAAGTTCCCCAAATTGAAGGGAGCTGCTGCTAGGCCATCCATAGCAACTGCTTATTCAGTAACTGTTGATAGAATTTTTTCTTTCAAAACATTTTAATAAAAATACTCCTGAAATTTGTAAACTGTCCGTGGACAGTTTAAAAATGTTATTCACTACAAGCTCTTCATTCCTCTGGGTTTACAGTTAACACCATGGAGAAATTCTTGTCACTTAAAATGTACCTTTCCTAACTGGTGGCAGAAATCCTACAGTGCCATAGGCAACAGTGCTTGTAGCACTGACAGAAGTACTGCTACCCACAGCTTGTAGGGTTGGGCATATTCCTCAAGGTCACAAAGACCTTGCAGAGGTTTTGTTGGGGTGCATCAACAGATACCACCACTTATCTTAGTTACAGATCCTTGTTTCCTCAGAGAGGTGGAACTTTTTCTTTGTTTTGGCATGAGGCATTTTTAGATGACCTGTAAAAGTGGGTATATGAGAAATACACAATCCATCTGACTTTTTCCAGCCACTGTGTGCAACTGTTCAGTGTGGAGTCTCTTCTTGAAAGTCTTGATGAAGTTGTAGCTTAGCCCTTAACAGTAAAAAGCAAACTGCCGGTGAAGTTTATTTTCTTTTTTACTAGGTTTTCTGGACCATTGTTCCACTCGAGGAGCCATGTTTGTTAGTTTTGGCTCTCTAACTTCTCTTCCTTAAGGATAAACTCTCCTTAGGCAGTTGTACAACTATGCACTGAAGGACTGCGTAGCAGTTTATTCACAGCCCAAGCTCCAGCCGAATTCAACTGTGTGACTTCCTGGCTTAAGCAGGGGTGCATCCGTAATGTAAATACCTACTTGATTCTGTGGAAAACCAGGAGGTTTTTTGTTTGTTCTTGTAAAAGATTCCTGCGGGAAGCTTAACATTAAAGTTGGCATCCAGCCTTCTCTGCTGTGACTCGGATACTGATCTGATTTTGTGCTTTCATGGACATTTTTATATTTGAAAATTTTTAATTCAACATTAGCTTTGCTTACAAGCTACAGAGCAGAATAAAATCACATTACAAACATTGTAGTATTAGATTTTATCACCATTTATTTCTTCTTGTCTGCCCAGGGATTTCTACATGTTCAGTAGAACTAATTTGCAGTCAGACACTGAGGTCTTCTAGAAGGCCAGCAGGCTCCACAAACTAATTTATCCAAATAACCAATCCCTCATAGGCCAACCATAGAAGGACACCAAAATGGCCTAAGCAGGCAAAGCCCCCTTTTGAAGTCTGGAATGTTTTGACTGACTTGAAACAGGCGGCAGGAATGAAGGGATAATTTTCAGTGACCCATGGGACTTTTTTGCCATTTTCAAATAATAGGTAAAACAAAGAGAAATTGCTTGTTCTAATTTAGAAAGACTTAGCAATCCGGAAGGTAACTAGACTCAGAATTGAGTACTAAGGTATAGAGCTGAAGTTTACTTAATGCATTGAAGGTTTGCATCTGGGTATATGGTATTTACACACCCACACATACACAGGCTGCTTTACTTACACATGCACATACCTAAACTTTTTTTTGAATTTGACTTTTATAAAAAAACTTTAGTACAAAGTGTATTTATGCAATATTAAGTGGACTAGCTGAAATGCTGTTTTTAAGTACATACGGTTTTTCTCTAAACAATAATTTCTATTTAGAAGGATGTTTTTCTGTTGCTGCTTCAGAAGTCACTCAAATTCCAAGACTTCCATGCCGTACCTGTTTTATTCCTTATCCTGATCCCATTTGAGTAAATGTGAAATTAATACAATTTTAAGTGTGTTTTCTAGTCTAAAGTACTCTTGCAGATACAAAGGGGAAGTATTTTGATGCATACATAAACTCACAATTTTCTATGAATACTTCTAGGGAGAAAGAGAAAATGTGAATATTTAGAAATAAAATTAAAACTTTATAGAGCAGGTATTTCATAATCAGAGACTTGAATGTGCATCTTAAAGACAGTGTGGAGCAATCACATGGATTTCAGCAGCTTTTTTGGAGACATGCTCTGTAAATTTGGTCTCAAGTTTATGGTGCATATTTATGTGATAGGTCAAACCCTGTATTTAGCAACACTAATGACACAGACCAGCTCCAACACTCAGCTTCATCCCCATGACATTGACTTGCAGGTAAGCTGGAGCTTCCCAGCAGAAGGAATGTTGTGTATAAGAAGGATCACTAAGCCAGAGGTGAAGCTGCTCTACCTATGCTTAATAGAATTATGTTTCCTTGAAACAGTATTTTGATGAGGATTTCGGTCGCCAACTTACCCTTTTGCTTTTGATATCTTTGGTGGTTCTTGGCATGGAGTGTTGCTGTGCTGCTCACATGTGTGTCCTGATAACTGTATGCATAGCAATGTCAGCAGATGGGAGGTTCACGTTGGCACTTAAATGTTTATGGTATTGAGTTGGACTGTGGCTGTCACTGGTATTGCTCCTACATACAGAACAAATGCCTAGTTTTAGTTTGTTATTTTACATGGGATATTGAAATATAAGTTACTCCCAATTCCAGATTTCTCTGATATATTCATTCTTACTGTTGTCCTATGGTAGTAGAAAATACAATAGAATGACAAATCCTGTTTAAGTGCAGTGTTCAATCCTGTATATACTGACCTCAGATTAGTGGATTTCAGAAACACGATGTTTAAATTAATGTTATTTTGATGTGAGTTTATATATGTGTGTGTCTGTGTGTGTCTGTGTGCATGGAATGTATTAGATTAAATTAAGTTATGTTCCAGCTTTTACTTGAGGAATATAATTTTGTTAGTAGTTAATAATGTTAATGCCATGATTTTCTCATATTATGTTTACATATATGGCTACAGTCAAATCAAATTATATTTGCTGGGGGTAAGATTAGTCAGTCAAGGAACTGTTTACAACACGAGAAATTAAAATTCAGACCTAGTAGGAAAGAGATTCTTCTCTATTTCTATCTGCCTTGCTGTAGCTCTACCGTCTAGACTTTCCTGAAGTCATAGACTCAGTGGTCTTGTGGTCCATGCACAGCACAGCAGCAGAGTCTGGCAGTGAATAGAAAGCTTCATAGGGATTTCTCATCAATCACATAGAATTTGTCATTTCAGCATTTTTGGCATTCAAAGCCTTATATTCTGCCACCACCATTCACATAAGGTGGACTTTCCATTGTACTGACAATGCACCTCTACAACTGTGCAGTGCAGCAGATGCAAGAAAATTTCTTCCCAGCTCCTATGCTCCTATGGAGGTCAGCTCCTACCCCAAAGCACAAGATTTGGTTATCCTGACTATAATTTACAGAGCTATAAATGCTGTTAATGGTCATGTGTCAATGAATGAAATTGCTAGAGAATTTAAAAAAAAAGGTTTTCTCTTTTTTCTCATTCTATTTTAAATGAAGAAAGTAGGAGACTAAGTAATTTCAGACACACGTTCATACTTTTCTTATGCTGCACAATAATTTTAAAATATAATCTAAGTGTTGCATTTGGGCAAAATGAATGGGGATTCAAAGAGTGAGAGCTTTTAGAGTAAGCATGGCTTTGGTGCTTGTAGATTCAGGAATTTGCTCTTGCTGAATGTGTGTTTAGTACTGTAGATATTTTTAGAAAGTAAGCATGATCTATTTTTTATTTTATTTTTATTCTTAATAATTGGACATATTTTTCATGTTTGACCACCCTTTTAGGCCTGTAAATAATTTAAAAGATCTAAAAGTATCTCAGTATTCAGAATCAACTAGTTAAATGCTTATGTGCCTGGCTTTCACCTTCAGTTATGTACATGAAGAAAGGATCTAAATTTAGGGTTGCCCTGTTCAACTTCTATTTTTCTACGCACTTTGAAGCATTAGTTTTTTGGGGAACGAGCAAGGTGTATTTAGTGGTAGGCTGATGAGTACCTCAGATCTTTGTCCTTTGCAACAATACTTTGGAGAGGGAGAAGGTGCAAGATCTCTGTTATGTTTTTCTCTGGTTTTTGTAAGGCATTGTAGAAGCTAAGTGGCACATCAAGCAGGTTTCCATAGTGCAGACACTGCATAAATCCTCTGCTCAGTCCCTGTAAGGGCTGTATGCTGCCACTATGCTTTCTATAAACAGAAGACAAGCACACTGCCAAATCCTTGCAGCACTGGACATCAGCTCTTTCTGTTCTTAGCTTGTCTTATTTAGTGATGCTCAAAGACACTCTTATTTGCCAGTATTGCATCTGCTTTTGATCACCAGGAGCAAAAGGTATCTTACACTTCTTGGTAGCTTGGAATCTCCATCTTTTGCAATTTCTTCTCCAGCTGAAATTTTTAATAAAATAATTACCTCCAATGAGTGCAATTAATTGGACAGCATTTTGGTCTGACTAGTGAGACTTAAAGACAAAAACTACTCAGAATCAAACATTTTCAGAGCTGGACAAAAAAACAAGAGCCTCATATAGCAGCTTGAAGAATCTCAGACTGGGATGAGCGGAGAAGAGCAATAGGTAAGTGAATGCCACCAGAGTGAGTTAGACAGCGTAACTTAGCCTGGTGTTCTGCGTCTAACAGGGACAAGTGGCAGACAGTTAATGAGGGTAGGAGAAAGAGAGCAAATCGTGCTTTTTGAGAGGATGGAAGATACATCCAAAACATTGTGTTTAATGCTGTCCTTCATGAACTAGCTTTTGGATATGTGTGTGCTTTGATTTTCTGTAGTGATAAGTTTCACAAGTTAATTATGCCTTTTCAAAGAAAGTGGTTTTGTTGTTTTGTGCTTGGTGCATAATAACTGCAGCAAAAACTTGGGGTTGTTAAGTTTTCCTGAAATGAGAAATAACGACTTGTCAATCTCTGTTCACTCCCTGCAGTCTCTTTCCTGATTTGGTAGAATTCTCTTGTTTTCATGACAAGAAGGTGTCTCTTCCAAGCTGAAGAGCCTTGTTTTTTCCTGAGTCTGCTGCAGAGCTTTGTGTGAGAGATTCAAGATGGGAGCACTCTGGCTTTATGATGTTTTCTGTTTTACTCTGCGTTTCCTTCCTAATAATTTTAAACACTACATCCTCCCTTTTGACTGCCATTGGCCACCGAGGCATTGTTTTCAGAAGATTATTGGCAACGACTGCAAGATCTCTTTCTTGGGAACAATAGATAATTTAGCAATTATTCTTTTCCATTCTCAGTTTGAGTTGTCTTTTACTTTGCATTTATCAACACAGAATTTCACCAGCTTTTGTCATGTGTAGTCACCATGAAAGCAGTTTTCTGTAGGCAGATTTACTTTGAGCTGACCTGAGTAATTTAGCAAAATTATAACCTTGCTGTTTGTCATCTTTTCCAGGGTATTTATGTTTAATAGACCAGGTCATTTTGGAATTCCTCTAGTAACATTGTGAAAACTGCCCACTTAGTTCCATCCTTTAAATAGCAATTCATGACAGACTTTTTATTTTACCTTATGACAAATTGTTTAAGAGCTTTTGGCTTGTGAGAGCTTTTCAGAAATCTAAATATACTGCATTAACCAAATCATCCTTATCCAAATAATCATTAACTCCTTACAGAAACGCAAGTAATCTTGAAGTTATGACTTCTTTTTACAAAGCCATGCTTTCTCTTCTCCATTACATCATATTCCCATGTGCCTACCAATTCTCTTGTTTATTATAGCAGCTGATTTGATCATGCTTCCATTGTTTTAGAGCTCTTGGGTGAACTCTTGATTCTGGCTGGTTTGTGTCTCTTCATTTTGTTAATCCAAAGCTTCTGCTGATACTTGGTTTAGAGCTGTCAAGGTATTTTCTTCTTGGATAGTGAGCATCATATAAATAATTAATTTAGCTATTTCTGCAATGGTCTTGTCTTGAGTCTGAACTTTTCTTTGTTACCGTTGTTAAATATTGTCTATTTGCATGTTTTTTCATGAAGTATTTATATTAATCTGAGATGATAACAAATGGTTCTTCAACGTTGGAGTATTTTTTGCCCTATGTTTTCCTGCATTTGCATTTGAATCTACAGAACATGAACCCTTTCCCAATTTCAGGTACTTAACTGTATTAGTGTGTGGCACTCAGCTTGTGTAATGTCTGTGATGGACATTCAGAACCTTTCTCACTGAAGCTAATCAGTTAAAAAAAAAAGTCTTTGGGGCTGAAACTCTTTATGAATTTGTGTTGAATTAGGTTAAATTGTTTTCACCAAAAAAGAAAACAAACCCAGAAACAGGGGCACTGGCATCAGTTGCAAAGCAGGAAGATGTGATTCCACCCCACCTTCACTCTGTTTTCTGATGACAGTACTTTGGGATGTCTGCCCGTGACAGACAGCTTGGGCCAGAGCAGAGAGGTGAATGAACACCTTGTCCTTATGTTCCAGTGTTCTACCCATTGGGCTACAGATGAGCAGCTTCTTCCAGACAGAAAAGAGGAATGGTGCTTTCCTGGAGGAGTAGTTTGAATTCTAGTTCTAATCAGATAGAAATGTAGTTTAAGCTCTCTTTTGCATTCTTTGGCTTGTAAGATAGGGTTGTGGCAAACACCTGCCTCAGCCACCTACCCCCTTTCTGTTGTCATCCAATCATTTTGTTAAAAGCTCTGTCTCCAAAACTTTCTTCTCCCTTTGCCAGTAAAGTTTCTGGATAGTTCTGATTTATAGTCTGACTCAAAAGGGCTCGAAAGATAGGTTTTGGGAGAGTAGGAACATGACCTTCCAGAAAAGCTTGCATATGGGAGTGTATTTTGCTTTCTTTTTGGAACCTGCATCTCACTGACCAAGAAAAGATACTGCTGGAAAACATTCAGTTGTTTATATAATATTATTTTAAGGTCAATTAGTAGCTTCGTGAGTTTCAAAAAATATATAATATGTCCTTTATATCTAGGGGAAGATCAAAGGCCCATTCTGACAGGCGGCACAGAGAGAAGAAAGAGAAAACCAAGCTGTCACTTAAAGAAATTGCATCTTTAGTTTAGAGCAACATACAATGGAAGAGTAAATTTTAGAGTTTTAAGCCCATCTCTTCTAAAAGCAAATTCTGAGAGTTGAATCATTTATTTTTAAAAATATTTTTAAATGGAAAATGAATTTATTCAGTACTCTTAATAAGTAATTCCATGAGTATTTTTTCTTGTCTTTTGGTTGAACAGATGCACTATTTGAAGATTAACTCTTATACAGGGCTTTGTTCCTGCTGTTGAAGATCAGTAACCAGTAAGATCTATTGCCTATTGCCTCAAGTAGTTTAGCACCCCTGGCTTCAGTGGGCACTTGCAGCCAGTGCCTGCTGCAATGTTGCTGGGTAAATCTTAGAGCTTGGGACTGAAAAGACAGTCTGCATCATCACTCCGATGCACTCCTGTGCACTGTGGCTGAATCCCGAGCAAGTCAGCTGGAGTGCAAAATGTGTGGTTCTGCTCTTACCTTGTGTGCTCTTTTCTTTCTTCCCTTTATTACTCCTTTTTCCCATCTCTGTTGCCTTCTCTTCAAGAAAAGTGTGTCCTAATTAACATGCATGATTCCTCTAGCACGTGAGTTGTGAGTTCTCAACTGGAAAAGGTGCTAAACCTAAGCCTTACACTGTCTGGGTCTAGCATAGTTTGGTAGCTCTGAGAATAGCTGATAAAATCATGAGCCCAATGTAGTCAACATATGGCAATTAAAGGTGCGCAGGTGACAGAAGCTGTTTCTATTTTAATTATAGCTCCTTCTACTTTTGGTTTGTTGTTTTTTGGGTTTTTTTTTGTTTTTTTTTTTTTCTTCAGTTACAAAAGATTGGACACCAGCAATATAGCAGTTCCAAATCCCTTTTCTGTCTCTTCCCAGGCTTCTTCCAGGGAAGAGTTAATCCAATGTCCATTGGATTATAATGGCATGACAAAGATTATATCCCCTTGTTGACCTCCCCATGAAATGTGTTGGCATATAAGTAGGAAGAGAGGAAGAAGTGTTAGCAGAAAGAAAGCAGTTGTAATATCTTAAAATTCTGAAAGCATTAATTGCTTTTCTTTATTAAAGATTTAGACAGTCTGTGTGTGGATCGTTATGATGGTGGGGTGTGACGACTCCTCTGTACTTGAAATGCCGAGATGTACTGACTGCTTGTCATCATGCAGTGAGAAGGATCATGCCAGCACCTTTGAATCCCCGGGCCTCTTACAGCATCTCCTGTGTGTTTGAGCTGTTACCTGCATGTTATGGTGCTCAGTGTGTTGTGCAGGAGGAGGTTGTGGTGAGCAAAGGTGAGGAGGAAGGAGGGAACTGCATTGTGTAGTGTAATCCAGGAGTGGGTAATAAAATGCTGTGGAAGATAACTCTGCATGGGAGGTGAGGCAAGCAAGCTTGGGAAAAAAAAAGAAGGATAAGTCATTTGCTCCTTCCTTTTACCTCCAGCTGAAAGTACTCCTCCACTTACCTGCCTTTTTCAGCCTTTGACTTCTCATCTTTGTTCTCATGTTTTACTGGTACAGAACAGTCCCTTATTTCAGTTGACCAAGGATCATAGCAGCACATAACTGAAAAATTATTTGTGCCTCTGAGCTCTCCAGTCTTGTATAACCTGCCATGAAAGTAAAAATGAATGTTAAATATTTTCCCAGCATGACTTGGAGAGTTATCAATTATGTACTTCTGCTGATGAGCATTTTGATTATTTGCTTACTTCACACTAGTGCCAGTTTTTCACTGATGCTGTTTAGGTCATCCTGACTCCTTTCCTTAAGCACTGGTACACCTTTGGCTTTACTCCCATTGACTGTCAGCTTGTGCTAATAATAAACAGCGGACCTCAGCTGTTTTTGCCGAAAAGCCAGTGTTCTTTTGGGGACTTTTTTTTTTTTTTTTCCCCTGCACTCATCTTATTCAACCACTGATGTTTTGTGCCGCTCTCGTTTCTCATTGTCACTGGCTAAGTAGGAAAACATTATTCGCCGGGAAGTTTTCGCAGGGCCTTCAGCATTAGTGACAGCTGCTAGAAATAGAAGTCATGTCCTTCTTGGTTGTGCTGAGCGGTTGTGGATAGTTTGTGTCAAACTAACTCAGTGGGAGATTTTATGTTGTTGTTACTGCTGTTACTTAGAGAGGACTGCAAACTCCTGCCACATTTTTATTGCACATAGCATTTACTGTAATGGAGTTCTTGTCTTAGTATTTTTTTCTTTTTACAGGGTTGCTTGGCAAATATTTAATGCTTAAGTATCTTTAATACCAAATCCTTGGGAGATACTAGTTTAAAGGACATTATTATTCTGCCTGTACCTTGCGCCCTGCTGAGAAATTGAGAGTTACATTTATAAGAGGATTGTCAGAAACAAGTGGTGCTGACAGACCCAATGTGTTTTGTGCTTTAACATTTGTTTTCTGTGAGCAATTTGTCGGTATAAAAGTAACATTTGAGTAAATTAAGTGATAGGAAGTGTTACACAGGACCTGTGTAGGTCTGCCAAGAAAAATAAACATGACTGTGATGAAGTGTGTGACGGTGGTGTTAGAGCTGTAGAGGTTCTTGGAGGGACGCTAAACAAGCATCATTGGGATCATAAACAAGCTGACCATGTGGTGTCCAGGAGCTGGGCTTCTGGATAAGACATTCTCTTAATCCACCACAATCTTTCATTTTACTGTTCATAAAGGAGTTCTGAAACTTTGTTGTATTTATCAGTTCTGAATCTGTCAAAATTGGAGAACTAGATTAACTGTAACATCTGATGTGTTTAATCTGAGATCTTTGTGCTAGCCGAAACCGTCCCTAGAGGTGTCATGATTGCTCTGCTGACACTTTTTAAACATCTGAGACTTCAGTAAGGAGGAAATGAAATTTCTCTGCTTTGAGATCTCTTTGTGTAATTGGATGTAATGTTCTGGTAGGAAGGAGGGTTTTGTCATTAAGACACTGATCTGACTTTGGGAAAGGAATCCTCTCCGCGACTGTCCTGCAAACTGCTTGTATGACTGTGATGCTGTGTAGTTTGCCTATTCTTTGTCTGCAAAATGGGACAGTAACATTTTCCTTTTCATTATATTAGTCTAAATAATTAATAATTTGAGCTAGTTGTGATAAGCTTCTGTTATGTATAGAGGCTGCACTAAGCACTGTCTTATAGTCCTAAGTATTGAATTTATCCTTTTTAAAGTAAAGTTAGGATGCCAGGCAAAAAAAAAAAAAAAAAAAAAGAGCTACTCTAAGATTTTACTTTCAGTAATCAAAAGGATGAAGCTCAAATAGTCCTATGAAGATCTCTGTGTAAGTGCTCACAGCAACTATATTCCAGTGGGCAAATACAAAACACACAGACTCACCCAGATGTTTTTGAAGTGATAAAGATCTGAAGTCTAGATTTGAACACCACAATATCTGTCCCCATGGAGGGAATGGGAGTTGTGTTTGCAGAGCTAAAGCTGTAAATTTGATACAGAACTTTCTTCTATATTCTGTAAATGCAGTAATTTCTCTTGAGGCATATTATTCTGTATAACTTCTTCCACTTTGTGAGTGCACACACTTTTTATCATGATTATTATAGAGTTTATGAAAAAGGGTATGGAGTTATTTGGAGCTATTTAAATTCTAGAGAAATTATTTTCTACTGCAGACATTGACATTTTAAAATGCTAGGCACATATTTAAGTATTCACTTAGTGAATACTTAATACACAATAGTATTCATTATTCAACACTTTCATATTGCTTCATTCTCATCTGGTCAGAATATAGTGAGATATTTTGTGATGACACAAATTATGGAATGTATTTAGTAGTTATTTAGTATATTGAGTAGTTTAATGCAAAGTGGTACTGAGAGGCTAATGAAGAAAATGCCAGGATAAGTAAAGCAAATTTTATATTTGTTCTAGGACAAAGTCAGTCATCTTAGTTTCAGTCATCTGCTGTTGCTACTGTGTACAAATGATACTACATGAACAGAGGACTACATGATGCAATTTTAATAGTAGCAAGAATCTGTTGTCTTGTAACCTGATGGTTTTTTAAACAATGCAAATTTTAGAATCATTATTTTTAAATTATAAAAGTAGTTGCCACATATATTTCTCCTATTTAATTTATATTTAACTGTGGTTGCTCTATTAATCTTTGTTTCAAACATTAAATGCCTTCCTCGTGGCAGCTGTCCATTCACTAGTACCATGACTACTGGCATGTTAAGTTCAAAGTGGAATGTCTTGGAGAATGCAGATAATATATTTAGTTCCTGTCACCAGACAGCACAAGGCACCAGTGCGTCTCGTTCTCAGAAGAGAAAGCCAGATACTTTCTCTGCAATGTTCCCCTTCAGTAAATATCTTTTTTTTTTTTT
>WBMY01006635.1:109142-215462 GCA_013397315.1 Donacobius atricapilla
TTTTTAACAGAAGTGGTACTCAGGTCTATCACCATGATTTTTTTTTTCTGTAATCTTTGGTGTTATGAATACCTGGAAGAAAGTTTTAAACAAAATAGTTTAAAAACCAGTGCCAGAAAGAATATGTAGGAGATTATATGGGGGAGGGGGGTCCCAATGCTTAAATATATTTGTGACAAAAAATAAGCTGGAGCTGGAGTGGATGCAGAACTCCAGGTCTGAATTATCAGCCATTTTAAAACAAATTATAGAAGCTTATAGAAGAGAAAACTTTCCCAAGAGCATATTGAAAGGCTTAATCCATATTTCTAGAAAATTGCAGCTGTCAGGCTTTCTTTTATTACCCTAGCAAAATGCTGTGTCAGGTGTTACAAAGAAGTTTGACTATGCATTTAGAAAAGTAATAGCTTCCTTACATCAGATGTGTTAAAGAGAAACATATCTGGTTGCACAGCCAATTGGCATATTTTGATGTTACTACTGAAAGTTCTTTCTTTATAAAGTTCGATAATTAAGCTATAAGGAAACAGTCATCTTCACGCATGTAAAAAACATTTTTAGGATGAGACCAATGCTTGCTATGCCAGTCTTGCTGTGTATACTGCCAGGTGCTCCTTCGAGTATGCCATTCAATCACAGGGAATTCCAGTGTGGAACAATAAAGAATTGCAAATTTGCCACAAGGAAAAAATTGGTATTGACAAATTCATATGTATCCCCAGTAAACTGTGTTCAGTTTGTCCAAAGAACAAATTAATAGTCAGTAGAAGTATCTTAAACTGATGCTAATAGGCTTTCCATCTTTCTAGAGCTTTCATCTAGCCATAGGTTACTACTTGCATTAACAGCTTAAGCCTCAGGTTTTATGAGTTTTATGGTTTCTTCAGTCCATGTTAAGATTAGCATATTGAAAACTGCACTACTCTAATGGTAATTTTTTTTCTTCTTGTGTGTAATTTCCCATGTTGAACCTGATGTTTATTGTCTCTTACCTTGTCATTGCACACCTCCAAGAAGAATCAGGCTTCATCTTCTTATCTTCCTACTGGGGAAAAAAAAAATAATAAAAAAAAAAAAGCGCAGTAAGATTTCCTAATAGTGCTCCTTCAGGCTGATCAAAAACAGTTCTCTCAGCCTAGTCTCATATGGAATGTTCCCCCTAATCTTGATAGACTCCTGTCAGGTCCTTTCCAGTGTCTTATACTGGGAAGGCCAAAACTGGACACATTAATTCAGATGCAGTCTCTTAAGTGCCAAATAGAAGTGGGGAAAACATTCTATGTTTTGCTGCTTGCAGTCTTGCTAATACAGCCCCATATTCTTTGGCTTTCTTCACTTCTCAGAGCTCGTGTTCAAATGCTCTCTCATCCTTTTCCGTAAATCTGCACTCAGTCAGCTCCCAGCCTGCGCTGTTGCAGGGGGGTGTTCTGTCCTGGCATGGGGTTGGGCCTTTTTTGAGCTCCATGAGTTTCCTACAGACCCATATCTCCAACTTATCGACATCCCTCTAATGAACTGCAGCTCTGCCCTGCCAGTCTGGTGGGGGCAGGGCTGCAAACTTGTAAACTTCACAGTCTACAAACTTGTTGAGAGTATACACCACCCCTCTCCCTGCTTGTTTGTAAAGATACCAAACATTATGGGCTGTATTATCAATGCCTGATGACACTGGCACCTACCTGCCAGGTGGCCTTTACATGGCTGATCATAAACCTTCAAGCCCAAACGTTTAGGCAATTCTCCACCTGCCTTATCTTCTATGCATTTGTCTGAAAGGACACCGTGAGAGGCTTGCAGACTCTTGTCCACAGAGCCAGTTGTTTCATCTTGCAGGCTATCAAGTCAGCTGTGCACAAATCGTCCTTGTTAAATCCATGCTGGCTATTCATTTCTATCTTCTAGTCCATCCTGTGCCTAGAAATGGTTTCTGAAAGGATTTGTTTCATAATCTTCCTGGAGACTGAGGTTAGGTTGCCTGGGCTGTATTGTCCCAGAGTCTCCTTGTTCTTTTTGATGACGATGATACTGCATAACTTTTTGATTATCTTAAGGAGTTTTCTCTAACCGTTGACCTCCCAGAGATGCTCAGTGATGATGCTTTTCTACCTTTATCCTTACACACTCATGCCAAGTCTCTATACTCTTCGTGTGTAGCCTGTCTCTGCCTCCACCCTCTCTGTTCTTCATTTTTGTGTTTAAGCTGAATGAAGAGTGTCCTTTTCATCCATGCTGGCCCTCTGCCTTTCCTGCTTAGATTCCTGCATGTTGGAAAGGACAGTGCTTTGGGGAAGTTGTTGAGGGTGAACCACCTTTCCTGGGCCTCTCTACTCCCATGGGGTTCTGCCAGCAGGTCCCACCTGCTCTTCTGAATGGTGAGATGAGGGAGTGGGGCTGTGCTGCATTCCTGATCTTGTCCATCACTGTACAGTACCCACTGCTAAGTCTGTCAAACCTGCACTGCATTCAAACCAGGAGGCTCCCTACAACAGCCTCCTCCCTGCCCTGCTAATGGATTTGAGACATCTTTCTCCCAGGATGAAAAGAATTTTTCAAGGCCACTCTTATTTCATTTGAAGCTTAGAAATTTGCAATAATTAACAGTGGCTGCCCATTTAAGCAAAAAAGAAAGCAAACAGTAAAACATGAGCGTAGATTGTGGATGTAAACCATGGCTGGTTAGGTTAGGAAATTGATCTAAGTGTGCTCTTCTCTTTTTGTTTTCCCTTTGCAGAAGAATGCAAAGTAATTATTGTATTTTGAATGACTATTGTTCCTGGGTAATGCTTATGGCATAAACACACCCCTTGTCTTCTGAGAGCATGATAGAATTTTATCAATTCCTGAGGGAAGTTTTCGCTTTTGAATGACCAGCAATTTTCTGTCAGTTTATCTAATTGATAATGTTTATGGCTGTACAGTGTGCATAACAGAAAACTGCTTTTGTGGCAACTTCTAAAAGCTGAAACTAGGCTACAAAATTTGATAACCACAGAAGCTATTTAATGTAGCTAAACGCCAGGGCCCAAATATTTTCCCATTATATAACGCGCAGAACAAGTTCAATGCCCATAACATTAAAACAATGCTTTTCCCTACTTCCTGGGATGCCTCCAGTTCCCTGCCTTTTATCTTGAGGATTTTTATAAATACTCCATTTGTTGCCCTTGTCTGCCGGGAAGAACAGTAACCACTAAATCAGTAAATTTACTAATATAGTGAGAAAAAGCTGTAACTCTTTGGCAACTGATTTATCTTTGCTTACGTTGCAAGATAAGTTATGATAAAGAGTACAATACTGAGTTCATGATTGAGACATGAGGCTGAATATTGCAAAGACTGAGTTATGTAGATACAGGTGATAAAATGTTTGCAGTTTGCCTTTTCCACTTTATCCAATTTATGCTACTGAATGCTAAAAGTAACATGGTTAATTCTGAAATTGTTTAGGGGGTACTTCAAGAACGAATACCAAAAACTAGTTTAAATTCTGTAGTCACTTCTGACTTGCACTCAGGTTTCTCTCAAGTAAACTTCTGCCTTGTTGGCCTTAAGCCTGGGGATATCCTTAACAGAAAATGCTACTTGTGTTAAATTATTAAATCTTAGTTTTATAAGGTAGCTTGCATTATGTAGGGCTTAAACTGGGTCCATAACAGCTACTTCCCTTAAGGTCTTATATTTGCTGAACCAAGATGTAAGGTTTGAAAATAACTTTATTTTCTAAAATATGCAAAAATAATAATGGTAATAAAATTAATAGGCCTGAAGTTTCGTCTCTTCTTGATCCTTTAGGGGTAAGAATTTGACTGACTTAGTGGTTTCTGGAATAGTTGTGGTAGTTGAAACTCCATCAAGCAACTCGAAGACCTTAATAAATTAACGGGTTTAAAAAGAGTACTTAAGTTACAAAAGGGTGTTACTGATTGCTTTTTTGAAATAATATTATGCCAAAAACTTTTTTGCATCCCTCACAGTTGAGTTTCTCATTAATAAAATTTATACAAGTATTCACAAAGGGGAAAATGAGATGTGTAGTTGAATATTACTGCAGTTGTTTTCAGCTGTGGTGAAGCTGCAGTTCAGCAGTATCCTTGATGAAGTGGTTGATTTTAAACTTTTTGTTCCAGTGACTTGTCTTTTTCTGTAAAACACACTTGAGTAAAACATAAATTTTGGTACATGCATATATAAGTATGTTATATGAATACATATGTATGTTATATATTTTAGGTAAACTGGGAAGATGTTTAGAAAACTCAGTACTGTAAGTATAATTATCATCAGTAGAGAATGGATCTCATGTTTACATAAAAGAAAAATGATCTATTAAAGCAAATTTTATTTTAAAATATAATTGAATTTTTCAAATATTTATCTCTAATCCCTTGCTTTAATTCCTTCTGTATTATCTTTTCATCTCAGCAGTAGCAAAGTCTTACAGTCACAAAACCCCTCATCTCAACATTGCATCTCCCAGAAGGAGGCTTGTAAAAGGGACTTCTACACTTAACTTTTCTGGGTATCTGATTGAAAAAAAGTTATCGAGGAAACTCTGCTAGTGCCAAGACTCATTTTTAAGGTAGTTGATATTTCTGAACCCCAGCCAAGGTGAAGATTAGGCCGATCGTTTGTCACGCTGCTTGATTTTGCTTGATTTTTGATTGTGAGCTTTCAGGTTATACAGGGAAGACCTTCAGTATGAACCAAGTGTTAAGTGAAAGATTGCAGTGTTATGATAATTAGTCCTATGAACAAACAGTGCTTTTGCAGACCTTGCTTTTCTATTTACAACCTATTATTAGTTTGTCATAATACAAACATCATGCACGTAGTAAAGTATGGTGTCTAGGGCTCTAATCACAGACTGTGTATCCCTAGGCAAATGAAGAAATACATAACTATTTTTAATGACTGGAACCTAATGCAAATATCGTGAGAGAAACTATGACTTTGTTGAAATCAGCAAGAGGGTTTCATTGATTTTAGAGGGATGAGCCTCCCAAATTTTTTTGCAAGTGTTATTTTTGCTTATTTGAGATAATTCCATGACCCAAATTCTTCCCTTTTATGTATACGGCAGTTTCTACCAGTTGATAATTAGTTTGTAGTGGATTAGTCTATTAGTCTATTGTGCATTTCAAAGACTATTATTTTGAATTCTATCAGATTAAAAGTACGCCTTTGGTGAAATGAAGCTCAGTTTTCAGTAGCTGTCTCCTGCATGGATTTCCTATTATCTAAAATCTGACTGAGGTTATGAGGCAGATTTTCCATTTATGGGGAAGGATCTCTCTTCCATTTAGGTGTCTCTGTCCCCTAGCATTATAGAAGCTGCCCTCTGTCTATCAGATTCAAATGTTACCAAGCAAAGAATGACAAACACATGGCCTGCATGACAGTAAAATACTTGGTGGTTTTTCTTCTTATGTGAAGTTAGATTTTTGTTTGCTGTGGAATTGAAAAAAAATCAAAATTAAAAAGCATAGTAAGTTTTAAAAAATAACCTTTAACATAATAATCGTTCTCTCATGTAAGTATAAAATTTAAATAATAGGTATGTCAAAGTAAACCTTTAAGCATCGTGCTGTGTTGAAAATACACCTCTGAGTAAAAGAAATTAGATATCAAGTAGCATTTCCTGGGATCTTTTTAAAATTCAGATCATATATATGTTAAAAGGAAACTTCAGATCTTTTGCACAGTCTGATTATGAAATTGATAACTTGGATAACACATTTTGGGAAAGCAATTGCAAGTTATTTAAGATCCCAGAAGTAAGGTGGAGAGTGTGGAGAAGGATGGTGTAATCTCCACTGTGTGATTTCTGTGTTCTACATGTTTTGGTGGGAACTCATGTTGTACTTCTGTGTGTACCACAGCAGCCCCTGAAAGTGAATTACTGATATAGTAGCCAGCATTAACAGTAAGAAAGAAATTTATTGATGTCTACTCACTGGAAAGTGACTAGTAGCAGGACTTCATAATTAAGAAAAAAAAAAAGAACAGGTCCAGCCAACACAAAGGTGATGCAGAACCACAAAAATTATGATAGTTTTAATGTTCATTTCCCTTTTTGCTATACTAAACAGTGCCAATAGACTTTTAACGTTCATCTGCAACTGCAAGTCTTAGATAATTAAACCTGATTACACCTTATCCAGATATTTGTGGGCCATATTCTCACTTGCCATGTTTCATTATGTACATCCCTGAAAATTAATGTACAACATGATTGATTTTATCTGAAAAGATTTGCTCTTCCTTTATAAACACTCCATGTGTTATGTAGATAACAATGTCTGAGGGATTTAGATGAATGTGTCTGGAAGACAGTTTTAACCATCCTCTTTCAGATGAACCAGAGGGGACAGGCTGACTGTCTTGAGGAACAGAAAATGTTTCTATGTCTAGTCAAGACATAGAAATTTAGAGGGATCAGTGACCTAATTAAAGAACATGAATTCTTCTAGTGTTGACGCCTAAAGTTCAAATGCTCTTTTTATACAGGAAACTCGCCTGCCAGGCTGCTACACAAATATTAAAACAACTCTGTGTGAGACCAGGTTTTTTGAGCATCTGGTCTGCAGCACCATGAGACAGTAGCTAAATCTTTGCTATGCAAGACCTCCATGTCAATCTTGAGCCTCAAGATAGTAACCAGTGTCATAGGATGTTTATTAGGGGAAACAAATAATTAATGTGTCGAGATAAGCTACTAACAATGACTACATTCCTCCTGCACGTTGCTCTGGAATGACTACTGTATTTTCTTCTTGACTATACTCCTCTCAGTAAGAGACTCAGCATGCCTGCTAAAGTCATTTGTAGCCTTGTCTTCCATATAAATGAATGTCAAGGTTGAATGAGATAACTAATGAGTTGGACGACTTCATACTTGAACACCAGAAGAGACGTAGCTCCAAGTTTCCTTCCTCTAATCCTTGGTGGCTTGCTCATATTCTCATAACTTTTTCTCCCAACAAACTTCTCACTGTGTGTTTCTGGAAAAAAATACCTTATCGAGGGCTTATCCAAATCAAATCTACATCATTACCACATTCACCTTGGGACAAAAGCCCTTGCAAGACAGGAGTAAAATATGGAAACAGTGGTTTCCAACATTTTTACATTTTTATAACTAAATATTTAAGTGTCTGAAATATCACTAATAAATTGAAAGCTTTCAAAATCACAACTAGGAGGTATGCTGTACCTTATAGCACATGTTTTAAAAAGGAAATGACTGAATAAATTAAAACATAGGAAGACAATCTGAGTTACATAATAGCTATATATATTAAATCATTCAGGAGAAGTTGCAGCTGAACTAACACTCTGTAAAAATGAACTCTCTGTGGTAGACTCTTCACTCACTGAACTTATTTAAAACGTAACAGAGATGAGAGAATGGGTGTACAAAATGGAAAATTGCTGCCATGGAAGAGATATGTTCAGATTTATTCCTTCCAGAGGAGAAGATGATGATTCAGTTACATACAAGGGAGAAGCAATTAACTGCATCTTTCAGTTTGAATCTGATGCTTATTTGAAATTACGTTTAACCCATAACCAATTCTGTCCCTCTTATCTAAATGCTCATCTATAAAAGGAAGAAAGCATGATCTATTCATAGAGAAGACACTGTGGATGTAATTAGAAATTGTTTATGGTCTGCATAAATGCCAGGTCTAAATGCTTTCCCCATAAATGCTCATTTAAGCATCCCATTGATCATTATTTTTTTTCTCTCAAAATGTTTAATCATGTTTTCACTTCAAGTACATGACATGACTACAACCCAGCTAAAATTAAAGTCTTAATAGCCTAATATGTAGTCCCTTACTGGGGCCCCCTTACAGACCAACCAGCATTATGAATTCAGATCTTACTGTTTTATCTAAATTAGAAGCCAATGAGCTGGAACACATAATTTAATTTTATGATGCACTGAAAGTATTTCAGTAAATAGTCATACCAGACTGCTACAACACTCAGTCTTGGAAGGGCATTTTACAGATTGTCTGTATAACAGATTTTAAGGGACAAAAGCTATCTCTTATCAGAAAATGTAGAAACATTTTTCATCTGGCAGAAGGGTGCCTTTGTTGCTTTTTAAATAACGTAGTTTGAAAAATACTTTGCCATGTACCAGAGCAAACCACTCCAGTTAGTGCATGAAGAATGAGTTCTCCTTCTTTCTTTTTTTCCTTTTTTACAAAAATGATACTTGTCAGAGCTGCTTTCTAGTAATCTTCCTTTTGTAGCTGCTATAAAAATATTAGCTTTTATTTTGTCAGAGAAAGAAACAGACATATATCCAATCCCCGATATTCATATGCTAAAAGCATTAGTATTTAATTTTTGCACTAGTGCAAGGGATTGTCCACCCATGCATCCTGGCAGAATGAATTCCCTTACCAAGATGGGTGCAATTGGTAATTCTGTAATTTATAAAACTTTTGCAACAAAAATTACTTCAACTGAATTTACTTATTCAGAAGAAATGCACAGAAAACCGTAATATTAATTGGAGGGAACCCATTGTATTTCCTATCTTGCTTTCTAATCGGTATTTTAAATAAAATCAGAGATATTTTGCTGAGATTTCAGGGAAGAGCTTTACTATGTGAGATGGCTTGAGTGGTTGCTCCATCTCTTCCTGGCTGTAAACTGCAGCTGGGGCAATGTCAGTGAAGGAGGAGAGCACAAATTCAGTGTGTCCTGTATTTCCCAATGTCTTTGAGGAAGCAACCAAATTGAATCTTTTGCAGTTAGGCTCATGAGAATGTAGAATTGGCTGAACTGTGAATATTTAAATTCATTTCATTCAACAGGGCTCCAAATTTTAAACCAGAGGTGGACAGACTTCTTCACTGTAGGAGCCTCATCCTAAAATCCCTGGGGATAAAAAGCTGCCTCAGGTCCATTGCATACTCAGGAGAATCAAAAAGAGAAGGAGTGTGATTTCCCAGTAAGAAATGGAAGATGAGTCCCTGTGCTCCATAAGGTTGACCTGCCTTGCTTCTGAGTCCCAAGGCAGCTGAGAGATGTCACCTTTAGCAAACTGGACTCTCCTGGCAATATGGATTACTTGGCAGCCCAGCTAAAACCCTTCTGCTTGCCTTCCTATTCAGCTTCACTGCAGGGAAATCCTTTGAACATCCACTTCTGTCTAGCACCACATCTTGGCCAGCCTTATCTGATTGCTTTAAGAATCTGAGTCAGCTTAAGCATTAACCTCAAGAGTAAATGGTCTCATTATAATCAGTGCAGCTACCAACAGGCTAAACTTATGGTTTGTGATTTAGGACCCTCCATTAAGGGATAAATAGAGTGAATTCTAGTGGTTCCATATGCCCATTCATTTTTTATTTATTGAAGGGTACTGCACCAGCCACAGTTCAAACCAAGTGGCTTTACAACACATTATTATAATCTATTTGAGCTAGGAACACACAGTATGTTGTGAGGTTAGACACAAGCCTTGTTCATTTGAAAAAATACAGTTCGTGTGGGAGTGAAGTGAAAACATGTTTATTGAATTTAGAACTCCTTTATGTTCCATTCAAGGATTGAAGATAATTTATTTTGTTAAATTTTTGTGAGTTTGTTCTATTAAAATCAGTGCTTGAAACTGGGACTTACTATTTTTAGGGCTATAGAAGATTTTTGTTTGGAGACACTTACCAGGAATGGAACTACTCTGTTACATAGAAATCCAAGGAGGATAAAGCTCACTCTTGGCTGATGCGGTAGTTTAAGTAGTAATGCTAAAAAAGACACAAGACAATTCCTAATCTTGTTATCAATACTTGCTTTACCATTTATCTTCAAAGAACATTTCTTAAATGTATATGTATGCATATATGTGTATGTATATGTATGAGTGTGTGTATATATATGTATTTGAGGCCCGTGTGAGACTATCATTGGTCTGTGAATAAGAATAAAATAACCATTTTAAAACTTTTAATGGACTTTTTCTTTACTACTTTAGATACAACCATAGCATTTTAAATTTGTTGACTGTAAAATGAATAATCTTGAGAGAAGCATGGATGAGAAATTCAACAGATTGTTTCTGTTCGTCACTGTCTCTGAAGCAGAATCAAACATCTTAATTACCATTGTACCGCTGGGACACTTACCTAACATGATGGTGGAGTTTGCTCTATTCCCATTTCACAGAGGGTAATTCACTGCCTTTTAGGATTCAGTAATGATATAAATCACATTCTTCCTCTCTATTTCAATTTTCGTTCTAGATCCACCAACCATAGATCCACAAAGCTCAGTTCTTTGAGTGACTCCTGATAGCTCCTATCTCCTCAGCTTGATTGTCTGTGTTGCTCTTTGCAAGGTTCACCTGCTGGGGAGGATTACTTTGCATGTCACAACAAGATAAACACTTTTTTACACATATTACTTAGATTTGACTTGTGATCTGCTCCAAAACTATTTCTCCATAACTGCAACTTATCCAGTAGTGGCTTTCTCACATCTGTGCAGCTTCTTGTTGAGATGTTGTAGTTGTTTTATGTATTAAGTATAATTTTAGTTGATGATAATTAGAAGAGATTAAAAATATAGGCTCAATTTTCTGACCTGACATTTAGTGAATTCTAAAAATTTTCAGTGAAAATCTTGAATTTCAACTTTTTCTTTTATTTCACTTGATTTTAGTATTTTATCACTGTTGTTGAAATAAATGTTAAATACAGTAGAGCTTTACCACACCTGGAGTGAAATCACTCAGTCTGCATTTGAAATGGTTAGAACTTATGTATTCTTTTCAAGGTCCCATAACCAGTCCCTTTTTACTAAATTTTTTAATGGAGGAATTGGAAGGACTTTTTTTCCCCTGGTAATTTCTATACATTATTTATTTATTTATTTTGTTTATTTTTTTATTTTATTTTGTTATCAGCTCTGGCATAAACGTTTGGTTTTGATTATGTTCCATATCACAGCTTTCTTAGACCATGTTCTTGCAGATTTGCATTTTCTTGTCACTAATGTGGTTGAGGTTGAGGTGGTGTACAGTTAAACATGTGTTTGCATCTTTTGAGAACTGAGTCTTTACTTTGAGGTCTCCAGGGAAGCAAACCAGTCTGCTTTCCTCCCTTGAGAGTGTCTCATGCATTATAAGAACAGCAAATAATATGAGGAATGCGTATATTTTCTTATTCCAGCATATTATTGAAGTGCCTGCAGATTTCTTTGGCAAATACTTTTGTTGTCTGATGACCTTTCCATCATTAATATGAATTTCCCTTCGAGGCAGGCATTTTTCAATCAGTGGTAATTTGCATATAATTTATCAAGAGAAAAGAAAAGCAAAATAATTTTATTTAAAGATTTCCCTTTGTTTTAAGTGTCATTAGCAGTTGTGACTAATCAGATTTTTACAATCTCATCAGGCGCTTTTAGAAAATCTCTATGAACTCATCTAGACGATGCATTTATTCCTAAGTGTCCTGTATTGCATTACAGCACAGTAACAAGTCACTGACTGCTTCAGATGTTTATGTGAAATGCAATTAACACTCTGCCAATTTAGTTTTTATAGGGACACAATCAATTTTTATTCATTTTAAAGCTGGAATGCTTTGTTTTATTGTGTTCTGCCTCTCTGCTGATTATATAGCTAAACAAATTATTCTGTTTGTAGTAAAGGGGAGTATTTAGGCAGACAGCACTGTGCCATGGATCACATATAAGATAGGAATTAAATATTTGGATTATGTAGAATTTGTAGGAGCTAAGAGCTAATTTAAATACATTTAAGTTATCTTTATTGCTTTAAAAACACATAAAAATGTGATTGCTTGTATTTAGAGACAGTTATTTAATCCCAGCTTTGCTTCTCTGATGTGCTTAGTGTCCACAACTACCATGGCTTTCATTATTAGGGAAATAGGAAACTCAGTTTGTTCAGAGGCTCCTTTAATAATGACATTTTCTCAGGTACTTGACTTAGTTTAAGTGTTTGCAGTGAACAATGCTAAATTATTATACAATAATCTTTGCTGCATAAAGAGACCCAGAGTAAGTGGTACGCTCAGGAAACATGGAGATATTGTTCTAGGTAAGGGCTTGTGAAGAATGGAGTTTTCTGGATGGTTGCTGTTGGGTAATATTTTTTGCTATTACAGGTGATGTCAAGTCAGGTAAACGGAAGTCAAAAAAGAAGACCGGAGGTGACATGAATGTAAGGTATTAGGAAAAAATTTGCTTAGAACGAGTTATCTTTTGCTCTTAACAATTTTTTTTTAATCTAAAATTGGCTTATTCTCATGCAGAAAACATTTTTTCTAGGTATTGATTTGACCCTAAATAAGCACCTCTTCCCCTGGCTTTAGAGAGCACAGGCAGAATCTGTAAAAACAGCTCTTTCTTACTTTAGCCGCATGCCCATATTACTTCCTATTCCTTCCTTATGGATTCGTTTGCTTTTCTTCCGTGACTGTTGGGATATGTTGATCTGCTTTTAAGAAAGCTTTTCAAAGAGTTGCCCCCTGCCTGTCCTCAGTGTGTTGAGCTGTATCACCAGGCTGGCCAGGGAGATGCTTGAGCTGGGCTGCCCACAGCCCACCTGCAGGCAGCTTCTGCTTGGGACGACACCAGTTGATCCCCTGGGCATTCCTGTTGTTCCATGCTCCAGCAAGCACTCTCAGCACTGTCCTTCTGCCAGTACTGATGTCTCTTCCTGAGGTGATCCTCTCCTTTCTATGGTGATCACTCTTCTTTCTCATCGTCAGTTCCAGTGTTCATTCCTGCGGTGTTCTTTCATTCTCCAACCCCTGGTCCTGCAATGCCCCTTACAGCCCTGCATCCCCATCTCCTGTCCTTACTAATCCTTAGCTTCTTCCTTGCTCTGCTCACTGATCTGCCTATTCTTCATGCTTTTCTCAGCCACAGAGCTTATTTTCTCTCTCAGCTACTCTTCTTTCCCTGTATTTGAATCAACTTTTTCTCTGTCCTTTGTAAACACAAGACAGAGAATGAGGGGAAGGAAGAGATCATTAAAAAGATGATAAAAGCCATTCCTGACCTAATTTTATGAGACAGCCCTCAGAATTCCTCAAAGCATGCCAAGTGTGAACAGATTGGTCCATAGGATTGACTTGCTAAAATGTAGTATTTTGTCAAGTCTCTCCCATTAGCTGCAATTTTCCAGGGTTAACAATTTTTTATGAGATTCACAGTAAAGTTAATAATTGCTGCCCTGAAATGAGTTTCATGTTCCTAATGTATTGCTCAACTTAAAAAAACTATATTTATTTTGAATATGGGTGGAATTGCTTTCTTTCTTATGATACTAGAAATGGCTGAACGCTTTTGCTTGATATTTTATATCAGCTTGATATTGGAAAGCTGTCCATTTATTATGGAACTTTTTCACCGAGTAGTTAAAACATGTACACTTAAGCTTTCTAGGCCTCTGCCAGCCAGGCTGGGAAGTAAGTTAAAAAGCCATTTCTTCTTCAACTGCCTTGCTACCCTTTCCCTGTCAAGCTGCAAGGCTTGTAAGTGTTATAATAGTCCCCATCACTCAGAGAATGCTTTTATTGTGCCTACTGGCAGAACCACCTCTGTGTAACCTGTGTAACTATTAAAATAATTTTTGTTTCGGTATGTAAGTAAGCATGTGCATCCTATGTTTAAAGCCCACATTCACATCCTGTGAAATTTTGCTGCGTGTTTCAGAGAGATTTCAGTCTAACTCTAGATATATGGGTGTTTGGAGGCAGTCTTGTCTTTTTATTTGTCTGTCAAATGTTATGAAGCCTTGTAGTTTTGTTAACCATACCAGTGTTAATAGGATGCAGCACCAGTATGTTGCTGAATTTTCTTGACCTCAAGCACTGAGACAGAAATTCAGCTTAAAGCACAGAAGTAGTTTTCTTAAATTTAAACTGTGACTATAAATGATGCACATTCTTTTGTGTAATAAAATAATTGATATTTCCCCCCAAATTTAGTTATAAACTACTAAAGTTATTTTTTTAAAGCTAAGATTTCAAAACAATGCATCTAAGAACTTCATAGAGAACCACAACACATCTAAAGAAAGTATTTACAGTATTTATAGAAAATATTTTAAAATATAGAAAATATTTATATAAAATCCCTTTACTTTAGACTGATCAGGTAAGGATGTTCATGTGTTCAGTGAAAATGTACAAACGTTTGTTTTCTTTTTCCTATGTTTTTCACCTGATCTGGCTTTTTTATGACAAGTAACAAAGAAATAGCACCTTTGGTGCTGATACTAATAACTCTCAATGCAGAGTTTTCTGAGGCCTCCCTGCAGACAGCGTGAAGGCTTCTTGTTTCATTTCTTAAAATTTATTAGTATTCAAGTTCAGTGAAGCCTAGATGAATAATTGCAGAAAATAAACACCCCTAGGAAGTATGAACAAGGTGAGCTGTGGAAGCTGCTCTTACACCGAAATCACATGAGATCTGCATTTGGTTCTTTCATGTTTCTCCTGCAGTTTTTCAAAGGGAAATGGTACAATGACAATGACCATTTTTAGTAGCACACTGTAATTACTGCAGTTAGGACACAAACTACACAAACTATTGTGAAGCAAGCAAAAAAAAAAAAAGAAAAGAAAAAGGCTGAAAATGACCAACAAGGACACTTTAATGAACACTTCAATGCACCTCAAATGAAAACCAGATGTTCTTTGTTAACTTCAGCAGTAAGCCTTCTATTCCGATTGAGGAAATTGTACCTTCATATTTTTTTGTAAGTTTAATAGATAATATGGCAGAGGTATGTTTCTGTACCTTTCTGAACCTTTATGGCATATTTAGCATTGCTGATATAAATAACAGCCCATGGTGCTGGAATTTGATCATTTGAACAGTATAGCGCTTTATTTAAGAAAGCCCTTAAGACACTTTGCTTAGTGAATGGAAAATATTTCTGCAAAATCACTGTTGAAAAACTACAAAACCTACTATTTCCTTAACATTTCATTGCACCAGAAGGAATACTGCAAATAAAATGATGATGTAAATAGATTTTCAGCATAATTTTGATTTAATAGATTGTAAATACCATTTTTAAGCTATCTATTCTCCAAGTTCTAGTGGGACTACCTAGGTCTGGCAAATCAACCACTGACAGGAAACTACAAGTTCCTGAGAGAGTTAATCACACGTATTTATGTGCATGTGTGTATCTGTATCAATGCATACCTAGACATTCAGAAATACATGCATAAAATCCCTGGACTTTAAAAGCGTATTGGCTTGTAGAGCACCTACAGCTGCTAAGTCAGGTATTAGGTGCTTCAGTTACCTGTGTAAGCCTGCAGTTCTACTGCAAACACAAATTCAAGGACACTGCTGGATCACGACAATGTTAAATCTTCAGCCTTTTAGGAAAGGGTTTAATCAGAGATGTCCAGAGCTGATTATGGAAACTCATAGCACTTTATAAATTCACCTCTCATTTCTCCAGTTCATCAGGTTGTTTGGCAGCACATGGTGGGTGGCCACCTAAATCCTTAGTAGGTAGTGAGGATCCTGTCCCTGCCCAGAAATGACACAGATAATTTTCCTGTACTGTTTCCTTTCCCATCAGGAAAAGTGAAACTAGAAGCACAGAGAAGTCATGGTGAAACTATCTGCTCTGTGTTTCATTACTTGTTGGACTGTGTTAGTAAAGTACAGGGTGGCTGCTGTTTGTTTTAGCTGGAGGTGAGGAATGGAGAAGAATAGTCAGCTTCTTGGAGCTACCCCTCTCCACTGTGTCGGAGCATAGTTTTAGGATTATGTATATTGTACTATTTCATGAATTACTAATGTAATATGAATCATTACAATCTGCCAATCAAGGCCTACTGAATGGAAATGTACTGTAACATGCCAAGATCTACTGGGAGACAATTTAATTCATGGCTTATTGACTAAGATTTGTTACCATTTTCTTTTGAGCTTTTAATATATGCCAAGTAAGGCTTTATCAAGACACTTGTTCTATAATAAGTGGTGTAGGAAGTCTGAAAGACTAGCATGCAGTGGCTTATGCTAAGCAATATACTGGAGCTACAAGCTCTCGCTTTGCACATTAATTCCTTTGTAATTAATATTTTGTTATTTAGCCATTTATATCTTTAAACAGTTACTAACTTAGGATGTTAGGATTATAGGAAAATTCAGTTTGGAAGGCAATCCAGGAGGTCCCCTCCTTCATCCTCCTGCTCAAAACAAGATCATCCATAAAGCCAGACCAAGTGGCTCAGGGCTTTATCTAGTCAAATCTTGAAAACCCACCAAGTTTTTAACCTCAGGGCGAAAAAGATTTTCCTATTATACACTCTAAAACTCTTGAGTTTGAGCTTGTGCCTGCTGTCCTGAATCCCCCCACCAGGCATCAATCAATTTTAAGAGCCTGGCTCTTCTCTTCTTGATGACCTTCTTGCAGTTTCTAGAATGCTGCAGTTAGGTTCCCCTTTACCTGCTAAACTCAGAAGATTTTGTATAATTTATTCCACTGGCCAAGCCACGTATTATTCTGAGAAATAAAGACCACGTTTTAGCTTTTAAACAACTCTCAACAGCTCTCTGTTAGCATGTTTAGGTCCTCCAGATTTTTTGCTCTCTTCTTTGTTTGCTCGGACCATGCCCTTTTGTGCTGTGCTAGTATTGGTCTGACATCAGTGAGTGGTTGTGAGTGTTGTGCCCAGAGGCTCTGTTTGTGGAGAACTAAAATATTGGGAGGGATATTCAGGTTGTGGATACTCAGAGTTCTGTGTTACATGCATAACTTTTGAGTGCCTCTTGACATGATAGGAGTAATCTGGCATTTATATTAATCACACAAGGTTCCTCCAAAGGTCAGTGGATCTCTCCTCTCCCCTACATTTCCCTCTTAATCTATTCAGGAGGACATCCTGTCTTGGCAACTTTTTTGCTTTCTGCCCCCTTTGATGGGATTTTAAACTTTAAAATGCAAGTCAGATGTACAGAGCTACTGAGAACAGGAGTTTATCTCCAGAGAACTTCTGTTTTGCTGATCTTCACCAGATTATACCATTTAAATACTACTTAGTATTTCATCAAACTCATAAGACATCTGCTCCTTGATTGCTATCTGGTTTGCTGTGCATTTCTTTAGCGCAGTTAATTTTCAACACAAGGTGTCTCAAAAATATTCATACTATGAAAAGTGGTTCATCTATTTTTTACGAAAATTTCTCTCTTTTTTTTTGCAAAGGAAGGAATCTTAGCTTTCTGTGGACATATTTCAAAGTTGCCATTAGCTGTCTGTGTTACTTTGCATTCAAGAATGCTTTTTTGCTGTGTCTGGATTAAGACTGGACTTAAGGGAGAAGGTGGGGACATTTCCATACCTGCTCAAAGGGAATTAAAGGATGTGTCTTGCATTTGTTTCAAGGAAAAAAGCTAAAACTGACAAAACATAAGCATTTTATGTATCAATCCCATTTTTTACATTTCCCATTTGAGAAAAGTGATGCTCTATATGCCTAGAGAAAGAAGTGAAAATCTGTTACTTTCCAGCCAGTAGTTTAAGAATACAGAACTGACCTGTCCAGCTGTGTTAACAAGTTTGCATTCAACAGTTACAACACACCAGAAATTACTTTGTCTAAGGTGTTGGAAAGACCAGATCCATAGACATTTTTGGAGCTTTACTCATCTCTCACAACTTTATGCTTGGCTCCAACGTTTCTGTCCTTATAGGGCAGCTGAGAACTTGTAGCTGGGTTGTGTGAAGCTGAGGCTTTCATAAAGTCTTCATGCAATATAACCAAGAGATCGTTTCCAGCACAAACTGTGGGCAGGAAACATAAGGAATTCCTTGAGATTCTCTGATAGTTTTATGCTTGGTATCTAGATTTTTTTTTTCCTCCCACAGTATATATTATTTCTACTCTAAAGACTCATTTTACATTGGCTAGGTGTAGAGATAGATAGCTTCTCCTTTTGATTTCTGTCTTTGTGGAAATGAGTGGCAGTTTAGCATTTTGTTCTCATCCTTGGAAGACTTGTAGGAGGATTAGTGCAGAGATGTACTAGATGGAGGGACAGAAAAGCATGAGGAGGGAAGGGAGCAGATCTCCAGATCCTTCTGAATATCAAAAGTAGTGGATTTGGTGATAGCTCCTGATGAACAGGATCAATGTATGGATAGATAGACAGTTTGCTCTTTGACCTGATAAGCTGACTTTTGTTTGATTGCATCCCTGCAGTGCCTTGGGAAGAGTTCATTTAGCAACATGTAACCAGTCCAAGTTCTACAGATTTTGACCAGTTCTACCAGAGAATCCCTCCCATGCTGCAAGCAGGAAAAATATTAATGTTTTGGTTTCTTTCCATTTTAAGTAGATTTTTTTTCCTCCGGCATAACTGAAGTTTTGTTGTTCATTATGCCAGCTAGTATGTCTCATGGAGAACTGAGGTCATGGAAATCTGCTGGGGAAGGACTTTGCAGCAGAAGGAAGGAGTCCAGAAATGGCAGTAAAAGTGTGGTTTTTCATTTGGTTATTGAGGCCTATTAAATTTATATTTAACTGAACAAACTTAAAAGATATGGGTTGATAGTCTGAGGAAAAAACCTCTGGGGTCATTCGTGTATTTCAAGTAGTAATAATTGAAAGTGTAAATTCATGTGCTATTGCTTGGGTTTTTTATATAAAAGCTAGGCTGAAATACTGAATCATGGGAGTTGTGGAAATAATAAAATATATACTTATTTGGGAAGTCATTCTCTGGTTTAATTTATATATTTTAAATAGGTTCTGCAACGTTTATCCCAATGCCATCATAAAAGAGATTCACTTCTTCTTGAAGTGATAATACTACAGCAAAATTATGCTCACAGCAGTATATTTCAAAAGAAATATTAGATAAACCAAAAAAGCCCCAAATGCACAATAACTTAGGTACTGATGCAGTTTTAGAAATGAGTTTTGGTTTACCTTTGAAAGCGCCATGTCACATGAATTTCTTCCGCTGCCTCCTAGTTCCTGTGCTCTGAGGTTCAGTAATGCAGGCATGTAATAAGCAGAGCTTCACGAAGGCATTAACTGGTGCCAAGCACCAACTCCTCACTAGGAGATGCTGATGTGCAGAATCAGGTTAGAAAACAAGCTGCTGATGCAGCTCAGTTACAGTATTTCCATACTGTGCTGTGGTGATTTGGCCGTTTTAGAGTACATGGAGCCACTGTTGTGCCACACCTGAATGTTAAATTTTGCAAGTACTGGAGGATAGCATGAAAACTCTGACTGCCAAAGCTTGGACTTTTAGGAGGCTGACAGGAATTTTCTTAAAGAAAAGAAGCCATGAAAACAGAAATTTTGCTTCTTAGGTAGATTCCCATCAAAATATCTCAATGTTAATTTCTTATTTGAGTCCTTTTTCCCTTTTATGAGTTTATTGGAATTTTATTATACAGGCTGGGAAAGCAGGAGCAGATTTCTAGAACAAGAAGAAATCACAGATTGTAATTCAAATCTATGGTATGATCGTTATTGCAACATCATGTGTAGAAGTCTGCTGAGGTTTTGGGATAAGAAAACTAGCTCCTGGAGGCAGGGGGAATGAATTTTGTAACTTAATAAGAAAAATAGAAGGTCCCACTCTTAAAAAACCAAAATCCCTCTGCCCAAAATGCCTTAAACTTTGGATACCAGTCAGAATATTTCAGCATTGAAGTTATGCTCCAATAAGACATTGTGGAAATGTAATCTGAAAAAGGAAAAAAAAAGTACTGCTGTGTTTGTCCTGTATTTTATATAAAACAGGGGAACTCTCAATTTTATAATGCCTCATATGTTTTAGCTTGGTTTACTGGAGGTCTCTTTTACTGGAGAACCCCTTAGAGAAGATGGGAAGTGGATGGAAAACTTCATTAGTTCTTGAAGGGCTATAATCATCAGAGATCTTACTTACCAGCCATTTGAATTGAATAATCTGTACTAAAATGTACACAAATATTTAAGTAGATAACTGTGCCTGAAGAAGTTTATTTCTAGAAAAGAACATCTTAATTACAGTACATTGTCTCTGAAACTTGTTTCATAGACACCAAGAATATCTAACTCTTGTGGAAATCAGGCTACTGAATTCTGGGAACCCTAGACAGAAAATGTAGGCACTTCCATTTTCTCAAGATGTATGTTTTTGTTTGTTTGTAAAGCAATAAATGAAAGAGGGTATCCTATAAATATCAAAAAATATTTTGTGATAGTTTTTCTTAGAATCCTTTTGCAAATCCGCACTAGAATAAAAACCCATCCTGTTATTCCTTTTGTAAAAGCCAAAACATTAATCAATTAGGCTATTAAACAGTAAGAATCTAAATATAACAGTCAGGAATGGAAGAGGCACTACATCTCTGTAATGACTCCTGAATGATTCATTTCTGTTAGTGTAAAATTAAACACCTACTTTTTATACAAAGTGAGGAACAGTTTGTGTTTTCAATGCTGAAGGAGGTGCTAAACCAAATAACAGAGCAGCAGCAGGAAAGCCAAATGGCATTGTATTTGTTCAGCTTAAGAAGGGGGTGGTCAAAAAACATGAGTAACTATACTGAAAGCACTGAGACATATTTTTGTATGAGGTAACCAGTGAGTGTGGAAGTGTAAATCCCTCAGAGAACATATGTAAGACACAATGAGGTTTCTGCATTCTTTGTGTGAGTCACTGAGAAGGTGAACAAAAAACAGACAGATACAGAGTATCTGGATTTTTCAAGAAAGTTTTAGATTCTCACAAGAAATAATTCAATAAATCTTACTGCTAAACTTCCATGTGTATTGAAAAGTGTCTGGGAGAATAAAAACCAAATAGAAATAGGAGATTGATATTCATTGTGCAAAACCTTCAGCATCTATAAAAAAAAGTACTTTGATTAATGTACTTATTAATCAACTAAAAATAGGATGACTGGTGAGATGGCAAATTTAAGACAAGATAATTTAGGTGAGGATTAGGAAAGGCTGAAGAACTCCTGTGGGACCTCATACAACTGGCAAATATGCTGCAAACTATTTGGTAGGACAATGTGAGCTGCTGTAGTTGTAGCTAGAGACATTTGAACATCATTTTGTGTAGCTCATTGCCACTTTTGCTCATAGCACAGCACCAAACAAAAGTTAAAATTGTTTAATTGATACTAGAAAATGCTTTCTTTGTGCAAGTGGTAGGCCTGTATTACTGATAAAAGAAAAATCCCTTTTAAGGTTCAGAAATATTTAGAAGGGTACTAACAAAGGTAAAACAGATAATAAGAGCAGCAATAAAAATATTTTTTTATGTATGTTACATAATCCTTACGCTTCAGAATGCAAAATCATGGGCAACTGTATCCCTCTGTTTTTCTAAAAGAGTGATTGTTATCTCTGATAAAAAATATCTGGTACCATCAGACAAACTGCAAGCCTGTGGTGCTACAGTGGTCGTTGTGTTCAGGGTCAACCAGTAAAGATAAAGGTTTCTAAATGAGAATGCTTGTGAGTGTACCGGTTGTTGAAAAGTGAAAGTTCAGATTGCAAACTCATCCATTTAGCTTTTGGATCTTTCACATTTATTGCATGCAAGGTGACACTTCTCTCTTATCTGTAAAGATATAACCTTCAGTATTCATATTAGTTCATAACTGATCACCTGCAAATGAGCTAACTACTTAGACTTGTACAGTTTTAGTATCCTACCCTAGCTAAGTGCTTCTGGAGACTTAAAGCTAAAAACTCTGCCCACTCAAAAAGCTTGTTAATGGGTCCCACGTGACACAGCTATCAATTTTTTAGTATCAGATATACATGCTGTATCCATTATTACTTTCACTTAGGGGCAGGCTTGCCCTGACTGCACAGAAGCTTGTAAGGCTTTGTTTTTATTTTTGGTCTGAAAGAAGGAAAAAATTAACAATGCTAGATGAGAGTGAAACTGCAAATTGCAAAAGGCAATGTTTTCTGTGTGTCTGGCAGAGAGAGGGCCTGATGCACTGCAAAGGCTTGCAGGATTCTCTCTCTGTTTTTAACATTTCCCGGGTTGTTTAAATGTGCATTGTAAGCAATGATAAAATGACAAGTTATCATTGATCTGTCCTTTCCTCCATCTCAGAGGGATTCATTAAATAATGCATGTACCCATGTGAATTACCCTTCTTCACTATACTATCCCCAGACCATTAGCCAAATATAGCATCAGCAGCATCTTTCAACCCCTAAGAACCCTTTGGCTTTCATTTAATTAAATTATCCCATTATGAAAACTCTTATAATGAGATTAAATTTAATTATTTATTAGACACTTATTTGCACTAGGGAACCTATCAATTATGCATGGTTGTACTAAACATTTTTCAATCCATCACCTTTTCTTTTCATGGAAGGTGCAATTTATTAAGTGCAACTGAAGTACTGTAACAGAAGAGCTCTAGCAGAAATGTGCATGCCATATTAGTTCAATTAACTGCAAATGTAATAAGAAAACAGAAATATGAAAATTTATCCTCTCTCTTTTTGAAATACAGAACATTGACAGTATTGCATATTTTGCAATTATTTGATGCATCTCATTTTTACATCCTACCTAATAAAGTTCATGGACAGTCATTTTAACTCATGATTTTGATCTTATTTTGTGTGTTAATGGTTCCAAATTGCACAAAAATTCAGATTTAAAACCTAATTAGAACAGTTCAAATAAATGTTTGTAGCACACTGTAACTTGTTGTTAAGTACACACAATAATTTCCTAATTGTTCATAGGAGACACTAGTGTTCTCATAATATAAATTAGACAATCATAAAGATTAGATTTTAGGCAACTTGTTAAGTCATATAACCATAAAACATCATCAGTCACATATCATCTTGATAAGCATTTGGATGTGAAGGCAAAAACTGTAAGCTACCAATAATTGTTTCAAGCAGAATGACATATTCTAATGAATTTTAAGAAGATATAAATGTCAATACAGCTCTGAGCTTTTCTTTTATAAGACCTTGTCAATATGTAATTAATTATTCAACTGGAGTTCTGTGTGGCTCAGGGCAGCTTTTCAGAGAGCTTTCTTTTATAAATCGCAAAGTCATCGTAAGATTGCTTTTAGTTGATTCTTCTTTTTTCACATTTAGAAATTGTGTCTGTATAAAAGCTCATGGACACCCATGACATGGCATATACAGTACAGTGATAAAATGAGGAGCATGAGGCTTTTTAGTAGAGGTAGACTTTAGCATATGCTTTTAATACATTGCAAAATTCTGCCTTGCTTTAAATGTGCTCGTGTTTCATGTTCAGATTTGAATGGGGGTCAAACAGAAAGATTTATTTCCTTTTTTTCCTCACTTATGCATGTAAGAGGATGTTTGCTTCATTAACTTTGAAATTCACGGGCCAAATAGACTGCATATTTTAGAGGATTTAAGTAAATGTGCCCCAAAGTTCACACAAGTTACTATAGAGCATTTCAGTTTTCATCTTGAAGGAATGAGATCTGATGCATCTGTTAATGAAAACAAAAGACTACTGCTTGTATTTGGCAAAACAGTCATATTTTGTACTTAGGACTTTATCAATGTCACCTGTTGTTATTATTTGGTACTTTTTTCCTGAAAGCCAGGATAGTTAATTAAATCTCAGTGTACCCTAGCGGGTTTCATAGGATGGCTTTATTCCTGTGAGGGAGATTATATTCATTAGGAAAACTTTCCAGATGATATTTAGAACTTAATTTTGCTTTTTGGTATGCTTCTTTTGCCAGCTGAGAATTTAGCTCTTATTTTTCCAGAATAACCACTCATCTCCCATTTGTATAGATATGGTCCTGTGCAAGATTGGTATGTAGTTACACAGAAGCTGTTTCTTCTGTTGAAGTACCAGGATCATGAAGCAAGTGGTGGTACCGTAACCAGCAATTTTTGGTTTCTGACGCTTCCTCTGTGGAACCAAACCTCTGAATGAAGCTTAAAAATAGCATCTAGAGTAAAACGTTTGCAACATTACAGTACAATGACATTACCATCTGCAAATCATTGAGTAGTGAAAGGGTGAGTTACATCTACATCTTTTCAGCCTAAAAGTAGCATTTTAATATACTTTTCAGCAAGTTACAGCAAAAACTTCATTTTAACTTTGGCAAAGTATTTTGCATTCTGAAACCTTGTTGCTGCAGTTAGCTTTGGAACCGCCTATCTTTGTCTGTGTTGGGGGCTGGTAAATTGGCAGTGGTTATTCTCATTTTTCCCACTGTATAATCAATTGGCAGCTTTGAACTCTCCTTTGAAATCTCCTTCAAGGATCATGTACACTACACACTACAATATGTTAGCAAATAATTTTAAATGCATACTTGAGACATGAAAATGAGATTAAAATAAAACTGAACATGAAAAGGCATGCTTGAGATATGACATCTGTCAGCCACCTGCTTAAATTATCGCTATCCCGTCAGGCCAGATGTACTGGTAGGTGTATACAATTTTTACACCTATATCGCATGAAAGTTTCAGTGTTTACAACTGGCTGTGGTTGCAACTCTCCACATGCTCCTCTCTTCCTTTTACATGTGATGATACCTTTTATTTCCAAGTGGTACCAAAAAGTGAGCTTTCTAAGAGCTTCAAATACTGAAGCATTACAGGAACCCTAAAACCAGCTTATATTGTGGACCAGGGTTTTTTTTGATACATCCTCTCAGTACTTTGAATACAAGTTTTTGACAGTTTTACTTGAGCAAAGACAAGATCTATGAGGAAAAGTAGAATTTCAGTGATGAATTCATCATTGGTATGAAAACCTTGTAGGCAGACTTTTCATTTACTGCTTGATAAAGACTTAACTTTCTTCAAATTCCTTTGTATTTTCCATTTAATAAAGACCACAATTAATAGAATAATGCATAGGTATCAATATCTTTAAAATCTACTGATTTCAGCTGTGTTCAGCTTTTTAGCTTTATTTTTAACACGGATAGTGAAAACACGTGGCATGGCCCAGCCTTTGGTCACTTGTCTTTATTAATAAAGAACAGAATCAACTTAGTATGGTTCTGAATTAATATAATTTTAAAGTGTTTTAAAAGAAAGATACTGAGTTTAGTACTAGTATTACTTAGAGGCATGGAGTTTCCACCCTCCTTTGTTGCTTGTTTAGTGCTTTCCCCTTCCACAACTGTTTTACTAGAAACAGGTTTCTGCAGAGGAGTTAAGATAGTAGTAAAAGTAATGATGTATATGGGAAATTATATTAAAAACGAAAAACTTGTTAAAACCAGAGGGAAACATGGGTTTTCAGAAAATTGCAGGATACAGTAATTTTTTTAGGGCATTCTAAATGCAAAGACTTTTCAGCTTTTTTATTCTTACAGCTTTTAAAATATTTTTAGATAGGGGAGACCTCGTTTAGTTTAGGTGAAAAGATTCCTGATTTGAGACTTGCTTGTTTCAGGAAAAAAATCCTTTTCAACAGAGCATTGGTAATTTTCCCAAACCAGATAACTCTGGCTGGAAATCATCAAGACATCAGGTCATCAAGTGAGGACGAAAGACTCTTGCTTTACCTCTCCCTGATGCAAAACCTTTTTCCCTCCATTTCAGGCCCCGAAGTTGCCAACAGTCTTCCCTTTTGCTTTGAAACAAGCTGACAGCCTCAGGCATTCCAGCAGGCTGTGTAACAAAGCCTTTTTAAAACTTACTTGGTGGAAAATCAGGTTATTCATGAGCTCATACATGGTGTCCATTGTTGTTGGCTTGTAGTTCTTTTCTGGTGGTCTCGTGCTTCCTTGAATTGCTAGGGTGCCTTTGATTTTATTTTTTGGTATCCATCAAAGTATACTGAAAGAATGGGTGTCTTCATTGACATTGCTCTTACTTATCTGCTGCCACATGGTGAAGAAGAGAAAGTCAATCTGACCCATGTATGAGACAGAACAGTCCAGCTGTTAACAACATCAAGTCTGAGACTGAAAAAAAAAAGAATTCAAACAATCTATAATATAAATAAGAAGTGACTTCTTGATTGCAGCCATAGCTGGTCCCTTAAAGGAAGCAATGCACAATGAAACCAGGGAAGGGTTTTTTGTCTATTGTGTTGTTTTCCTTCCTTCAGCAGCTCGATAGGATGAACCTGATTTCTTGAGGTGCAGTTTTGCTTTTGTAGGTAGGGACTGAAAGGCTTTCATGTGACAACTGACAGACCTTGCCCTCTGGGAAACTGTCTTTCTATGTAAAATGAAGTTACCCTGTCAGTAAAATCAAAAACTTCATTAAAATAGCTAAACAAAATGAATAAATGAAAATTTATCCTCTCTCCTTTCGAAATACAGAACATTGACAGTATGGCATATTTTGCAATTATTTGATGCATCTCATTTTTACATCCTACCTAATAAAGTTCATGGACAGTCATTTTAACTCATGATTTTGATCTTATTTTGTGTGTTAATGGAGATCAGGCAGTTTCTTGTTATAACCTGGTTTCCTAAAGCAAAAAGGCTTTTGCAACCACCTTCTTTGTATGTATCTGTCTAGCTGCATATCTCCTAATAACAGCTTTTCAGTTTCTTAGGAAATCTCAATCCAGTCTAATGGAAAGCTAGCCAGCCTCGCATGTGTCACACTCCTTTAAGTTTGAGGAAAACACAAAGATGGGTTTTGGAGAATGTGTGGAGGCATTCTTGGCTGATGAGAGGCTAAAGACAGATGTATCTTTGGGTGGATATCTGTGAAACTCTAGGATAGAGCTGCCGTGTACTGATGGGGATATGCTTGGAGGCACGCTGCTCTCCAGGGCAGGCAAGCTGCCTTTTGGTACTAAAGGTGCTGCTGATGACACAACCACTTGTGTGTCCCTGTCCCCAGACTAGGGTGTTGGTAAGAGGTACCTGGTTGGTCTGTGTCAATCTCAAGCCATTGCACCCTCAGGGCTTCCAAGCCCAGAGAACTCACTTTTAAGCAACTTGCTGCCCAAAAGCCGGACCCTTTCCTCTCCAGAACTACACCAATCTCATCAGCAAACTTCTCCTTCCCTGCCACTTGATTCTCTTTGCTTAACCCCATTGCGTGATCTTCTCTTCAAGTTTCCCAGCGTGGAAGCTCCAAACCCACTGCAGCTGCTCCACCACTAGATTTCAGCCTGGCCCGAAGTGCTGCTTTCAGCCAGCTGCACTCCTGCTGCCTGCCTGTGTGCATTGCCCCTGCCTCCATGGGCACTGGATGTCTTGAAGTTATCTGTGTGGGGGGAAAAAGTCCTCCCTTCCCCCACTCCTGGTTTTCAGGAGATGTAAAAAAAAATGGTTAGAAGCAGCAACTGTGAAAATTGAAGCCTGTGAGCTATAAAACAGAGGGAATCTCTGGCAAGGCCCTGTAAGTAACTCTAAGCCTGTAATTCTCTCTACTCACAGCCTGGCTCTAAAATACCCTGGCTGACCTTCCTGGCACATTGTGGGGGAAGTTCAAATATAGTCAAATGCAAAAATTTTTTATTTATACTTGCTGTCATTAGCTTCTGGGGCAGGAATGTCAAAGCAGTTTCTTGGACTGCTTGATGGGTTACAGGTTGATTAGATCTTACTCTAGTTTTAGTGGGTCTTTTGATCCTACTTTTTTTTTTTGTAATTGTACTTTTAATTATTTTAGAAGTTCCCAAGATACTGATATTCTATGCATCTAAAAGGCATTTCAGCAAAAATATTAATGGAAATATCCTTAGAGATGAGGATTAAGAGCAGCATGAGGAATAGAGTAACTCTTATTAGGCTGGAGACTTTTTCTTTTGAGTATAAAACACTAATGGAGCATCCTGAAGGATCTGTATGAAAAGACTTTATGTCCCTTCTGTATTTATAGATTGTAGAGTGGGAGATGCAGACAGTGCATACCCGGAATTAGACAGCTATTTTAGATGGTGGAAAGCAGGAGGGAAATTTTCAAATTAGAATGTGAGAACATAACCATGTGACTTATTCAAATTAATAGGAACTGCATAGTGTAGTCTCTATGCACCACTTTGAAATCTTCCCTGGGTGTTTTTATGCAATCAGAATAATATGCAGGCGATGAAGCAAAAGCCAGTGTAAATACAATACACATAATTTTGCGTATTTTTAATTATTGACATAAACTTCACTTTTGTCCAGAAATAAAAAATACATATGAATGAAGTAGCTAAACAGAAAAGAAAACTGTTTCAGCAATTATTTAGAAAGAAAATACTTTTTAATTTACTTTCCAATGAAGTCACTAAACTTGCTTGCTCATTTAGCAAATGTATTTAAAATCTTTACTCCCATGTATGTATAAAAACCCCCAAAACACAAATTATTGCATCATTCTAGAGGAGATGTTTATGTCAATCAAATCACCAGACATCAAACAACCTTCTGGTAATGTATCCAGAGTCTTAATTTGATCTCAATATTGGGTTAAAATAATTCTTTGTATTCTGAAAATTGTAGCTGCAGTGAAGGATGATATGAGAAAGGTGAAGGAGGTAAAAGGAAAGGCCTCTCTGCATTTGCCTCAGAACCCATCTATCCATTGTGTCCCGTGTCCAGTTACTGCTGGCTTAGTAAAAGACAGACAGTGCTTATCATTAATTAAGTCATGAATGGTGTTAATTTTATTATCCACTGGGCTTTCATTCAACATCATAAATCTAAAGCAAGGTTCGTGGTTTCTGATTGTCAGTTCAGCTCAGGGAAAGAATGAAAGATGAAGTGGTTGTGTCTGAGAACAAATATCACATGGTGCCTGCATCGCCTCCAAAACTTAAGAGCCACAGAACTAATTTCAGCTGTTAGTATATTACTGTACCACCTTAGCTTTCCCAGGACAGATGCAGCAGGTCAAAAAATGACAATGCCTGTAAAATGAGAATAATTCTGGATCAATATAATGCTTGAAAAACCTGGCATGAAGAGACGATATTCTGCAGCTTTCCCCATCTACCAAGCGGTTTTCACATTTTGAAGTTTTGTCAAACCAAGCAGCAATCTTCCGCCAAATAGTTCCGTCACCAATTAGTCTGTCATGGGCCTTGTCAGTTCATCTTAACTTCTCTGCCCTATAGACTGAATGTGGAATGCAAAAGATCAGAGAAAACAAATGTTTTGCTTTCTCTCAGTATAGCGCAGTTTTAACCCAAAGATCCTCAGCTGCTGAACTTATGAAGCAACAAAATTCCTCTCCAAGACCCCAGACTCAAAAAAGAAACAATCACATCTCCAGCAGGACCAAGAGTCTCACACCCTTCCTAAGAAGATGTGACGTAGGAATGGTTAGAGGGCTAAGGAGAAATATATAACAAATTGATCAGTATCAGAGAGAGTGATCCTCTACATGTCACAAACAAAATACAAACACCTTCTTGATCCTGTAGAATATCTAAGAGAATAAATTCCCCTGGCAAATATGTGTGGGTATTCCCTCAGAGAAGGAGAGTTTAATTGACTCATGTAAAGAAAGACAAACTGTGTAAATTGAGTAATGAAACAGTAAAGTGTGAGAGCTGGAAAATTGTGCAAAGTGAGTGTGGGCATCCTCAGCTGTTGCAGCAGCTTGTGAACAGCTGGAGAGCAAAACCTTGAGCCACCCAGCTCATGGTGCCACAGCAGTGTCCTCACTGCCAACACAATTCAGAACATCAGTGATTCCTTCCTCAGGAGTTCAGATCAAGAGAAATGAGAGAGTGAACGCAGAAGTGATCTAATAAATAAATACATCCACTCCTTTCTTTTGTCTTCAGAGTCAAGAGGAGGGAAGTCAGAGTCTGACACGCCATAGGGCAGTCACTCCTGCATGGGAGAAGAAACTCCAGGTAAAGCATTTGTAATGAGGTTAGGGGCGAGACACCAGCGTGTTGGACAATGCATTGACTTCTCTGATAAATGTTTTCTGAAAAGTAATTTCCAGAGCTAGCAAGGAATTATGTAAATGGAGAAATAATCAGATAAGGTGATCAAGAATGAAGAAGTGAAACGGTCTTTCAGGGTTCAGTTATGAAAAGATGATTGCATTTAGCAGCATTCAGCTAATGAAGTTAGAGTTATAATTGCAGGCAGGTGAGGAAACCAAACAAATTTTAATCATAAATCAGTATTTCTTTTTTTTAGACTTGGAGGAATTCAGGACTTCCATTTTTTTTTCTTTGTCTGATTTCTAGTTTGTCAATCCATTTACAAATTTCAGGAGTACATTCTTTGGGATTTTCAAATCATGGAGCTAACCAAAAATCAATTCAAGTGATGAAAATTTACTGGATTTACTTCTTTCAGTAGAACCAACCCTACAGAGATGTTAATTTGGATAGCATGGCATGCTGTTGCTTATTAGCTCTTCGGGATGGGAAGAAAGAAACACATTATCATATGCTAAATGAGATATTAAGTGTCACTCCCTTGAGCACATGACATTTATTTGGAAATCTTATGAAAACTGGGTATCGCTATTTCTATTACATATTAGGTTGTCACATTTCCACTGATATCTGCCCATGTACTTTCATGTCTATTCACTTTTAGATGACATCACTGCTTTCTGATTGCAAATATTTTGCATTACTATTAGTTCTTAGCTATTTGAGGAAAGATTTATTGGTATTATCCATGGGATCTTCCTAGCAAGAGAAAAACTGAACATGCTTAAACAGCATTAAATTGGAAATTCAGCAGGTATCCCTAAGCTGTGTAGTGCAGTTTTATTAAACCAGAGAAAGTTATGTCTTGCAAAGTTACAAGCAAGCTTAGGTTAGTGTAAAGATTTAGCAAACCAGTGTTGCAAACCAATCTCTTAAATCTCTGTGATTTATTGGGTTTTTATTCATAGTCGTGAATTTCTAAACCAAATGTAAACCTGCATTTATGCAGGTCTTCAAACCTCTTATTCAGGGTCTCTAAAAAGTCCACTTCTCTTACTAAATTAATAGGAAGCATTTTTACTGCATATTAACTTACAGCTATTTTCTCATTGCAATTCAAGTCATTTTATTGTACCCATTCAAATTTTGAGGAACTGGTGTCTTGGAGAGCTGCAAGGCATCCAAACATGAAGAGATAAGTAGACCTATTTCCAGCAACCTGGACTGTGAGGATAGACTCCAGGCAGCAGTACATAGCCCTCTTAGGGTCAGAAGGACAACTGATGGGTACCACAGTCCACCTCTGGACTGGACTGCAGGGCACTGGCTCGGGCTGAAGCAGACCCCAACACTGGCTGACAGTAACCTTGTAATGTAGGCCCGGCTCAAATGCATTTCATCCTGCACATTCATCAGAGTGAACACTTTAGGCAACCCCATATTAGATTGTTGTAAAAAACTGTTGGCCTAAAAGTCGCTGCTTTAGGATGCATGCTGAATAACTATATGCTATTATTTACTTATTGACCAGAAAAATGAGAGGCAGATCCTGTAATTCATCAGCTAGTAGAGAAAGATTTGTGCAAACCTCCTGCTGTGCTTGGTATACCAAATATATTTAAGGCCAATTACTGTGATGCGGATTCATTTTAATTCAAGCTTTAGAGGTGCATACACAATATTTTATATTTTATAGTATTTTGGAGGTGAAAATACTAAGAGTGTTTTCTTGTTTAAAAAAAACCAAATACAACCAAACCTGAAAATGATGAGCATTTTATGAGTGGGGAGATTGGAAAAGAGAAATGTACTCTAGGGCTATCATTGCTGCTTTGTGGCAGCTTTTTTGGGTTTCACAGAGGAACAAAAGCCAGCTGAGGGGCAGTCACTCTCCATCCCTTGGATTTCCCATTTTCAGCTGTTCCTGAGACTATTTCTGAATTCGAAACCATTCTAGATACAGATTAAGGTTTGGGGCGGGGAGCCTTCATTCTGGATGCTTGAGGGGTAGGTAAGCACTTCATCAGTGGCTGCAGGCGCTGGGGATTCTTTAGTGTATGGCCAAAGCCCGTTGGGGATGGTGGAGCAGGAGGTGTCCTCAGCCAGGGCAATGAAGCCTTTGTGTCCCCGGCTCCATAAGGCATCACATGCAGCACTGAGTCTCCAGCAGTTTAATTTTGTCATTTTTTCAATAACCAGTCATCTGCAGTGAAGTACATTGGTGGAATATATTTCAAACTAATGCATTTTCAGGCTACTAAATTTTCCAAGGTGTCTCTAACTTAGGCTTTTGTGCTTTCCAAAAGAGCTATTAAAATCAGCCTGGATACGAAAAATACCCTGCTTGTAATTACAGTGGCACTACGTTTCACCAAATAAGCATTTCTGAGTTGCACTCAACACATTCCTTATACACATAGCAGATAGATTGAATTATTTTAAAAATCAGATTATAAGAGTTAAAACCAGGTTACTTAACTTTGTCTCAAGTTCTCCATGCAGTTGTTTGTTGTTGTGTGTAGCTCTGTGTCCTGTTATCCTTATGATATTGCATTTATCAGGTACCACTACAAGAAAAGCATTCTGCCTCTGCCCAGTGTGCAGCACCCGTGCTGTGTCTCTCAGCTCATAAACTGGCATCCAGTGCAAGATGCATTTTCTTTTGTCTGTGCCTAGTTTACCAACATTGTTAAAGGGAGGTGGTTGTGTTTGGAGTTTCCCATGTTGTGGGAGGCATGGCATCCCTAAAGATGCATTTTCAGAACATCCTCTGGTGAATCGCTTGGGTGGATATGAATGCTTCACTCTTTTGCACATGCAGATGTGGTATAAGACAGAGAGGCGAAGTTTAAGATTTGTTTTTTTAGATACTGGATTCACGATTTTTCTTATTCTTAATTCTTGTGAAACTCACTTGAAATCCTTTTTTAAATTATTTCCCTCTAAATTAGTGACAGGTTTGCAAGGACAAAATTTCTGACTGCTCTCTGGGATGTTTTTTTCCCCTTGAGCCCAGGTTTGAAAGGGATCTGTCATCTTGTGTTTGCGGGCTCAAAGTGTAGGTGTAATTATGAATAATTGGTTTAAGAATTAAATATTTCTTCAGAAAGGCAGATTTTCAAGCAGGATATATATGTAGAAAATCTGTATAATACCCTTAATTAAAAAAAAAAAAAATCTGTATTAGTAGCCTGGAAGTATCCAAGCAGTAAAAAGAGTTTAAGCTTTGTTTACAAAAACAGCTTTAGCTGCAAGAGGTGCCTCTCTTTAAGTATTTAGATAAACAAACCAAAGCTGCTGTTTTCATTAGCATGTAACACAGAGCCCAGTTTCCTTACCTGAGAGAATGTTAAACTAAAATTCAGTGGCAGAAAGCAATTTGATCTCTTCCAAATATGAGTCTTGATAAACCTTACACTATGGAAAAAAAACACAACCCAACAAACCAACCTTCAAATTTCGTACCTATTGACATTGCTTAATAAAAACATCTCGAGCGCTGGTGCTTCTGGGTGTGTTTCCAATAGCAATGTGATTGCAAGGCTCCCTGGATAAAGTTACCAATCCTTTGAATTCTGACCTTCAGTCTAAAACAGCTTTAGAGGTTACTCTTTTTCCTTTTTGTGAGATTGCAGAGAAAAAGTTAATGCTTCTGGAAGGAAGCGGGGGAGGGAGCTGGGTTTGGAGATGAGAACTGGGTCTTTGAAGCCATCTGAGAAGTTTTCCTCTGGCCTTGATTTGTAACAACAAATATTGGCAGTCTGAGTCAGTAATTATACGAAGTTTCAAAATAGAGCCGAATCCTCTATTTTGAAACTTCTGAGAATACAATTACTATTGAGACCCAATTGATTCTAAGGGAAATTTTGCTGTTGGTTTCAACAAAGTCTGGGTTCTTGAGGCAGCTGTAGCCATCAAAACCTGAGAGTAGCTTAACTCCATCATCTGTGTCTACAGGGAGGGGGCACCTCAAAATTGGGTCCCCTGCATCAACTGGAAGTGTCTCTCTCTCCCGTGAGAATAAGGGTTTGGGTTATCACCTTCGACTAAATGCCTAATTTTAGATGGTTACACATAGGCGAGAATCTAGCTTCTTCTGAACAAATGATGGTCATGGTATAATTGCTGTAAGGTTTAGAAGAATTTAATGCATTAAATTACTTAAAAACAGTTTCTGGGAAAAACATTGTTGCAAGTACAAAATATATCACAGGACTGTTTTTACTTAGACTTCCTCTTTGTCCTTCTCATTACAAGGCCCACAGTGGGGATAATTTATGCATGTCACTTTTGGAAGATATTTCACTGTTCCAGATCACCATAAGAAAAAACTGTGTGACTGAATGTTTTAAAGCTAAGGATGGACATGTATTCAGCTAATGCAATGTTTGTAATTTGAATGTGTGTTTATGAGTCACTTACATTAATCATAAATGCAGGCTTGTCTTAATTTGTCAAACTGAGCCTGGGTTGCTGTTCTTTCAATTTTCTTTCTACTTCTAAATGCTTTAATCAATATTTTTTCTATATAATATTTTCAGGATTTTTTGGTGGAGCCTTATATGTCAGTTGTTGAAAAATTATGTAATAATTGACACAAATAACTAAAATACAATAATGATCCACTGCTCCATCTACTGTTGAACAGTGACATGAATAACGCTCCAGAAAAAAAAATATGGAATGCATTTAGGAAATAATAACAAAATGGAATTTACAAGAAACAAACCTATTGTTTCTGTGGTTAGTGAACAAACATATTTTTCTTGCAGAGTAAAGTATTCTGAGTATGACTTTAATTCAGAGTTGAAAAACAAAGACGAATTTTCCGTTTTCCATTTTCCTTTTCACCTTATAGGAGGTGCTGACAAAACTGGTTTTGTTCATGTTAGTGGGAAAAAGCTGGAAAAAAGACAGTCTAGGATTACTGAGCTGACTCATGTCATACAGTGCACTGTATTTATATCACTGCCGAAAATGTAAATTACTGATGTGAAAAAAATTTGCAATGGTTTGTATGCTCTACCTTTATTCTAGTAGCACTAAATGAAAGATGAGGAAGGCCTAAAGAGTCATGGGAGGATGAACTATGGAAAAATGGCATGTGTGTGAAATGATGTGTTTTATAGTCTTTACAGAACAACAGGACTTGATTATTTTGTCAGCACACTGGTAATCTCTCATTTGTAGTGTGTTCTTCCTGCAACCCAGTTTTCCGAGGAACTACTGATTATAGCTTTTATCACCTGTTAGAATGCTAGCAAGCTGTTTCTCATCATCAGCATTGCATTTGATTTGACTTGTTCATTTTTATAAGCAAATTATTATGCACGTATCACAGTGAAGGATGATTATTTTCAAATTTTAGGCAGTTATGTTTCCATGCTGAGCTGGAGTAAAAACCTGAATGTCAATTAGAAAAGTTAGCTCTTTCTAAAAGAAGCTCACAGATTACAATTTACTCCTTTCATTTCGCCCCCTATCTTTTAAACAGATAATTCTTCAAATAACTTTCTTCAGACACATCTATGTTGTCTTCAGCAGGACTTCTTTTATAAATAGTTACATGTTTATGTATCTTTTGAGCAGAGGTTTTTGTGCAACAAATATGTGCCACAAATAAAAGTAACACTCCATTTATTCTTAGGTACTGTAGACAGTATTAGAAGTCCCCCTGTAAAACTCTTGAACTTTATTGGAAAATGGAAGGTAATTTTCTATAGTTCATTTAATCGCTAAGACATTGCTAAAATGAAGATTGATGTAATTGGAAAAGCTAGATTACCCTTAAACCTGGAGTAGATCTCATAGCTGTGCCCTCAGGACCTGGTGTCTTAGTCTTTAGGGAAAAACTGTCAATTTTGGGTAGAACATCTACTTCAGATGATCTGAATACCAAAGCTTTTCAGTACTTTTTTTGTGCCAATCATTGCCTTCATGAGATTTCTAGAAGAGACAAGTAATGTAGGGTGTTTAAAAATACTCAAAGGGAAATGATAGTATTAGATAAGTTTAAAATTTAAGTTCATCTAGGAAACCTTTCCTTCATCCTGCCAAACTACTTTTTTATTTTGCATTTAGAGTACTGAATATATATATAGTTTACACTGCTGGGGCTTATAAATATATATTTATATAAACATGCTATTTTTTCCTCCTTTTAACATAATGCTTTTAAGATGCAAGAAATATAATGAAAAAACAAACAATCTTTCACTTTGGAGAGTGAAAAATTGAGATATACTAGACTTCAAATGCTTCTTCTGTGGACAGTCTGCATTTGTTTATATCATAGCTGATATTTCAGAATCATATGTAAGTCATACATTCATTCAAAAAGCTAAAGCAGCGTCTACTTGAGATTAATAAAGATTACTGTTTCCTATTTTAAATTATACTAAATGGTTCTGTAATTTGTACTGAAGTGATGGTTTGAAAACACCTACAGTTGCAGGCAAACTAGCAAAATTAGCAAACTGGGGCCAGCAGTTCATACGTGCTTTGGCTAAGGACGATGGTTAACAGCACATACCTTTCCTTAGAACACACACAGACCTTAATTCAGTAATAATTTTATCCAGTATAACTTGAAAGAATATAATTAAATTGTTTCTCTTAGTCACTCTGATAGATTCTGGACAGAACACTTAAAAGGGTTGGTTTCTGTCATTTTTACTATTTGTATTTACCAAGGTCTTTCTACTTTTGCTCACATGAGTAGCATGAGACAATATGGGCTCCGGTCAAATGCTGCAAACTTCTGTTCCAGCCAGGAATGTCTCTAGGCAACAGCTGCTATGTGTAAGATAAAACTTGTATGGAGGCATAGGAGGGATATTGCTGCTTCAGAGGGTTCTGATGTTGCACTGCAGTTGTTTATGGGAAGAGCCAGGCGGTGGCTTTCAGGAGCAATGGGATACATCTTTTGCTTTAGTCAAGTGTGGTCTGCCTAGGACTATTTCTGATATTAAATATTTCAGTACTATTTCCTACTTGGAGACAAACATATGAACATCCTACTGTTTCATATACATCTTATATCTAATTTTTCTGAATTACCAGAACATCTGTAATCATGGCACCTGAGCACCCTAATCTTGTGTTCTAGATGGACCCATTTTATTTGTGCTAAAACAAGTGTGTGACACTGCGTATGAAGTTAAAACCATATTACATGAGTAATGGTTGTAATAGTATACCCAGTAGCTTGTTGTGCATTTGCTGTTATGTAACAGGCCTGGTCCTTTACTTCTTAGGACTCTTGAGATGCCAGCTGCATTAATGGGAATGCAGAATCGGGGCAAATTTAGGCATGATGTAAACATATGCAAATCCCACTGAAATCTCTGTTCCAAACCCAGTGTTAGTGCAATTGCGGTTTGAAAATGATGTTGGGTGCCAGTGACCAACAACCCAGCCTGCACTGATTTGGTGTGTGGTTACTGGGAAGAACAAACCCCAAAAGATAAGTAAACAAACCTCTTTCAAGTAGGTTTCAAGTTGGTGCAGTACTCAGCTGTCATAATTAGATTACCTATTGAAATAAAAAGAACTGCACTAAAACCAAATGAGGATCTGGTCCACAGTATCAGCTGTAGGATAAGTTCATAGGTTAGACTCTATCATGGGGTAATGATATACACTAATCTGAAGTCCAATCTTCAGACATCAGATAAAGAACTTTAAGGCACTGTTTAATGGCTGTATAAACACAGAGGACCCTACTTTATCTCATATCCCCCATCTCGATCATTTATATGGCTTCAGTTCCCATACTGCATACATGCCATACTACACAAGAGATTAAAAAATTCAAAGCTGATTCTTTTCTTGCAATGCATCATCAACACCCTTTTTCTGATCATCTTAGCCTCTGTGTAATTTATCCCATGTTTATCCTCACATCATCCAGCTCTGTACGTGTGTGTGGGGAATCTGTCTTATTTTAATTAAATACAGAGACTGGGCACACTCCTGAAGTTATTACTTAGATATAAGAATGTCCCAGTAGGGACTACAAACTAAACAACGATAAACCTGTTTCGGTAATCTTTACATTTAAAATACTACAATTTATTCATGTATTTGTCCTATTTGGGGTTTTTTTTCAATAATGGAATGAAATAGATTTATGCTGAAATTTACATGCATCATTGATTCTTTTTAAATAATTTTTTAATCCATAGCATCATTTAAGTATCACTGTTTTTGAGAAACGGTTTTGAGATATATTTTCCAGTGTTAGATTATACTTCACAACAAAAACATGACATTTTTTGAGTTCTTCTAGAAAGAAAAGAGATTCTTCTTCATTAAAGTGTGTGCCTGGTATTATTCATTTAATAGATGTAGCTCCTACAGCCAGTGAAGCAAGATGTGTCATTATATCAGATTGAGTAGGGCTTTTAAAAAAGAATCTTACTAACACTGGTAAAGAATTCAGTGGTAAGGATTTTCCCGAAGATGGTGGCTGTTCCAAAAAAGCATATAGTTCAGAATGATTGCATAGCCTTATGTTTCAGGGTTTCAGTGACTTATACCTGACAAAGCTGCGTGACTCCATAACAAGTAATTTGTATTCCTTTCACAGTTTAATATAGAACACGATAAATAGTTTTCTTGGCGTGAGATGTGGTTTGTGACTCTGAAGAAGTGATGGGATTGTGTTTGTGCTGGCTACGCAGACAGGCCCAATCGAAAGCTGCTTATTTTGACCTGGGTTCCCATATATGGTGTGTGACTGTCCCGAGATCCTTTTTCTCCGCTAAACAAAATGAAATCCTAGGTGCGTACTCAGCTCGAGGTTGACTTGTAGCTTTGCAAACCGATCTGCTTTCCTGAAGTATTCCCAATGTACTTGCTACAAAATAATGTCTCACTTACAGGGATGTAGTAGCCAGAAGACATTTCTCCTCCAGAAGTATTGCTTTCATTCACAGATTAGTTAATTGAAGGTAAGGATATATTAGCAGTGAATAACCACAGGTTTTTGTAAAGAGAAAAAAGGTTCTGTTTCAATCTGTTTATACAGTATAAAATTGGGGGGTTTGTTGATTTTTGGTTTTGTTTTGGTTTGTTAAAATTTAGTACTTTAGACCTGGCATGGTATTAAGACTTCTTTTTTGGTACTACAAATCGTTACACTGTTTTCCTCATCATATTTGGATTATGCGCACTGGAAAAAAATATAGAAAAATTAGTGTTACATGAAGTGAAAGTTACTCTCTGCCTAGTGGAAATGCTCTGGAGAATGCTGGTCAAATGTAGTTACTACGTATGTTATAATGTTTTTTAACATAATGTATGTATTTTTAAAAGAGTTGTTTTTTTTTTTTTTAATTATGAGCAACTAAAAGTTCTGTAATAGAAAAGCATCATAAACCCATTTCAGTTTAATGGCTTGCTAATTAAATTACTTAATTACCTATTGATTGGTAAAAGCTAAGGTTACTTAATGCACAAATTTAACTCTGTGCAATCATGTCTCCCTTCTTTGGAAACATTTATACAGTCTATGGAAACAGCCTTTATACAGTTTTAAATTTTAAAAATTTAGTAAGTGATTAGTAATAATTAAAATATGAATTTTAATACATTTACAGTTGTTTTAGGCATACAGATATTTAATGGTTTAAATGGTTTAAACCATTTTAAAAGTTTAAAATATTTTGTTTAATAAATACTCTTAAATCGGAGAAGACTAGCTTAAATAGTTTTTGCAGACACTTTCTTTACAAGGTTGCAAGAATCTCAGACATTTGGGAACAAATCTGTTACATATCCAATCAAAACGGCATGTCCGGACCTGCATGCTAGTTGTGCGCTTAAGAGCCTCTATGAGTATCCGTATTTAGCTCCTCTCATTGATATAATGTTGGTGTAATTCCAGTTGTTCTATTAGGACGGCTTTAGTTTAAACCCAGCTTACAAGAGCGGACGCATCGACGCGCAATTCGACTTTCTAAATGAGGAGGGACGCGAGGGATTTTCAGGAGTTTTTCCGGGGTGAGGCTGAGGGGGTGCAGGGAAGGGGGGCCCTGCCGGCCGGGCCGGGGGCGGAGGGGGCGGCCAGGGCCGCGCAGTTTCCGCGGCGGAGCGCAGCAGCCCCGGCTGCGTTTCGCCCGTGCGGGAAGGTGGACTTCAGACCGCGCGAGCCTCACTGCGGTCCTTGCTTTTAAACCAATAAGGTTGGNCGCGCCTGCGGCCGCTCCGCAGCACAGCGGCGCGCAGTTACAAACCGCGCCGTGCAGCGGGTAATTTCGGCCCTAGCTCAGGCTGGGGTTTGCAGGCTTCCCACAACACAGATGTTAAGAGGTTCTGTTTATTGTGATCGGCCAGGTTTGGGGAGTCTCCAGTTTGATTTCCTCGAGTGCTAATGGCTCTGCAGATAGGAGCGACGTGATGGGGAGATGTTGAATGGGGGGTGGAAATAGGCGCGTACGGTGCGAAACCAGCAGACCTTGGTGAAAGAGACATGAGAGCGTGAGAAAAATAATGAAAAAAGTCGGGAGGAAGAATGCCTGACAGAGACGGGCGTTTGACAGTGCTTTCTGAAGCAGGAAATCCTTTTGCTTAATATGTTTAAATTTTCCGAACACCAAGGAAAACATGCAGTTCCCCACAGGAGAACTTTTCAAGATGACAGAATAAACATCTACACGACGGAAATATTTGACATTTATTGACATTTTAGGTGGCTTGTTCAGAACGGTGATCTTAGAACAAGGAAGTTAGACACCTTCTGAAGTCTCATTAAATTTACATCTTGCTTTTGAGCAACCAAGACCCACCAAACATTCTCTCGGTGTTTCAAACACCAAGAGGAAAGACTGCCCTTTAGAGTGCAAGATTGATTCTGGAAAAGTAAAGGTGTTAGTTCACTTAAAAATGTTTCTTTGAAGGTGGTTGAGTCTTGGTGTGTTTTTTTCTTTCTTCTGTATGCAAACATTCGAAACTGAGGTAAGCGGAAGAGCTAAAAGCTTTCCGGGAAAATAAAATGATGATGTGTTTCATGTAGTTTGTTTAAATTTAAAAATGACCACGGGGAGAAATTTGGAATAAGAAGTGGAAATGTGGTGTAGCATATCACTGGAAGTTTTTAACATTAGATACCATGGATAAAGATTATTTTATTTTCCAACCCATACTGAGATGGTTCACAAAACATCTGCCAGAACGCAGACTACTGGTTTGAGGTGTCAAATAAATTAATAGCATATATATGGATATGCATGTGTATAAGTACATATATGTGTGTGTATACACATTGCAGAATTTTAGGTATATAAACACATAGGTACACAGTGTTTTCATGTTGCTCACAAGCCCATGGCAAGCAGTTTTTAGCCAAGCACCTCACTGCTGTCAGAGTTTTCCCAAGGCCTGGAAGGGTCTGGAAATGAGCAGCCATCCCCTCTCCGCAGTTCTACACAGTGACAAACGGCTTGAGTCATGCTTCACCTTAGGAGAAAAAAAGAATGAGTAATCATTTTGTTTGAATTGCAATAAGTATGAAATATTTCTCTGGAGCCAAAAAAAATCTTGGAAAAGCAGAAAGACATTCTTAAATGGCTGGTCATAATAGAAGCATTGTCACATTGTAGTACTTGTTTCTTGAAGGGAAGAAAGTGTTAGGATTTCGAAATGTTTCATTCATGAGTGTATGAAATGAGCGCACAGGACAGCACTTTAGAAGAATTTAAACTGGTAATTAAAAATTAAATAACTGCAATTACCTGCTTTTGCTTTAGAAAGTACAATTTGTCTTTGATGTGAATAGCTAGTGAAAAAGCCCAACCTCTTCCCTTGGAGCCCAGCGATATATGATTATTGGAAGAGTGAAAGTATTACCAAGTTTCCTGGGTTGCCAGCAAGGTGCCTTTCTGAGGCCAATGTGCATTTTAGTTTTGTAGCGTTTTGGCTGTTGGAGCCATTACGTCGGTAGATACTGACTGCGTCGTTCTTTTAGGGAGGTAAAGAGTGCTGTTGGGAAAAAAGTCCCTTTCTCTCCCTCCCTCCACCCCTTCCTAAAAATGACAGATTTTTTTTTTTTTTCCAAAGTAGGAACACCCTCATTTGAAAACTGCCGTTGTCTTTGAAATTTGCTTCTTTAAAGTAGAACTGTATTTTAAGAGAAAATATGTGTGCTGGCTATAGTTTTCTGGGTTAAATTCTTATTTTCACTTCGAAAATTTCTTTTCAGCTGGAAAAATGTTTTAAATTATAGCCATTAAAAAGATTGCTCTTAGCAAGCAAAAATACTGTGGAAAACCTGTAATTTAGACAAGTACCTACATTTTATTTGCTCTGTGCTGCTGAAATTTAGAATCCCTTCCCATTTACAGTTTACTTTTCACAGAACATTATTAACTTTTTGGCTTCATACATGATCTTCTGTCAGATGCTTTTGATTTGTAATTTAACAAAGTATAATAAACAGTGCAAAAGTCATGAATTTTCCTCTGCATCCTGAGCTCTGTGGTAGGGAAAATGTGATAAAATGTGTACCTTAAGTCTTGTTTGATGATCTCTCAAAGCAAGTTTGCCTTCTGGAAATAATTTCTGGGGTTGAAGAGCATGGTATTAACAGATTTAATGTGGCTATTCAATGGATTGGTGGAGTACTATGTGAGGTTTAACAAAATGAGAGAGACAAATTGAACATCAACAAACCCTACATCTGTGAAGAATTATAAATTTAATTAGAAAAAAGGGCAAACTTAAAAGACCTCATTAACTAATCAGAATTTGATGTTACTGATTTAAGATCTTAAATGGATGAATTTTAAGTAGCTTTGCTATCATTGTCCTTTTTTTCTCTCCATGTGAGAGAAAACTACACGGTGGCCAATCTGCAATCTGTATTAAGGAGAAAGATGCAAATGTTACTGACAAAAATCAAATTATAGAGTAGTATTTTTGTGGTATTAAGAAGAACGTGTATGCCATTTAGCATATAAGGCATTTTTAGTTTAAGCAGAGCACTGAGTATGAAGGGGGTGTGACAGCTCTTTTTTTTTGTCTTTTTTTTTTCTTTTTTTTTTTTTTTTTATGTGCCCCATTTCTGTCTGGGTAAGGCCAAGCATTTGGGGTTTTTCCCCCACTTTTTTTTTTTTTTAATATGGGAGTTATGTTGCCAAACTTCAATTATCCAGAAACCTGTTGACAAAATGGGAATATATGAGGGAAAGCACAAGCACACACCACACCACCCAGAAATGTTTTTATTCTATGAACTAACTGGTCGTCACAAGTGTGGTTCCCTACTATGTTGTAATTTTGTACTGCACATAAAAAACTGAAAGCATGTGAAGTGTAGCATTTTGTAAACTGTAACTAATTTCACTCACATCTGTGTCTAATTGTTGTCTGCATTCGCATTCTTGAGAGTAGATTTATTTTTCCTGGACCACTCTGTGGATTCAGCTGACCAGCCTAAGTGAGGATTAGTTGTTTTAAAGTTATTTTGATTAAAGAGTCATTTTTAAATTTGGTAACGTGCAACACATGGTTTAAATAATCCTTAAGACACAAAGGAATATATCTAAAGTATGTCTAATGAAAATGAAAATTGTGGATATGAACTTTCACAAATCATAGAGCGTTGGAGGACATTTAAGGTATATATTTAATTCACTTTGAATGAGCTGGTTATTTTTTTTGCCTTGTCCAACAAATACATAAATGAGATCTTCCTTGCTATGCACATAAGTGAACATGCATATATGTATGTAATGTATACATTTTCAAATGTGCAGAAGTTGCTATTTTTGTAAAAATTTGGTACTTAAAATAGTGAGGATTAATTTTTTTTTTAATCATGTATGAATAATTATGTAGCTCATGTTGGAAAATACCTTTTAGTTAAAGCATCCATTTGAAAAAGGAAGTTTTTTCTATTATAAAAGATGGATTTTAAAAGATCCTGTGCAAGAGGGAGCGAAGATAGCTCTGTAGGCAAACTTAGTTCTCACCTATAATTTTTTCCAGGTGTTTAGAAGTAACAGCAGAAGCATATCCTAAGGCACTCTGCAGCAGTTTCTGGGGTAAAGAACTAAGGGGGAAAAAATCCTTGAACCAAAATGCACAGTTTTGACTGTATCTGCTAGTCTAGTTTGATTTGGCATGCAACAATGTATTGAAAAGCGTGTTATGCAGTACTTTGAGTACCCAGTTATAAAAAGATTGATGTTTTTCAGCATGCATTATTGCATGCTTCTTGACATCATTCGCAATGTTCTTCCTTGCCTGACTGCCCCTAGCAGTTGTTTACTCTTGCTAGTAGTAATTCTGTCTGTGATTAAAAATAACAAGAAACCCACCCTACAGACACATAAGTAGGATTTGCTCGGATGATTTTTATGGCACTTAAAATGCCTCATCTCCCTTGTCTTTGCTCTGTGATCATTTAAGAGATGTCGGTTCAGGTTGAATGGAAACACACAAGAAAGATCCTCACTGCAGACATGAAGGGGATATATACCTTATCCAGAGAAGCTTTCCTGCGCTTTTAAGCCAACAGTGTCTAACAGTGTATTTCCACCTGAATTTTATCACCTGCTGACAATTGGTACTGGCCAGAGTTTGTTTGTAAAGCAACAGTTTTATTCTGATAGAATATGAAAACTACTACTCACCTGAGTTATGAAAGGAATGATTTTATTAAACAAAAAAATTATCGGTGGGCTTCCCAGTGGAAAAAGGTTCCTTTTCTTCATGAGTGACCTCAGAGGTAAATGCTACGGCTTCCTCCCATTTATTTAGCCAGAAGTGTCCTTTTAAGTAATTTTACCAGAAATCTCATTAGCAACTGGAATTTTTTAGGAGGAAGACTATGCAATAACACATGGAGTTTTTATTTTAATTTGACCTGGCTGGAAATGGGCATCTTTCAGAGGTGGTCCTGTAAGATGGTCCTGTTGGCTATATAGTGAAGGTCTTTACCATAGGTAGACTTGCCCCTTGTTATTCTCTACCCCTCCCCCCAGAAAAAAATCACATCAGCATCTCCAGCTTGCCTTTGGGGTGAGCTTGACTTGTGGGCTCTCCCTGTGGCCCAGGCACAGAGCAAAGGAGGAAGAAAGCCGGTGTGCTGAGGGCAAGGATCTGTGGAGACCGCAGGAGGAAGGAGGGCTGAGGGGAGGCGAGAGGAGCGGAGGATGCTGAGGGGCTCGGGGCAGGAGCCGCTGGTGCGGGCGGCGCGGCGGGGTTACCTTTGCGGGCTGCAGGGCCGAGCCGAGCCGAGCCGGGGGAGGAGTGAGCCCCTCTGCAGCTGTCACGGGCCCCTGATGAATCACTATCCCGTCACTTGGCTGCCGTCCCCTGGCGCGGGGAGGAGGGAGAGAGACCTGCCGGGGAAACAACAGTTGAGCCTTCAATTTAAAGACAATATGCCTTTCAGGGGCACCGCACCCTCCTCCTCTCCCTTTGGGTTTAAAGGACAGAATTGTCATCCGTAGTGATATCCTTTCTTTAAATGAAGGCCTCATAGTAAAGTGGAGTAATAGAAGCTTCTGTTTGTTTCCCTGGTTTACAGGTGCAGAAGTCCCATACCAATTCAGATGTTGCTGTTTCCTCAAGCTGCAGGTAAGGATTTGACCGAAAATTGCTATTTTTTTACAAGCCTTCTGTTGTTGGGGGTCTTTTTTAACTTCAAGTGATAAGTAAAATATTTATTCTTGTTTCCCACATTAAGCAGAGGAGTAAGTGCTGGAGTGTAGCTTTTATGTGTATGCAACCAAGTCTGTAAACCATGAGCGCCTAACTTTCACTAAATCTTTTGAGTTTATATTCGATGCTGGTGTTTTGAACTCATTGCAATATCATCTTCTTTTTGTGTAGATTATTTTAGGTAGAGAAATATTAAGTGAAGGATCTATGTTTAGAGCCTGTGATAAAATTCCGGTTAAAATACAAAAGCTTTGTACCTGAAATGACACTTAGGACATTTATACCATTGCTGTAGGAGTGATTTTATATATAATTTTAATAGTCTTTTAAAAGAGCCTAAGCATTTCTTTTAAACTGAAAAATTACTGGTTCAAATGCCTTGGGGCACAACCTGTGAAGTTTCTACTGGGAGCAATTACTTAGAATGAGTACATCAAATAACAATATCAGAATTTTTAGGTATAAAGGATAGGGTACGTCAGTCATAAGCCCCAACATCAACCAAGGGATATTTCGTGGTGGTGATGACTGTTAGCCTTTTAATATAAGGCTATTGAAAGCACAAGTCTTAAATATTCAACTGCTTTTGTGCCGCTTCAACATTTAATTTTTGCATTAGGTGGGTATTGCTCTTTTCTCATTTTGACTAAGTGACAGCTGCTGAGATACAGCAGAGTGCTAGGGCACACTAACGCCTGTATGGATTCACTGTATGTCGGTCAGATCCCTTTCCAGTTGGGCACGCTTTATGTAATCCACAAAGCAAACAAGTGAGCAGACATAATAATGTTTTAATGCTGCGTTTGTTTCAAAGGAAACAGAGGAACAATTAAGTAGTTTGCCAGAGTAAACACATACATCAGGAATATCTCATTCCCTGTCAGTAGATGATAGGTTTCCACAATTGCTTCAAGTGTTTTATTTGTTTTGGAGGCCCATTATATTGCCACTGAATGGTAAATCTTGAAAAAGCAGAGTGTTAATTTGTTTTTAAGAGAGTATATGTCTTAATATGTTAGTGAGTCCATCTTTGTATATATTTTAAAAATACATGATTGCATCGATTTTTAAAGTGCAGTGCTTGGAATCTAAATTTTATTCAGTTAGAAGCTGCAAAAATAATTACAGTAGCTGGCCAGTCGTATGGGGCTACAACATGAGTTAAGCACTGGAAAAGATCAAGTTGGGAGAAGTTGTTAATTCTTTACAAAGTGTTTTTGGGATATTGATAAATAGCAGGCTGCATCTCATAAAGGCAGTTCCTCTGTAATCCATGTTGACTTATGTCACTAAAACTAGTTGCATCTTGTTTTCAGGTCTATGGAAATGCAGGATCTAGCCAGCCCACACAGACGACTAAGTGGTAGTAGTGAATCCCCCAGTGGTCCAAAACTTGATAACTCCCATATAAATAATAATTCCATGACACCCAATGGCACAGAAGGTGAGCCAGCCTCTTTTTTTTTTTTAATGTTTCATAATTTGTTTTCTCTTCTTGTTGCTTTGGCGTTCTTATAGTCAACAAGCTATATAATGTTTTACTATTTTAGGTGTTCTGTGTTTATTCATATGGTACATAAAGGCAATGTTCAATGTTTATCAGTAGTTACTATTATCAAGTTTCAGCAATAGTTTTCATTACAGGTTTATGTTTCTTTCATGGAATTTGAATGGACTGAGCAGGTAGTATGTGCAGAGCTTAAATTAAAAAAAGTCAAAAAACCAAAAAGGAAGTTTAATGATGAGAGAAAAAAAGTAGGTGTTTACAATTGCCATAGTACAAAATGTAATTTTTCAGTCTTTTTTACTATTTCGGTATTTCTTTATGTTCTCACTTTTTGCAAGCTCCTAAAGCTATGCGAATTTTGTCAAGTAGGCTGATAAAACTGTGTGTTGAAAAGTTCCTCAGGCTAGCTTGCTGCTCTGATGGAGTGACCAAAATTCAAACAGGTGTAGTAATTCAATGGGGTAAACTGATACCTATTTCTCAAGAAGCAGTCAGGCAGTTGATAAGTTATGTTTGTTCTCAGTAGAATACTAACAACAGAACAACCCAACAGCTTTGCCAGTAATATAATACATCATAATACATATAATAATATGTATAATGAAACACAGAAGGGTTTATACAACAAGCAGCAAAAAAATGCTCTTTCCTGTAGCATTTCTATGGCAATAGTGGGAAAGATCATACGTGACATTTGACTGGCTGTGTGAACAGAGACTTAATGCGTTACTAGAGAAGAGAGTCAATGCAGATTCAGAATTCTCTTCAGTATAAGTGTATAGGTAAAATGCCACAACTGTTGTAGTAAAGATATGCCTTTCTTTTTTCCTAAGAACTGGGTTGTAGTAGTGCTGTCAGACTCTTTAGAGTTATGGACATGAATTGCATTTTTCCAGTAAAGGCACATGTCAATCAAACAGATGTTGTCCCCCCTCAATTCCCCAAATATCTCTGTTATTCATTGTAACTGGAGTCCTTGGTAGTGGGGACAGTTTATGGGTTATCAGATTAACAGGAACTTGTGCCAGACTTGTGTGTAATTTACTTTTTGCCATGGCTGTAAAAGTATTGCTTCAATCAAATATTAAGCCATTTGAAAAAAAAAAACCACCTTTTTAAAGGATAAATAAAGTGCTTACTGTGCTCATGTGGTTTAAGCAGGAAAATATTTTGTGTCCATAAATGAGTCTTCTCCCTTTAAAATACATAAGTATGTTATTATATTTTTATAGCATATTACCAGGTATGTACCACTTTTGGTACAGGATAAAACTGCCCTTTCAAATTAAAATTCCTCTAGCTCACAGAAGCCTTTGTTGTAAACTTCATGAGCTTTTCTACCCTCTGTATAACTTGAAGGTTCTTTTGTAAGACAAAAATAGGAGCTGTTCCTTGAAACGCTGAAAAATGGTCATCATCTGACTTGACTTTTTCGTTCGACATGTAGTGCTGTGTGCATACACTCTGAGAAATGCTTAATATTACTTGTGACGAAACGAGGTATATGTATCTATCTATTAATGCACTGACCTCAGGTAGGAACTACTTTTGGAAATAATATCTCAACTTCTAGGTAGGTATCAGAGTTTATTGAAATTCAGTTAAACTGTGGTAATTTATTTATCTGACACTAGAAGTTTCCAGTTTAAAAGAATTTCGAGTGAATTCTACACAGAAAGCTCTAACTTGCAATACATGTTTGCCTCCTGAGATGAAGCCAAACGGTTTTCTTTTGTTTGCCCTTTTCCCTCAGGTGACATGACCCTCCTCAGCACCGCAGACTGGTTGCTCAGCCCTAGCACACAGAGCCCCGCAGGTTTGGGTGCTGCAGTGGGCGCAGCAGGCGTGGGCACTCAGCATGCGATTTCGGATGTTGTTCCAAAAGTGTCCCCAGAGATAGCTTGTGCTTGGCAGTTCTGCTCTAAGCTCTCTAATTTGAAAATTCCTGTCTCTGATTGCTCTTAAGTGACAAAGAAGGAAAAGTTTTTCAAAGAAACTAGTAGAAAAAATTATTTCTGAGTTAAATGTGTGCCAAGAGAGAAAATTTGTGAGTGAAGCAGATGCTTAAGAATCTGAAGGTGGAATTTTTACTGCTAATCTGCTTTATCTTGAGAAAATGTTTTGTTAGGCTCCTTGAGCTGCTAAAGAGACTTAAGAAAGAGTGAAGTGAATGAAGCAAAAGTTTCCTGTTTTTTTTAATGAAGGGTGAAGTAAAATTATTTTTTCTGGGATTCTTGAAGCAGAATCCTGCTGAGACACAGGCAGCTGAGTGTAAGGATGCGGTTGTAAGGGCTCGCCAAAGTAGCAGCGCGACGCTGCAGTGTGGTTTGTTTGTTGCACATGGAGTGGAGATGTGGGTTACTGAATCTTCACCTGTCAAATATAGTATGTGAAACCAGCTTCTAGCTGCCTTGCACACATTCTCACTAATGTGAAAGAGCCCTCCTTCTCTAGCATAAGAGATCTTCATGTGACCGAGAAGCAGGGCCTCTAGGTATTTGCATGTTATAAATATCTTGTAAAGATATGTTAAATTTGATTTGACTATGGGTGTGATTTTGACAGGCTTCCATACCCTGAAGCACAGGATATGTTCTCTAGATGAGGGGAGGGGAAGAAAAAAGAAGAAGGAGAAAAAATATCTGTCCCAAAGTGAAATGGCTGCATTTCAAACAAATGTTCATTAATTCCTCTAAGGCACATTTTCAGACTTGTCTTCCATTGATGTTTTTCTACAAGAGGATGTGGTTGGAAGATAGCTCACTTTTTTAGCTAATATTTTTAGCTTCACACTTAGCTGTAAGTTTTCAAAGCACTGAATGGGGATTTAGTTGTGTGATTGAGTCTGAATTTGATCTCTATATGCAGCTTATATATAAAAACTCTTTGTGTGCCTAATTTCACTTTGATAGAGCAAAATTCTTCTCTTGGCCAGGCAGCATGGTCTTCACTGATGGGGAAGTAACAAGGAAATTATAGACCTTGACCAGACAGAAATTTCCCAGGATCAAATGCACGGGACTAAAATGTCCGGCTAAAGGCACTCGGAAAACCTAGTCCTAGTATGCCAAGGTGATGCTGATTATATAAATACTACAGTATTTGAGGTTTTTGTGTTCTCTTTGAGTGTATTTCCATAACATACCCTCTATTGTAGAAAGGAGCAGGCACTGGACACCATAAAAATTATAGCCATGTACAACTTGCCTAAGAAAATACCTTAAAAAAATATTGGAGTAGGGATCAAAATGTTCATAGTTTTGCCTTATCTCTAATCTTCCTTTGTCAGTGAGTTGCCATGGTGGGTTGATACTGAAGGAGTTAAAGGAACAATAACAACAGAAGCTCATAAAATTGCCATTCATTAAGTTTTATCAGACAGTTGGTGGCTATTCCAACACAGTGCCCACTTTGGTAGATACCCTTTTGAGGGGAAAGGCCGTGAGTAATCAGTAAATTTGAAAGGAACAGGAAATCTGTTTTCCAGGGCAGACAACTGCATCCAGTTTCTGCAAATGGTGATCTTTACTTTTATCTTTAGACTGTAAATCAAATCTGATGGATGGCATAGAGTGAGAAACAGAACTCTTTGGCCCATCATGATGATGTTTCATGTAACTAAAATGGAAAAGAATAGATGAGGACTGGGAGAAGGAGCTGTTATTTTCTGAGCAGCTACTCTTCATTCATTTAAGGAATACAGACCAGGCCCTTTTTTTTTGAGTGTTCAAGAAGAAGGAGGGAAGGCATTGTTGTATCAAGTGGGAAGGGAAATGGATAACAAATTGAAGATCAGATTTTCAAAGATACATGGAAAGGGAGGCTTCAAAGGGAGTTGGACATCAAAAATCCTTTGGAAAAAAAATGATTCTCACTCTTCAAGTACCTGCTGCAACATGAGAATGAGATCTGACACAAAGGCAGTCAGAGATTTGTGGCCATTAAAAAGGTTGTTTTAAGTCTGATGAACATAAATCCATCTTCAGGGTTTCAAAAAGAACTATGTGGTATATTTGCTGTCAAGTTGCAGTATTACAGAATGAAGAAAAAATTGTTCTCAGTATTTCCTAAAGTAGTGGGGAAGTAAGATGTTAAAATCTATAGAGAGGGTAGAGCTGGTTGTTGTTATGGCATGTGATGTGGATTTCTCTAAGTAAATTATATTTCAGTAAATTATATTTCTTGAAATTCTAGCAATACTTTGTAGCACTCAAAATAGTCTTTCAGTATTGCAATTAAGCAATTCACATGGGCAGTGAGTGATTTTTAATTTATTCCTATTTTTTTACATTTTTCATATTTTTGTGTGCTCTGGGATGCAAAGTTCTGGTAGGTGATGGTAATCAGACAATCAGGAATCAGCTTCTTTTGGTGATTCTGGTTGGATTCCAGTGCCTTTTAATTATTCATTTCTGGAGTTCCTGCTAATTATCTATACCGAAATTTCTATACTTGTGTTTGCAATAAGGAGCTTGATGGTAGGAAACTTGTAATTGATACCTCCATATTTAGACGTCCTGAAACAATAGCATACTAAAGATAGATGTTATATTTGCCTTTCATTAGGGCATTAGCATCAAGAGCTGTGGGTGCTGACTTCTTTACTCATCCCAGAAGAGTACAAGAGGCCCATTGTTTGGCTAGAGGCAAAACCTGCAGAGGTCCTGGGCTCCCAAAAACAAGCTGGGAGTCTATAGAGGCTAGTAAGGATCTTCCACCTGATGTCACTTCTGGAGGATAAAAATCAGATACAGCCAATTTATGTGAAGGCAAGGGGCTGACTTGGACTGTCCTTTCTTCCCGGCTCTTCACCTTTTTTCTTTACTGTATTACATTGGCTTCCTTCCAGACTCTTTGTCTTACCTGTGCTTTTATACTCCTGCTTCACCAAGAGTCTTTCTGTCCTGAGCACATGTAGCAAAATGTTCTGTTATTCCTCTTTCATAGGCACTTGGCCAGTGAAATGACTTGTCCACTTCTCTGCTTCAGTCAAGCAACTCCTGTTGCAAGGCCTTGGGGAGGAGACTGGATAATAAATATTTATGTACTTACTGTCTTTTCTATGTACGTGCATCCATTCTTGAAAGAGTCTCTCAATTTCTTCCCTAAGATTTTCCTGAAAGAAAGGACCTCATTTAAGTGATAAGTTAATAGCAATACTGATTCCCACAGGCATTGGAGGTAAACAAAATACTGTAAATGACAAATTACTTTAAAAAAATAAAAAGGAAAATCTTAGAAGCATCGTTATTTTAATATCATTTATTTTTGAAAGCTTCTCATAGAGATGTTCTCAGCACATGCTGTTTCAGACTGTGGATGAAGCGTGGTAGTGTGAGAGCACTCTCTGAGTGTGTCTGAGGGTCCCAGTGGCTGTGCACAGGCTGTGGGTTTCAAGGACCTGTGAAGATGTGCACTTCTTTACTGAAAACTAGCCACAACACATCGTTCTAGGGATGGTGTCTTTCCATTGGGACCAGCCTGTTATGCATGTGTGTGTACAATTGTGTGATTCCATACAAAAATGTCATATGGGATGCCATGTGTCATATGCCTGGCCAGTAATACAGATGAGAGGGAATTCCAGCCCTGGCTGTCACAGTGCACCGCAGAAGGAACAGAAGTAGAACATCTTAGTCAAAGATCACACCTTAATAGGGTAGTATTTGAAGAGCCTTAGCAACTTCAGACTTGTATCTTGATGATTTAGCATTTGCATTTGCATCTTACAATCTTCTGATGAATTTTGCTCATCCCACGTAGATAAAAAAGCATGAAACTTGGTTACGCTTCGGGGTTAGTCATGTCATTTAACCCCTGTGTCACCAGGTTTGATGAAACAAGCCAGGAAATTTGCTGCTGCTAGTGCTGGCTGGAGGGGAATGGAAGCTAGCACTATCCCTCTTTGTGCAGCTGAATTTGTCTTTAAGTCTGTCATTCCTGGAGTTCAGACACTGGCCAAATCTAGAGCATAGTATTTCCCATTTATGAGAAGTCCCACCTGCTTTGTCGTTGTGCTTCTGTCTTCAGGCGATAGTCTTGTGTCTTGCGCACCTAAATGGCAGAGCAGGCTTGACATCTCCATGCTGCTCTCTTGTTCACTTGAAGACCGCCATATTCCCAGACAGTAGTGAAGACAACCTCCTTTGCCCTTAATGGATGGGCCTGTGATGTTTTGTGGTTATTTTGTCTGGCTCTGGTTAAAGAATATGAATACTGTTCAAGAACACTGCAAATGTTAAACACGTGCATGGTCAGATTCCCCATTGAAAAGAGGAAAAGAAAAAAAAAGGAAATAGAATACTCCATGACTCTTCTAAAAGGATTTGTTTTGGATATATGCTGCCTCCATTTGCAGAGGAGAGATACAAACATTTGGTGTAACTGGACATGTGAGTGTGAAAGGATAAGAACCTTCATTTGACTCAGGTACTCTCATCGCCCAGCTGCAGTGAATTTTAACCCATGACTGTACTTGTCAGAAAAATATCCAAGTTGAATCTTGCTTAGCAGCTACAAATACTACCCACCCTTGTCTCTATCCAGATGTTTTTGAATTTTCTTCCTGATTTTGCACTGTAGCAGTGACACCATTTCTTTGTAAGTTTAAGGTTTCTACCGCTAGATGAGGAGGTACGAGGATGTTAAAGCTCTTTCACCTGAAATGCATAACATAAGAGGAAGATGAGCATCATGGGGGTGTATGTGGTAAAGCCTAAGTGTGAGCCACAGTGCAAATACTGGAGATGTTTTGAAGCCTCTCACATCAGAGGAGGGGAAAGCAGGGAACAGTCTGGGCTTGAACGAGAATGTGCTGCTTTGAGCAGGGACTTTCTTTGAAAACCATACAAAAATTTAGACGGGAAATTACCTTCTGGTAGTTTCCAGACAATGAGATTCAGGAAGAATTCTCTGCTTTAAGAAGCAGTAACAAGAAAGTCTATCAGGCTTCATGGCCAGAAGCTGATGATTTGATTATCTGTGACAGAGACACTAATATCCTGGGTAGGAATTAGTACAATTGAGTAACCTGTAACCTTTTTATAATTGCAAGATTCTTCACTACAAAAAGAGGACTGTTTGACTAAAATAATGGAAAATATAATCAGCTTAGAGGTTCAAAGTAAAATTTTTGTCTTCTTGTTAGTAAAAATTATCTTTATGCATCCAGGTGAACTTTGGGCTTCTATAGTGAGTACAGAAGGAGGATGGTGTCAAGCAAATCAGTGTGTGAATACCGATTGATACATAAAGTACTTAATCAAGATTTACATGGTGTTTAGTTACCTCTAATGTTTGAAGATGAGACCAGCCAAAACAGGGCAAGAGATTGTGTTTTTATGTACATGTATCAACAAACTAGCCACCACACTTACTTTGTTAAGTCTCTTGTAGCCCATGAACACTGAGAGCTGTCAGCTAGGAATAATTTCATTTTGCCCACTTTTTTGTAAAATGCAAAGAATATAACATCATACTGTTAATTCAATCTTAAAACTGCAGAATTAAAACCAATTTAATGACAGGCATGCTTGCAATATTTCTATTCTTATTTAATATATATGACATAGCTGTCAACAAAGATGAGTTCAGTAGAGCAAGCCTTATATGTATTTAATGTAATTAAAGCAATATTTAAAAGATACTTTAAACCCCTACTTTTTGCTTGCTGGAAGGCACAAATCTTTATGAGGTATTCCTACAATTTCTGTGTTAGGAGTAGCCAAATACTAGGTCTCAAAATCCATATTTGAAATAGCCAGCATCTCATTCCTCATAACACTCTTTACTGATATATATACCAGGAACTGCATGACAAGCTGTGAACTCAGAAAGTTGTTACTTGGCCAATGAACCACATGAACTTGTGGGTTCTGGTCTGAAGTTCTCTCTCTCAACAGAGTTCAGAAACTGCCATGTAAGTCATTTTTTAACCACCTTTTGCTATACAGCTGACAAAACAGGGCACATTGCACTTGTGCACTTGCAGTCTCTGAGCTCCTTTAGAAGAAAAATTTTAACAATCTATAAAACATTGGTGATTCTCTGATTTTTTTTTTCTTTTTTTTCTCCAAGTTAACATTTGTGCTATTATCTGCTATTTCTGGGTTTTTTTTACTGTTCTGTGTGTTTTCTTACACAGTTTCTTTTAAAGTCTTTTTAGAATCTCACAAATTACTAGAAACAAAAAAAAAGGAGAAAAATATATCTCTTTATTGACATAGTTTCTTAAGTTCCTTGATATATAAATCAAATCTAAATCACTATTTCTAAATAAACGCTGAGTTTTTGCAGCAGTCTGCTTCCTGAACTTCTTATTGATAAGCTATTACATTAGTAGTTTGGGTGGCACTAAAACTTAGTAGTACATTGCTAAATCAGTCTGTCTCTAGAATTAAAGTGTGATGATTCTGCACCTCTATAAAGGTCAGTTTTGATAAAGGAGCAGCAGAAATGGGAACTTTTTTGTGTCACTTTCTATGGTCTCTGCCACAACTGAGCATGGTCTCGGCTGTTACTGGCAAGCTTGCAGTGTGTGTTTTCTAGATGTGGCAATATTCCCACTCCTTTCCCAGGGTCATCTTGTGAAAGCTTAGGACATGTCACAGAAATATTAATTGTCATGGGAAATGTGAAGAGCTGAAATCCAGAGCACCCATAAGCAGCATGTGGCAGAGCCAGATCTGTGCCCATCCAAAGCCTGGCTTCCTTGGACAGCTCCATATGTCTCTCATCATAGATATGGATGACTCGTGTGCTGCTGGGATAGACTGTGAGACTTGTATTTTTAGGCAGTCCCTTTGCAGTTCTCTTTCCCCATGATTCCAGGGTGAAATACACTCCATTGCAGGTCAGTTTTGCCTTGGACAAAGAGACCTTCCTTTGCAGTAAGAGTTCATGTAAATATTTCCAGCAGATAAACTCATGGCTATTCTTCTCAGTTTATTTCTTTGTATAGCAAGATTTCATCCTCTTAAATGTATTTAGGCTGATAGAAGGAAATATGCAGTGATTTTCAGGCATTTTGATTAAAGTGCTCGGGGAATGAAGAATTTTTCAATACCTGTTCATCTTTATTAAATTCCCAACTATCTGTGACACAAAGGTTCATTAAGGTTGTAGTTGTTTCTAAAGACAGCATTCTAGGACATATATGGTAGTTTCTAAAAAATTACTAGTGACAGACACTTTGCAATAAATATTTCATTGCATCTTCTAGTATTTAGCCATTAAACGGATGGAGAGTAACTTACATGCTGGGTTTTCAATACCTTTGTCTTAGAGTTATGGTTCAGTTTATGAGTGCACTTTTGGAGTGAAGCGGCCACCTTTTCTTTCCACATTAATTCCCCTTAGGGAGTATCTTGGACTTCGCTTGTTTCAAAACAACAGCTTTGCAGGAGTGCAGCTAAAGTTCCCAAGCTGAATAACCGCTCTCAAAAATGCCCAGCCTTTGGACACTGGGCCTTCTGCCCCAACCATTTCACTTTGTGAAACTTTCCTGAGTGGACTTTACTGCTTGTTAATGTAAACACAGCAGAGTTTTGTGTGCAGCTAAGCATTGACCTCCCAAGTTAGCAGACAAAAATCCTGCATGAGAGTCAAAATAAAATAATGGACAATTAGTAAAATCTTGAGAGATTTCTTACAAATCCCATGGAGTAGGTTTGGTGAAGGAAATAGAAATGCAGAAATAAGAATGTGGGCTGGCAGTGAAAGGAAAGGTCTTGTGTGAAAAGAGGGAGGTCCCTCTGCCTCACCCTTTCCAATCTTGGTACAAAAGGTTTCTGCTAGTGATGGTTATAATTCCTGAACACACATGTATGGACAAACTATATAGGGAGTAGCTATCCGTGCCTATTTTGCATCCAGGCCAAGTCATCCCCATCCTTGCTCTTTGGATGAGGATACTGTCCTGTCTTAACATTACAGACTTTGAACTGGACTAATAGAAAGGGAAATTGTTTATCTACTTGAGGTTTTATTAAAAGCCATTAATTGATTATTATTTATGAATCAGCATGACCCAGGCAATAATCTCTTGGTCTCTTTCTTTTTTACTCTGACAGCTGTGTTACGTTGTGGGTGCAGAGGGATATAATGTAAAAGCATTCTTTGAAGTATTTGGTGAGGACTGTGTCCTCTTTTTATTCAGGGTTGTTGAGTATAAAGTTGGTTTTCATTTGGAGAGGAGAAATCCACCACAAGAAAAGTGTTTTACTTCATCACAAATTCTTAATTTTCCTCTGAAAAATTATTTAATTGGAAACAAAATTTGAACAACCCTCAGCGAAAACCATTTAAAAATTATTTCTCCTTTTGTCTTATTCAATTTGCTGTCTTTCAAGCCTGTAAATGCTGTGTGACCTGATCTAAATGTGGATCCTTATTGTTGGGTCTGCAGGATTAAGAGGAATCAGGACAGGTGCAGAGAGTTGCATGGGGACTTCTGGTTTGTTACAGTGACTCTTATTCCTTGGGGACAGGAATAACCCTCTTGATCATCTTATATTTATGTGTAAATCACAGCTGCCAGTATTTTGCATTGTTTGTATACACAAATACATAAAATGGAAAATATCGATAGCTGTGATTTAGAACATTTTTGGCCGATTTTTGTTTTACTGAGTTTGTGTTTGTACTGAGTGTGTGTGCATGCGCCTGAAAGAATATTAGGAGCATATAGAATATCTTCTGTTTATATTTCTATAGTTAAAACAGAACCAATGAACAGCAGTGAGATCGCTACTACTACTACCACAGACGGGTCTTTAGACAATTTCTCAGGATCAGGTAAGGAATAAACAAAAGTTTTAAGCTTAGCATTTTTTTCATTTATTATTTTCTTACCCCACATGGTCTAAACATGTGCACCTTTCTTAAAAAGCCTTTTGTACTTTCCAGCTTATGCACATTTCTGTTCATTTGAGTCTAAGTCAACAGGAGTTTTCCCCAAGTAAGGAGCATTACAATATCAGGTTTATTAATGTCCATTGGTGTCTTTGGTGGGAGTCTCACTAGGGAGTATTCTGGCACAGAGTAATTACTTTTTGTTTTCTGTGAGTAAACATACATGCCTCTGTGATTATTATTCTAATTGAGGGGTAGGCCTTCCTCACTTATTGTAATTTATTGTTACCAAAGTATTCATTCTTTTGTCAGGCTTCTTTTCTTAGAGGAAGCCAAATGCATCTTAGCTTCTGACATACAGGATACATTGCTCAGTTTTGCACACCTGTGGACTAACTGGTATTTCTAGCACATTGATTTTATGGTGCAAACCAAATCAGAAAAGGATCTAATAATATATTGTGGGATTACATTTCCGTAGTAGCAAAATTTGACATCTCACAACCTGTCAGACTCCTAGTAGCCAGCCCTTTCCTGGTCTTGTCACAGCCTCCATTTTCTGCACAGGCTGTTGAGCATGAAAGCATCAAGCCTGAAAGCTAAGAGAAAGGTTACTAAGGTATTTTAATTCTCTGGAAGAAGAAAATATGGTGTGTACCTAATAGTAGCTGCGTACATCTGTGGTGATCTGAATAAAGGTCGGACTGTAACATCTGGCATATCGGCAGCCTCATAGGCCACAGAAAAGAAAAAATATCACGTGCAGAAGGCACAAAAAGGTTCCCTGCCTCCCTCCCAGAGTGTAAAGATGATGAATTTTCGCTGTAGCTGGCCAGGAAGGGGGTAGCTGGTGAGGAGTAATTACGCATGCCTTGTTTATTTCCAAGCACTCAGCAATAAGGACTGTTGTTTCTCAGGCTGTCTGATTTTACAGTAGTCTCATAACCTGCCGCTGACCCTTTCCTGGCAAAGACTTCTGAGCCCACCTTGGGACCTAGAGGAGAAGTGACACCCACACAGTAACCAGGAGGGAAGGGCTCCCAAAAACATTGCCCCAAGCAGAGTAAGCTCGCAGAGCTGCCGCGCTCTGAGGCTCAGCGCAGCACCCAGAAATGATGAAAGAAATGAGCTGTGTTGGTGGGAGGCTCTGTGTCAGCAGTGCTGCTGGGGTTGCCTGGGAAGTGCCTCACACTACAGCCTCCTCCGCTTACATCTTTCACTAGCAGCATCTGCACCTTGGGCATCCGTATGCAATACTGATTTGAAGGGCTGAAAGCATTTTAGACAGCAGATAAGGTGGAAGAAAATAGAAGTGTAATAAGGTAATACATAGCCCATATTAGGAATTTTTTTTTTAAAAAAAGAGGCACGTGCTCTGAAGCATGCCATATGTTTTCAATCGAGGCACGCATAAAACTCCTTCATAAAATGAACTTAAAGATTCTAAAAGTTAATAAAATGTTGCACTTGAGATATCAACAATCCTTTGAAACTATGAAGGGAAATGTTTCCATCAGGAAATAGGTCGTTTGCATTGAAAATGTTGCCTGTGTGCAACCAAAGAATGAACTATGGCTCAGGAATTGTACAAAGGGGCAATTTAGTGTTTGAGATTTGCAATCAAGATTTTAATGTTAAGCATTCCTGTATAGTTTCTCATAAAGTATTATTTTCTATCTAAGATATCATTGATATTTGAATTTAATTAAAATCTTGTTAATACTCTGAAATTCTATTAGGAAAAATAATATTTATCTTTGGTGTGTGTATTTACACTTCTGTATGCTTTCTTTTCTCCTTGGTGCAGCAATTGGAAGCAGTGGTTTCAGCCCAAGACAAACACACCAGTTCTCCCCACCACAGATTTACCCTTCCAAGTATGATATCTTTTTAAAATAATAATAGTAGTAGTAATAATAATAACTGGAATAGGCAGATTTTAACCTCATTTAAAATAATAATTGAGTCCATCTGTTAAGGCATAATTTAAACCACAGCAGCTTCTACGGAAGAAAATACTTTTTTAAAATGCTAAGAATTTATTTGAAAAATATTTGCAAAGTTCTTATTTCACTTATTCTTTTATTATTGATTTCTTATTGTTTTGTCTCTTAAAGTTTCTGTTGTCTAGTACAGCTTGTGTGTTAATGAAGCAGCAGGATTATAATAAGGCTAAAAATAAGTGCATGCATGTCTGTCTAATGCAGTGTCTGTCCTATTTTCTGTCATTTGTAATCAATAGCAGACCCTACCCACATATTCTTCCTACCCCGTCCTCACAAACGATGGCTGCGTATGGGCAGACACAGTTTACAACAGGAATGCAACAAGCTACAGCCTATGCCACTTACCCCCAGCCTGGCCAACCCTACGGAATCCCTTCCTATGGTAAGAAATCACGGCCCTGCTGTTTTATTCCCGAGGTAAATCCTTTTTTAGATCAAGACTGTGTGACCCTTAGGTTAGTGCTTAGTGGGACAGCTGTGCTCTAGAGCGTTTCTTGTGGAAGACTGTTAATTTTCCCACCTCGGAATGAGTGACAATTTATGTATTAAAGAGATAAAAAGATACTCATGAAGATGAACCCATTTTGGGATCAGGAGGAGAGGCTCATTGGCTTTTTGTTGGTGACATCAAAAATAGAGCAGTGAAATGAGAAAAGAGATCTTGGGGCTTCCATGACACAGGCCCAGCCCCTGGCAACTTGCTCAGGGCTCTGCTTCCCAGCAGTGCCCTGATACATCAGGATGTAAAAGTCTGAATTTTAGCTGATATAGTTTACTAGAACCCAGATGAATCTGTGAGGCTGTGCTCATTTTCAGCAGGCAAAAATAAATGATTCAAAAATGCCTCCATCAAAAAAAAAAAAATCTCACTTTCCAATGTTTTAAAACTCCCTGGAGGTGAAAATTGAGGTAAATTGCCACTAAAGATCTGTCTGCCTGATGAAGGAGATAGTACTAAGTAGCAAATATTTCCCAAAAAATTTAATTTAAAAACAAGCTGCCATGGGTGAGACCATTTTCCTGCCAGACTGTCTGCTGGCAGACCACATAGCAGTGCAGAAGCGAGGATGCATTATTAGAAAATAGGTCTTATATTCCTCAGGGGGAATATATTAAAAATATACAATCCATATGTTTGAGCAGTATATTTGTAAAAATACATTCACATAATGTAAATTTTATACCAAAAAGACAGAACTCACCATACAAGCTGTTCACTTTAAAATTGTTGAAAATTTTAAGTGCGAAACTGGTGAATCTCTCATCATGAAGTCTGCAAGTTGAAAATCCCCTGGATTTCAAGTATATCCTGTGGCAGATTAAGGTGAACACTAGGTAAAAGAAATACATTATTTTCCCTTTACTTTAAAATAGGTTTCTAAGTACAGATTGGATATTTCGTTTTCAGTTCAAAGGCATATGTTTTAAACTTACACTATGAGATGGGAAGTCTTGCACAAATGCACACACACACACACACACACACACCAGAGCTCCTGTTACTGATGAGAGCTTCTGGGATGATAACAGACAACCCTTTTCCCCACCCTGCTTTTGTTGACCTGTTTCTCCTGTGGACACCTCGTGTTCATACTTGGCTGACTGCTAGGCTTGGGCAGCCCAAACAGTGACTTTTTTGTTTTTTGCTTGGTTCCTCTGGATTAAAGCCTGACCTCACTGAAGTCAACTCTAAAATTCCCACTGACTTCAGCCAGGCCTTGGTTTCCCTACTTGAGTTTAGCTGTCTCACTGTCGTCGGAGCTGTAATTGAGGGTTGCTTTACTTGGCAACTGCTTGTGGGGGTTAACATGCTTGCCTGCTCTTTTGTTTTGGTTTGGTTTTTTGCCTAGTCCATCCCCCATGCCTAGGACTTCAGATAAATCTGCAATGTTTTACACTGCAGAGCTGCTTTTGACCACTGAAATCCTCAGCTCCTGAGCCAAGAGAATTTTTACATGTTTTGTTCTTTTCAGACTTGTGCCTTGTGGCTGGTGCTAAGGTACTCCTTGCCAATGTATTTTATAGGAGTAATATTTAAAAGCAAATAATTATTAAAAAGTTTTGGGACTTAACGCATATTTTTGTGAATTTAAGGCATGCCATATAATCTATGCTCCTAAATGAAATTGGGAACATTAGGACACTTATTTACAATAGGCAAGAACTGAAGCCTTGCTTAGAGCCAAAATTCTACTCTTTGATCTGCAGTTTAGACCCCATGTACCCTCTATCTTGCCTTTCTTTCATCCAGACAGAAATCTTACAGCAGTATAAAGGGACTTATGCCTATGTGAAAGGAAAAACTGAGTTGAGGCCTCTTTTTGTTTCTTTACTCTGGATCTACTGGAAGAAAGAGTATTTGTGAGTTCCTGTATCAGCCTGCCTCAAGTTTTCTCTCTAGAGTGGAGTTTGGGAAGGTGCTGTCTCAACTGTACCTCTAGCCTCCTCATTTTTCCAGTTCCCCACCTCCACAGCCATGCAGCCATGCAGGCAGGAAAGGGGGTGGAGGGGAATGCCATTGACAGCTGCTGCCCTGGGGCTCCTGGCTCTGCTTCATCTGCAAAGCCCCTGAGGAGGCTGGAGAATTTCCTGAAGCTCTTTCCTCCTGCCTGCTCCAGTACCAGCATCTAGCAAAGGCTTTGCTTACCAACTTCTTCACTTTCCAGATTCTGGCAGTCCTCTTGTGTCACTGTCCCTTCCCACTTCCTTGGGTACATTAGACTTGGAGAAGGGAGCATCAAGGTTTGATGAGTGAAGGCTTTCTGGATGAGGGCAAGTGTGAGAGTAAGTCCCAGGAGATGAAAGGCTGTTCATAGCATGGAGGTTTGCAAAAGGGCATGTCAGTGCCAAGTTGTCTTCACTCAAGTGGCATCCTCCTACTGCTGCTTTTGATCATCTCCTCCTGCTCCATCTGAGATGGAGAGTTGGATCAGGCTGTTAAAGGAAACTTAGATTAGAAATTTAATGCTTGATTTAGTTAAACTTTCTCTAAGCCATATTTAATCAGCATTTCAGAAGTCCTTAAACAGATAACAAATAGGGATTGTTGATACCAAACCATCCATAGCAGAAATTTCCCCTTGGAAATGAGGTGTCAAGATTCATCATTCGAACTGCTTAATTGTAACATGAAACAGAAGAATCAAGTAAAGCATCAGGGAAAAACAAGTGAACAGGTTTAGCTCGGCAGTTAGAAGGTCTGGCAGAAGAAATTAAGGTTAATTAATGACAACAGTTGAAAAATAATTACTCAGGTGGTAGAAAATATGCTGCCATTTGTATACAGAAAAATCCTGAGGTTTTGCCAACACAGTAACTTGATTGAATATTGTAACTGTTGAATATTGTCTAAAGAAAAATCCAACCAGGAAATGGATTTAGATTAACAGTAATTTTCAAAGGAATGTTACTAATTCACACTTAATTAATTCAGTTCAGATATTGCTGGTTTCTGAACAATGAGGTATCACTAAATGCCACAGTGAAACCTAAGAATATTGTACCACTTTTCCATTACTTTGGCTATAATTATTTTTAAATGGTAGTTCATGCTGGGACAACCTTATAATTAAAACTAAGAGACAGAGGCTGAATTGTGTGCATTTCCTCAATATTTTGCTTGCTGATATTTGCTTGCTCATTGCCTTACAAATTGAGGGAAGAATCACTGAAACTGGGCAGCAAGTCATTCATTGATCAGACTTTGGATTCTTTTATAACTAAATTTAGAAATCAGAGAGTAATGTGGTGTGTAATGGATTTCTCTGTCCGTGCAGATTAATGACTCTGCTGTGTTTTTCCCAGTCCAGGAGATAGCTTCAGGAATAGTTCCCATCTCTTAGGTGCTGAATTAGTTTTTAATTACCTTTGAAAAATCATCATTGCACTTAATACTGCCAGTTCTCTTTATCCACTTCTAATTCTTTAAAAAGCCATTCTTGGAGCTGTGTAATTTTCATGTAGGAATAATATACAATGCAATTCTCAGTTATGTCGTTAATGGGTAGATGGCAGGAGAGCTTGGCTATGCTATGCTTCATTAAATTCATATAAAGTTGCTAATCTACCTCTGTGTAATGTCATGAATATATGGAAAAGTTTGCCTCTGGCAGGAAAGGAAAAAAGGAATAATTCAACTTCCTGTTCATGTATAAATTTCTTTTGCAGTTATTGGAAACACAGTTTTGAATTTAAGCTCTCCCTGGTGAACTTCAGTTTTCAGTGTGCTTTTAGACTGCCCTTACCCTATTAATTCATGCATGCTCTCAATATTTGTTCTCTCAGGCAATATAGGTATATGTTAAAATGGCTGTTAATTAAGTGATTTTATTTTCCATCCCTGTTTGAATATGAACAAATAGATTTGCTGTCACTAACTGATTTAGGTGCATTGTGGGCAGGCATCAAGACAGAAGGTGGATTGGCACAGTCACAGTCACCTGGACAGACAGGATTTCTAAGCTATGGTGCCAGCTTTAGCACACCTCAACCTGGACAGGCTCCCTACAGCTACCAGATGCAAGGTCTGTATAAACAGATATTATCATTAATTAGATATAGCTAATGCTATGGTGGGGCTTGTTCCTCCTTATTTTGTTATATTCCTAGAATAAAAATGAATGTTTGCTTGAGGACTTAACTCTGGTTTTATTGCAGTTGGAGATGAAATGGTGTTTGCCTTTGCTGAGAGAGTAACAGGCCAGCTCTCAGCAGTTTGGAAGATCCCTTGCTTCATTAAATTTTAAATAGTGAAGTGTTCTAGTGTTATTACAGTAAAAAAAAAAAAGTCTCTGAGTAGCAATAGTGTAGCAAATAGTGAATAAGACAAAGCTAGTCCTGTAAAACATGACAAGATTATGAATTTAGGAAGTGCCAAATATAATTTGACACCTGAGTGTGTTCGAGGAGAGAGAAGAAGATAAAAATACCTACTGCAGCTGTGGAGGTAGCTGAGTAATGATTGAAGTCTGTTTCTTTGAAGTCTATTTAAAAGCAGCAAGTCTTTGTAAGTGCAGGCTATTATTATCAATTATATTTTGTAGCTGTACTTTCCTGTTTAGTTTACTTAATTTCTCCCAATCTTTCTCCCAATTCTTTTTCCCTCTTCTGTACTGAGAAGTCACTGGGTGTCCTCGGTTCTGGATTGTTCACCACTTAACGGATATTTAAAAAAAATCTTTGTTTACCAGAAATAGCTAATTTGGAATGTCTGCTGCAAGCCTTTTCACCCCTGACTGTGGCAGTAGATATCAGGTGTGTTGAAGATTTTTGAATTGTTGAAATAGGTCATCAGTCATAGAAACAGACCACATTTTTCATAAATTTAGCACCTTTGTATATTACCAAGCTCAGTCTAAACTGTGTGCCACCAAGTAAACACTCCATGAAATGTCTTGAGGCAGAAGTGCTTTCAGAGACTAAGATTTTGCTTTTGGTCCACAGCTGTAAGGATATATTTAACCAATCCTTTGCTCAGACAAAAGAGAGATTTTTTTTTTGTGGCATTTTTTTAATCTCCTTTTGAACTGCGTGTTGAGTAGCTCCATAGGGCAGAAGTGACCATCAAAAAATCCTGCCTCTCTCTAGGAGAGAGCTCAAAATACTTGCCAACAGCAACTAAAATGAACTTCTGAATCAGCATTTCAGCTTTTAAGGAACTGATAATTCATGGCCACTAGGAAATAGTGTTATTGAAAAACCATGTCTGTGCTGCCTATAATTTCTATTGCAGTAGTGCCTTCATGCCACAGTCATATACTGGGATCCTGTTGTGTTAACTTCTACAGGCAAATGAAAATATAGTTCCCATAGAAGTTGGAGGCTAAAATTAAACACACAGGCTACAAGATCCTAATGGAACAATAAAGCTGACACTGTTTATGTATAATAAACAGTTGGCACCCCATACTGGTTATCCAACAGCTCTAAAGGTGGTTTTTGTAAGATATCGAGCAGAGGGATGTCAATAAAAAGGGATTTTAGGCAGGACAGGGAAATAGTTTTGCAGATGTCTGTGGGAAACTCATTCAATTGAGGGAGGAAAGAGGGAGCAGCATAGGATAATGTAGAAAGTGCTTGGAAAAATCTTAAGTGAATGTTGTAGGTAATGTGAATGCTGGCATTAATAGTGCAAAGCTAGGACTCCGTCAATAGACTGCATAGAGTCTGCCATAAAGGGTATTGCTTTTATTGTTTTGCTATATGCAAAGTATGTATAAAATAAGAATTGTCAAGCTCAGCAAAGGGTGACATTTGTCAAGAGAACAGTAAGATCTTGGAAAGCATTTCAACTGTATACTTTGAGAGGCAAGGATCTTCAAATGTTCTGCAAAAAGAATTATATTAAAGGTGACCCAGTTGTGAGGCTCTAATAAGAAATGGATCAGAAGCATTGATTAAATGACAGAATTGTCTGCAGGGCTTAGGGAGGAGGGGATCTTAGCCTGGGTTCTGCTCTGGCTGTGCTGTGCTTGGGCTGAGCTGCTCACCTGTGGAAGTCAATGGATCACTGGCAGTCTGGCTTGGGCAGAAGAGCCACAGGGCAGATTTGGAGGGTCCTTGTGGTATGTCTGCCCTTTTTGTTGTGCTCATAAACAGCACAATGTGTGGGTGAGGGAAGGACTGGTCTACAGAAACCTTAGAGACCCTAAGAATGGAAATAAGGAGTATATTTCAAATGAAAGGACTGGTGGAGTCATTAGTTGCTAAGCAGAAAAGAATCACATTGCTGAACAGGTCTTTCTTGCAGTTAAGTGTTTGACAATATATGTCTATACTATACATGAGAATATATATCTTGATAATATTTTCATTGTTAACTTTTGTATTTGAAACAACTCTAAATTGACTTAATCTTCCTTTTGATTGAACAGCTGTTAAAAGTAAACAGGAACATTTGTTTCCCTTTCCTGATTTAATTTTGGAAGGAGAACCTATACATAATTTCAACTATTATTTAAGAACAAAATTGATTCACATGACAGAAGACAGGGTTAGTGCTGCTGCTGTTCAGTTGTTTGTGCAGAAACCTCCAGAGAGGAAAATGAGTTTATTCTCCCTTTTCCCTCTAGCAGTATATGGGCAGGCTGCAGCCTCAGTCTTGTCATAGCCTGCAATGGCTGTTCTTCATCTCCTGCGTGCAGCTGCTGAGCTGCTAAATGGGGATAATGGATCCCACAACCTACTTCACAGCGGAGCGTTACATGACAGCGAGCTCAGGGCCCTGCTGGCATCCTTGCCTGCGGCGAAGGGGATTTCCTAGTGGCCTTGCAGTTGTCCTGCTCATGTTCCCTGACTGGGGTTACCTCTCGCTCCAAAGCTTTGGAGTTAATTCTGGTTCCTCTCCCTGGGATGAGTGTCTCCCTGCAATGGAGAGACGCTGCCTCACGGTGCGTGTGCAGCCAATTAAACCCAGTGCTTTTCCTGACCCTGCTAAAATTACAGCGTCATTAGTCACTGAACAATGGTGGGGAGAGAGGCTGCCAGCTTATGAAAATTGTAAGAATTGCTGCCTGTGACTCCTTGCTATGTTTATTTTGGTAACTGGATTTTTGTTTGTCACAAATTTATAATCTCAATAAGGGAGGGTACACAGGGGAGGGGGTGAGAAGAGGACTCCGGCTGTTCTGCCATGCATCTCCCTACTCCCCTCCCTCCCCCAACTTTATTTAACGAGTGTGTTCCTTAAGCTGTTTTTCATATAAGTTGCTTCATAGATGTTGAAAGACCACTTACATGACTAATGGCTGTGGGAATGGGCCGTTTGTTCCTATACTGGCAGAGTTATAAGGATTGCACAGTAAGGATAAATGGAGTGGAGAAGGGCTGGGGGAAACAGCAAGGAAAGAACTCCACTTGCAAATGTCTTGTTTGAGTCTCCTTTGATGGTGAAAAAAGCATGGTTTTTACCCTCCACCTGAGTACCCTACCAGTGGAAGGGTCCTAGACCTGTGATGAGTACAGGCATTGTTTTAGTTACCAAGGCTGTGATAATAGACAATAACTATCCGTTTGGTTTGGGAATTCAACCGTAAAAAAGTAAACGTTAAGGTATTTGGTTATTATTATACAGTATAAAAATATTGTGCTGGATGGCTAAGCAGTTACTAGGACAACAAGGGGGAGTTTGCCAAGGATTTTGAAACACTGTAAGCAAACGGAAGAAACCTTGAGTTTAAATAGCCCATCTGGCCCTCCGAGGCTTTCCCAGGAGAGCTGCGCTAAACTTCTGCCACATCCATCGTACCCTGATGATAGACATAGCCCATGGCAAGGAGACTGAGCTAGGAAAGCAAATGGGCTTCTGTGGCCAGGGCACCGGGGAGGACCTTATCCCGTGCCCGCGGCGGCACAGGGCGCGCCCCGCGCCTGGAGCGCGCCCTTGGCCCAGCAGGGTCCGGCCGCCTTCCGATGCTGACTGGGGTTCCCAGCTTTAATGTGGGTCAGAGCTCTTTGCAAAATAGACCTTTGACCTGCAATTAACAGCTTTTATCACATTTTAAAGCTATGTAGCCGGCCAACGTAGGGCAGTAAATCTTGCATGTTTTGTACTGATTCTCATTTTTGTGTTTGCTCAGCTAAGGCAGGATAGCGGCTCTATGCCATGTTATGGCTGAATATTTAAAAAACAATTTGCAAAATCATGAGTATTTTAAAAACAACTTCAGGCCTGTAGTTCTGGGTGGCCCGCAGAGCTGTTTCTGAGAAACCTGCTTCATGTTTGTTACGGTCTAGGAGACCCTTACCCCTCCTCCATAGAAGCCAGTGCTGACCATGAGATGAAAGAGAGAGATCTGCGTGTTTGTGTGTGTGTGTCTTTGTCTGAGAGGGAGAGATGCTGGCTGGCATGTAATTACTTTTCTCATTTGCTCTTGCAAATGATTTTCCAAACTTTCTGAGGAAAGACAATATATTCCTCAAACAAAGTCTGGAGTTTTTTCCACTTATAACTATGAGAGGCCTTTTATATCTTTTTAGAGTGGCTCAAACTGTGCAGCTTTAAAACCTGGGTTTGAATGTATTACTGCATCATTCAAAAAACCCTGCAGAAGAAAAGAAGAGATACAGTGGCTTGTATTCTTCCACCCAGAGCATTATTAGAAATAAAATATCATTTCAAAGTTTTGCAATTTAAAATATTTTTCAGCTGTATTTTGGCTTTCATGCTTGTTACAATAAAAAAAAATAACATCTGTTTTCCAATTCTAAATTAAATTTAAAACAGCATGTTTTTCTCATTAGTGCTGTTTATCTGAACTATCTGCTAAACTTGGATGTCAACTCTTCTGCTGAAGTAATCTGATTGTAGTTCACAGGATTAGTAGCATCTATCAACAATCAGAGATTTTGCACTAGTAGAAGACAGAAGAGAAATGTTTGCAGTCCTTAAGCTTAAGCTTCATCCTTTACTCCCACTGCTGTTGGACTTCTCATCTACTTCTTTGTGGCTTAACTTGTATGTGCTTTTAGTAACTTCTGCGATCAAAACATATCAATATTTTTCCTTCTGACTTCTCATAGCTACAATACTTATTGGTTTGGGGGTTTTTTTGTTTAAGAAAAGTAAATAGCTCACAAATGTCCTTCAGAGGTTGTAGTAAGTATGGACCCCACCTGCATTCTGTCCTCTTTGGAGTTGCTAGAAGTATTGCTTCTCCCAGTGAGTAACCTCTTTTTGGATTTGGTTGTTAACTGAGTTGTGTCGGGTACATCAGAGGATTGGTGCATCTGTGTGCCTGACTCCCTGTTGATTTTCATCCCTCCTTGTCTCCTTTGCTCACCTACAAATTTTGCTCACAGGGTCTCTGTATATCTTTGCACTGAGGCAGATTTTGGTGGTGAGGGAGGCTGTAAACAACCTGCACAGTTAATAACCTGTGCTGACTGGTGCTCTCCTGCTGGATGAGTTCAATAGGTTGCCTCATTACAGACTTTGTGGTGGCTTATGTAGCTTCACCCTGTGCATCCATATGTCTCAGCTGGTGGCTGTGTCACTCCTGGGTTATAACCAGCAAGGGCAAGACAGCTGAAAGGGGGCTGCTGCCCTTTTAGTGGAACAGATTCTCAGGTTGGGTATTAAACAAGAGCCCCATCTGTCTATTTTTTGTGGCTCATGAAAGCTGGAGGAGGGAGATGAAGGCAGTGATTCAGTCTCCGGGCTAAATTCCGTCTTGGGTCTCCCTTCTCAGGGAGGCACATTTTTTCTCTTGTGTCATGGCCGGTACACTCTGTCAAAAGAGGAAAGGTTTGCAGCCCAAGGCTGTCTCTGATCGATTAGTGAGTCCTAATGGCTTTGCAGTTTGGAGCAGGGAGTTATGGCTTTTGCTGCTCCTGTGAGAGACTGAGGCTCGGGGAGGGGAGAGGACACAGTTCTCAAAGGTGGGAGGAGAAACTGAGCCACCACGCTTTCATGAGGGGAGGTAGTGTCTCTCTGGACAAGGCTTGCCTTTATTGTTCAACAACAACAAAAAAGTAAAGAAACCCTCATTATTTCCACAGTGCTGGTGTTTTCCGTGGGGTGCGATAACCTAATTTTCTATCAGAGCTGAGGTGGGTCCAAAATTCCACTCTAAATTTCAAGGGGATTTTTTTATTGCAATAATGAAACACGGAGTGAACTGTGAATTATCACTTTCTATGTATTAACATGTTATAGAGCTGAATCGGTCAACATATGGGAAATATTACAAATATGCCATAATGTTATGATATAATCATGTGATAGAAGGTATTTTCCGATACTTTGTTTTAGTAATTCACATAATTTTTCATTTCATTTCAGGCAGCAGTTTTACAACATCATCAGGAATATATGCAGGAAATAATTCACTCACAAATTCTTCTGGATTTAATAGTTCACAGCAGGTAAATTTGTAAATAGGAGTTCAGCAAACTTTGGCAAACTTAGAATTCTCATCCACTGAAAAAATGTAGCCCTTAAATAACTTGTTGAAAGAAGTTGTCATCCTTTCAAGTTAAACTAAAGTTTATAAATGTTTTCTTCAATCTGTCATCTTCCAGTACTAGAACTTACTGTCTGAGGTTGGTGTTCTTATTTGCACATCTTCAGCAGTGTGTCTAATAAACCACTTGTATGAGAAAACATACTAAATTATGTGTAATTTAGATTTTATTTTACTGCCTCACAGTTTTAGGCCCTACAACATCCAGTCCAGGAAGCATACGTGCTCAAAGTCTGACATGTGTTTGTACTTATATTTTGGAATTTATACTAAAAAGTAGCAAAACTTTGATGGACTATTCAGTTGCTTTTTTGTCTTGCAGGAATATCCCTCTTATCCCAGTTTTGGCCAGGGCCAATATGCACAGTATTATAATAGCTCACCATATCCTTCACATTACATGACAAACAGCAACACCAGCCCTACAACACCCTCCACAAATGCAACATACCAGCTTCAAGAACCACCATCTGGCATCACCAGTCAAGCAGTTACAGATCCTGCAGCAGGTAATTACATGGATTTTATGGTCCCTATGAGACACGTTTTTGTAAGTTGAAAGGGGGTTGAGTTGGATTCTTTTTTTTGTGTAGTTGTTGATTTTTTATTATTATTATTTCTTAATCCTGAGCCTGTGGCATATCTTGGACAGATTTTAACAGAAAATAGACTAAAGAAAAAAAAGGAAAAGTAAAAATTTTAAACTTTATCTGGAACACAAATTGTTTGTATTAATTTGTAAAGTGTTTGTGTTAAAAATTGCATGGTATGGATAAGTCTTTACAGTAAACAAGAACCTGGTGTTTTTAACCTCTGTATTCATTAAGATAAACCCCTCTGATTTTTCTTAAATAAGACTGAAATCAGGAGGCCTTCAAACCATAACCCAACTCTGTACTTGAAAGAGAGCTTTTGAGTTCTTTATTTCAGAGGACATAATAATGTTTGCAATGGAGAGTTGAAAATGCACAAGTGTTTCCATTTTAAGAAAAGATTTTCAGTGGCTTATTCTTTTTCCCAGTCATTTTACTGTTCTTGCTGGAATTTGGCAGTCCGTTACTAGCTGAGATATTTGTTGAACATTTATGCCAAACTGCTCAAACCGGTTTTGGAAGTGAGGGGTGAAAAATACTTTTCTCATTATTAAAAAAAGTTAAATCCATTTTTTTAACAGATCAAGCATGTCAGTCATTAGTAGATGGCGGAAGTGTGAAGTCTGTCAGATAGAAACAAGGTTGTAGATGTGTTTCTCAGTAATGCAGGAAGAAGCAATTATGATTTGGCCGTGGTATCAGGTGGTTTTGTTTCGGACTTTTTTGGGATGAGGTTGGTTTTAATTCTCTTGAAGCACTTGATGGGACTGATCTTCCATGTGCAATGCTATATTTTACTATAAGTTGCTAGGTCTCTGTTGCTTTTCTGCATGAGTGTGCACTTGAAGAAAATGTTATGCACTGTTGTCTCTTTTGAGACATTTGCTGCAAGTAGGGAAGAAAATACAGCTGGTGTATGCATTTATATACACAAGGTCACGTGTGTGCACTGCATTTGAGAAAGGAATCTTTCTAAATTTATCAGTGGTTATTGAGATCTGTGGCATTTAGATATGGATGCATATTGATGTCTGCATAATTATCCTACTTTTAGCTTTTTAATTTTTTTTAAATTTTGTTTTCTTGTGGTTTTGTTTGTTTTTCTTTTTAAGTTGGAAGCCGTTTAGTTCCTCTTAGCCCAAAACCCTAAGGTGATCAAGTTTTAGCTGTTATCAAGATACTAAAATTGAATCGTATCATCTGTGTCTGTCTTTTGCAAAATCTTTGCATGTGTTTTTCTAAAGTCATTGATCTTTACTATAGCATCTACTTCCTAAAAGCTGTAGTAAATGTGCGCATGAAGACAGGAGGTATATTTTTCCAAGATCAAACTTAGTGGCTTAAAGGCTGTCCTCCTATTTCTCCTATTTAAATAGTTTTCTGTGATCTATAAGCCTGAACAGAGCTTTTCTCAGTTCCTTTTTAAAATGCTTTTCTTTCTCTCTCACATCTTTCATATTCTTCTTGTGACAGTTTTGTCTAAAACTTTGAAAGAACTTGGTGGGCTTTCTTGTGGATGAGTTCTGCACCTAATCCTTCTTCTAATTTGTTATTTCATGTATTGAAAGCTGTGCATCCGTGGATGCCCTACCACTGCTTGCTTAGCCCTTGCTTGGGCAAGTTCACACTTCCTCTGGCATTGCTGGGGCTGCCATTTCTTTTCCCAAAACCTTGACCTTACTGATTTAACAGTTCTGAAAATGTTCCTTCTAGCAGTTTAAAAATGACAACTCTTGCTGTACCTGTGGGGTTATCGTTGGCTGGCTGCCTCTACCAGAGGCAGAGGCACATTTAGGAAAGTACCTGCTGTGGACCACTCTATTAGAAGGAACTGATGAAAGTCATCTCCATCAATGTGGTTGCAATCAGCAGAAGGTATAGGGCCAAATTTCTCCATTTTTCTTTATGCATTTTTTTCTTTACGCAGTTAAGTTAGGGTCAAGTCCATTTAGACTCCCTCTGTATTGACTGGAGAGAGGTGAACTTTTCTAATTAGAGTTCAGTTTGACAACAGTCTTAACCCTGAGATGCCAAAGCCTCTCCAGTGGTATGAAAGCGTTTTTAAGTGGCTGATATACCAGTGCTGGCTTCCTAAGGAGAAATGAGGAAAAAATCTTTGTTGCCTCACAATCCTTCAATGCTGTTAGAAGGGAAGGAAGGACCCATCAGTGAATCCAGTGCTGTGCTTGCCATTTCTCCTTGGACAGTGTAAATGGTTGTACTTTTTTCTTATTGAGGTTTATTGCTAACCCTCAAATGAGCTCATGCACAATCTGCTTGGAAGAAAAAGCAAGGCTGGGCTTAAAGGAAAGACGGATCAACATGTAGGGAGGGAATGCTGGTGGAGTGGGGACAAGTGGAAGGCATATTCAACAGAAGGAAATTCATAGCTGAGTCAAAAACATGTAACAAAAGAGAAAATTAAACAAATTTTTATTACAGTTAGTAAAATTTCTGTAGGCCGTTTTGCCACATCTGCTCAGGTTAGGCTGCTGATTCTTTACCACAACTGGAATGTTTCATATGAGGGATGGTGGGGAGCAGTGCAGAGCTATCACATTTAGTTGGATGGGCTCCAGCTGCTGAATTGCAGCTGTCTATCCTTAGACATCTTCTGAATTTAAAAAAACAAGTGTAATCCGTGTGGTTATGAACTATGCCAGGACAAGCACAGAACAGTTTTCAGACTTTACAGAGGCACCACAATAATTTGACAGACATAGGTGGTTTCTATGAATTTGGGCCAATAAGTGAAACAGAAGAGTCTGGTAAGAAAAATGTGAAAGGGAGAAAGTAATTATGTGCTCTTGTGACATTTTTAGTAGAGTTTTGTAGACTCAGAAATCTCAGATAATTTCACTTGAACTATGTTTAATTCCTTGTCCAAATATGAAATAATCCTTTTATGGTTTCCCTCGGTTACTAGTTAAATTTGAAAGTTTTTGCCATGCAATGCAGAACATTCAGGGATTCTTGCAGAAAAACCCAAGATTTCTCATGCTCAGTGTTTCTTCTTTCTCTTCACTTTCAGGATTTGAAACTTTCTACCACGGTCAGGACAAAACCTTTCATTGCCCAGAGGTTTATAGTCTTTGTATCCATAAATCAGATATACAAATTAGTGTTACTTTCTTGTGAACAAAACTCTGTGTTTTTCTTAGTGATGTAAGCAGAAAGTTGCTGATTTTTTTTGTCTAAGCTGTAGTATCTAAGAGAAGTAATAATAATTAAAATTATAAAAGAGAATAAAAGTAGATAAATGAGCAAATATTTGTTCTCCCTTGCAATATTCAAATTCGTTGAAATAGATTCAGAGAGAACAGAAGCAGTATTTCTTCATGTTTCATGTAGGTAAGCTATGTAGCTCTTTGCTGCAGGATGTTATGGATGAAAAAAGTTTATGCCAGTTCAAGCATAACTTTGACAAGCTCAAATATTAGATTTACACAGACAACAAGAAATTCTTGATGCACAAGATCACAGGAGACTGGGGATGAATTAGTGCTCTGTGGACGTCTGTCCTTTTTATGTTTCTTACTTAGTTTCCAGCTGTTTACCAGTGTTAAAACTTACCCTGGAGAGATGGAGTTGTGCCCCCATCCACTATGCCTACCCTGATGCTCAAAATTTCTTGAAGTAACATTCATAACACGTATTTCTAGGAGTTAATATAGAAAAAAACTACCTTTTCTAAAGCCATAATAATTTTCTATTGCAATATTTCAACTCCATCGTCACAGCTGGTAATAAAAAATTCTTGATTTGTGCAATATTTTTTTTTCATTCAGTCAGGAAGGCTGAATTTATCCTTCTATTTCATATGATGAAGTATTTATAATTTCTTAAACAGTGTTTCTCACAAGAGAGACTTGCATTGTTCTTGAGATTCAATCTCTTTCATTTTCCTTGGTTTCTGTAATAAGTGTGTTTAATACATTACTGGAAGGTTTGGGGTATTTTTCATATTACTCACATACTTCACAATGCAGATTAAAAACCTCACAAGGGCTGTGCCAGCCAACAAAATTTGGTCTCAGACACAGGTCACTATTTTACTCTTAAAAACTATACTCCTTTTTCCTTACTATGAGTACTATATCACATTTAATATTACAGAAGGGAAAGCAACTTTTACAGTTTCTTATTGTGTTTCATAACAATAAATTAGGGACAGAAAAGTGAAAGAGGGCAAACAGTTTATATAGACAACTTTTCACTGATACCTGTATGGAAAGAAATGTAGCTATATTGGCAGTACATTTCTGGTATTTTCATAATGTTTGTTCTTTTTTGTAAATATAAATGAAGAATAAATCTAGATTATATATTTATACAAGGAAGGAAAATCACAGAAAATTCTATAAAAAAAGAAATTAAATTGCCATTCATTATTGTATCCAAAGTGCAGTACTGATTTTGCTTTTCTCATAATGATTGTTCTCCTGGGATGTTTATCTTTGGTTTTGGGGGGATTAAAAGTAACAATGATTTCAAATTGTTTGAAAACTGAACTAATGAGTAAGGAAGAAATAATTACAAAGTATACAGGTACTGCTGGCCCATTGTGGATTGTTTCACCTTTTTTCTTCAAGAATGCTGGAGAAAAAAAAATCTCCCCACTTTAGTTTGTGGTCATATATAGTTTATAAATATTGTTATATATGATATTTTGTCATTATTTTAAACATGCAATCCTAAATCAAAACCTCAACTACGCTTTGAAATAAATAGTCATTTTTGCCACTATTTTTAACAGACTGTTGAGAGCTTCTGTCAAGTCTATAATAGCATGCTTTTAATTCTCAATATACAAACATTAGTTTTTCAAGTGAAGATTTTGACATTTTGTCAGAACAGCACTAGAGATATAATTCTGTGATCCTGCCAGCAGGCATTTACTGTATTTCGTGCAATACTTACTTAGTGCTTTTACTTATACTTAGTGCTTTCTACTAATACAGTATAATGTTTTTAAAGACAAGGTAAAACCAAAACATTCACAAATACACGTGGTTCTGCTGCATTGTTTAATCCTGGTCCAGTTGTATGCAAGTAGAAGTTTGTATAAGTGCTCATGGAATTTGTGTTTAGTTTTATGTATGCAAAAGGAAACTTTAATTATGCAAAAGTAAGAAAATCATAGTGTAAGACTGACATATTCAAATTACTTGAATCTTGTATTTTTATTCTGGTGCACAGGAGTTGAAATAACACTGGCAAAATGAAGTGTAAGATTTAAGGGGAAGCCATTAATCTGGGCACAATCTAAATGCAAAATTTTTGTACATAGCTACTTGCAGAGACATTTGACTGTACTGACAACCCTAGACCCACCTCATCCATGTAATTTACATTGTGACATGAGATATGATTACTTTGATAATGTATGTTTACTCTTTTTTGCATAACCTTTCAGTGTAGTAGGGAAAAAGCCTGACAAAATTTGCAATGCCTTTGTCAACAGCAAAAGCTCTACCCACACACTCACCAGCTGGATTTACCTAGCGACAGACTTGATTTGGGGCTTTCTGGCATACCCAGTTTTCCCCAAATTTGTCGCTGAACACTATTGCTGTACGTCAAAATCAACAGTAAGAAAATACAGCAATTACTTACGGGGGTATTTCATAACAAACAGAAATTAATTACAGACTATGGTGTTGCAAGTGCTGTCTCTGCAGCCGTACCCTCTGTTCTTGATAAATAATCAAGGTGGGGTTTTTTTTGAGATGATGGAAAATTGTCCTGTGTGACAAAACCATCAACACTGCCCAGAGCGATGTATAAAGGGAAGTATAAGCGTACAGAGAGTTGCTATAGCAGGGAGATCTAAAACGATGTGTGTGTCCATGGATGCAGAAGAATAACTGTTGCTAGATTGTTAGTACACTTTCGTGGAGGCATTGCAACACAGAGAAATGGCTGTGGTGGTCCAGACTGATGGATCCACTGGGCTGTACCCTGCCTGCTGCAGGGGCCGTCAGCAGGCACCTCGTGACCATCAGGGACAGGCTAGGCTTCCCTAAGATTTGCCCTAAGTACTTTTCCAGATGACAGATTTTTTTGTCTCAGGGGATTTCCAGACCTGCTTTTGTTTGTGTGTTTAGGGTATGCCTGCATTAGCATTTTAATTTTGAGTAGGCTCTTTTTTGATGTGAAGCTTTGGCTCAGCAGAGCAGTCCTAGGGCACCCAAGTAGAGTCCTTCCAGTCAAGGCTATCCTGTCCTCCAGAACAGCTCCAAGTTCCTCCAGCCGCTACCGAGGATGCCCAGGAGACTAGATCGGAATGCACTTGCATTGAAATAACCAGTCAGAAACAGCTAGTGGAGCCTGATGTGGTTGCCACCACTTGCCTGATACCACAGATCCAAACTGCTAATGTGGTGCAGCTGGAGCACCCCTGAATGCTTCACTTCCAGGGATGTCTCCAGACCCTCTTGAACCCATGTAATATTTTGGAAGCCTGGCACGGGGTTCTTTTGGCTACAGATCTTACAGCTTTTATCTGAACTCCTTATATTTAACCAGGCTGCTGCCAGCTCCCTTTGGTGATCTTGCTTTTGTGTTGGACAGGCAATGGATCTAGTCCTCATCCCCTTCTCTGCTCATGATTATGTGTAGGGCAGGGTTTTCTCCTGCACTTACTTGTGCTTGTAATGCTCAAGAACAGGATAAAATTGAATTCGGTGCTTTAGAAAAGTCATCATTTCACTTGGCTAGTATTAAAGTATGTCTGGTACCATGAAGTCAGCTGAACAAATTGACCTTCTCTTACCAATCATTACAGAGTAATGGGTATAGTGATAACATGGTTTGTGGCTATGTAAGTTGACTTCAGCAAGTCTTTGGATGCCCTGGCAGTTAAATCTTTTCACTTAACAATTTTAAAAGCAAGCTAGGCTAAAGCAGTTTGGCAGGAATTGCAGCAGAAGCTGTACATAAAAAGCTGTTTAGGAAATCATGTCCAGAGAGAAGTCAGTGAGAGCTTGCTGTTAAAATAGAAGGATGGCTACAGCAGCATTCCTCAGTGTCTGCCTTGGGCCGAGCACCAGACCACATTTTCATTAATCATTTAGGTGACGGAACAGAATGTGTTTGCCTATTAAATATGTAGATGACACCATGCTGAGAGTGGCTGCAAGGCCTTTGGAGACGGGATGAGAACTCAAAAAATGGAGATGTGATCTGAATAGGAGCAGGTGTGCGGTGTACATTTAGGCAGGAATGATGAACTGCACAAATGTGGAATGGGGAATGTTGGCAGCTTCTTCCAGGCTGTACCTTTCCCTGAGGACCACTCTCAGTACTCCAAATATTAGTGGCACCCTCAGCCGCTGTTGTTTTTCTTTCTCCAGAATTTGTCAGGACTTGGGCTTGTCGAGGCTCAGGGCTCAGCTGGACACTGTATTCTTTAACTGAGTTTCCTTATGAGGCCCTGAGAGCGACCATTGGACAGTGAGCTGGTGGTAACCCAGCCATGCACACAGAGGCTTCCCTTCACGTACATGGAAGAAGTTTCTTGCACACAATATAATGTTTTCTCCCCACTGGTTACTGCCATCTGTCACACTGTTTGTAACGCGCTGATCTGCTGAGTAGACTCAGAAGTTGCAGGTATTAGCAATGTTGCTCATTCAGTCATGTGCAAGGTTTGGCCAGGTCTTTGCGAAACAACCAGTTCAGTGTCACTTCTTCCTCGGAAGTTGATCTAGGAATGCCAAGTCTAATATTTATGGAAATACTGTAGGAAGTGCAAATCTTTTCCAGCCAAGTGGTGTCCAGGGGAGAATGCAGAACATTCAGGAAGTCAAGCTTTGCTTGACTTTGCTTTCCATTATTTTGTCCAGTTTGGTGAGACTGTAGAGAATGAGAATCAGAGCCTAGCAAAGAAGATTGACAGGGAAGGGTTAATCTAGCAACAGAGGGAATCTGTGAACAGTCTTTAAATGCATGCAGATACAGGGGAATAATTTTCCCCCCACTTTCACAGATTAAACTTCTACTGCTGAAGTTGTATGTTCTGATGACACAGCTGTCCAAGCAGCAGAGGTTTACTAGAGAGATCCGTAAGAGCAGGACAGACAGATCTTTCTTGGGAATGATGGAAGTACAGTGGTCCCAAGAGGGGATCCTGAGGCAGGGTTGGGAGTCTTTCTGTCAGGTGAGAGTCTGGTGCATCCTGACAGACTACCTGTGAAGGGAAATGAGCCTCCACCCAAACTCGGTGCCTTCCCTGTGTTTGAAATTTTGATTGAAGTGTTCATAAGTGAAAGGTGTTTGCAAAGATGGAGAGCTGGATGCCTCTTACTGACAGGCTTTCTTCCCTGCCCCCACCATGCTGTGCTCTGTGTCCTCACTCATTCAGGTTTCCTTGTTTGTTTATTTGTCATGAAGTTTTGTTTTGGAAAGTTCTCTTTCCATCTTACCTGTTCCCTGTTTTCTTTAGTATTACTCCTTTTAATACTTGAAACTTTCAGGCATAGCATGTCCGTGAGAAAAACTTCTAAAACTGGGAACTAAAGCCACACCCTTAAAAACGGTATCAGAGACCAAAGCAGCCATAATTTAAATTAGTCAATAGAAAATGCAATTTTTCATTACATCCAAATTTTAGAGTACATTTTTAGAGCATCATTGGCCAGTGTACCTGTTGAAGAAATTGTGGTCTGTTTTTTTATGTGGTTATAATTTATTTCAAGGTTTTTGTGCATAATTTTCTTTCTCTTTTCTTTTTATTAAAGATTTTAATAAGCAAAATAGTGTATAGCACTAAAATTAACTGGGCAAATTGGTACTATTTGTTATGATTTCTTATTTATGGTTAAGTACCGCAGGTGAAAGAGTAGTCAGCATTCAAAGTTTGAATGCTTTAATATTTTGAAGCATTGTCAAAACAAAAAGATACATATTATTGGGATATATAGATAGATGTGGCTGGATAATTTTTGTTGTTTGACACATATAGAATCACTTCTAGTATAGGTCAGATGTCTTCAGAAGATTCTGTGCTTAACCTTGATTTACATCTTAACTTGTTCTGCTTTGTTCGATGTAGCCTGAAATATTTAGGTAAATATATAATGTGAAATATGTAAGGTATGCTAATTCTCAATAAGTGTAGGTTTGAAGGCTGAGCATGAGAATATCAAGACCTTTTCCTTTTATTCAGCACAAGCAACTGTTATTATTTTGAGTAACTGTGCATATGTGGTGTTACACAGATGTCCGAGTCTCCTCCTTAATCTAACCTTTGACCTCAACAGGATGTTTTCCTAGGAGAGAAAATCCCTTGTGTGAGAAGTATACCTGTCTGTTCAAGCTGGAATGCCGTGGTCTAGGCAGATTCAAATAAAAAAAATTGTGTCTACTCAATTCTAAAGAATAGTTAATATGAACTGAGCAGTAAAATTGAGAAACATAAAAATTGCAGCTGCCTTCACCAAAGCAGTGTTTTTCAGAAAAACAAAATAAACCATCAAAATAAAAGTATTTGTGAAACTCAGACTATGAAAGGAAGTTTTCAAAAGAGATTTAAAAATGTGTTGTTGCATTTCTAAGGACTATGGTACTGCTAATTAAATTAATGAGAGGGATAATTGATGCTCAGTGTCTGCTTTGTTAATTTGCAGGCATTCATTATGATAGAGTCTAGGGATCTTAAGAGTAGCAAAATATCTTCAAGCTAGCATGCTTTCAGAAAAACCCTGTTGTTCTTAACTACATGAATCATCATTCTTTTTTCATCTGTTCAATAACAGTAAATATTCCTATAAATAGATGTTGCTGAAGCATAATAATTAGCATAGAATACTGTTTGTAAAGATTTGTATCCTATCTTGAAGGTACACATTGGAATTGTTCAGTGTTGAGTAGGCACTTTGAAAAATACTAGAAATATGATCTTCATAGTTGATGCATATTTAATGGCCATTAATTTAAGTTACCATAGGAAAATAAATCCTCTGGTTTATGCTATATTTTGGAATAATTCTATTCTTTTGGCTTAAATGTAGCAACCTAAAAGTGTCCTCAACCAGGGAATTTGGAAAATTTTTCAGTTTCTCTATGTCTGGGTTTTTTGCACACCTGGTTGGACTTTCTTACCCATCACCATGACAGTTATTTTAAAGCATTTAAGGTATTTAAGTTTGAAAAGCTAGAGTTAAATTAATGTTGGTTTATGAAAAACTGGTATCCCTTAAGATTTTTTATAGTTTAATCTTGTAATAATGAAGGAATGAAGCAATTAAGTTTTTTCTCTACTAAACCTTTTATAGGGGTCTACTGAAATAGTTTATCACTTTGTTTTTACATATAACTTCAGCTAGATTGAATTAATTTATGAATCAATGTTACCACTTACTGTTTTACAGTTAATTGTTTTACTTAGGACTGGGTTTGGTGTAAGCAAGTAAGTTGAACCTTTTGAATATTGAGCTGAAGGGTAAAAGTGTTCTTTCTTCACTACAACAGAATACAGTACAATCCACAGCCCATCAACCCCCATTAAAGACTCAGATTCAGATAGATTGCGTCGTAGTTCAGATGGGAAATCACGTGGACGTGGCAGAAGAAACAATAATCCTTCACCACCACCTGACTCTGATCTGGAGGTACTTTATATAAAATGTCTTTGGCCTGTTACAGAACTTTATTATTACCATTATTTTGTACAAGGAAGTGTTATTTACGCATCAAAAATAAAGAGGCATTGAGGCTCCCTTTTTCCTAACAGTATTTTCATAGAAAATGGGATTTTTCTTCAAAAGAACTATCTTCAGGAGGAGCTCCTACTTTCTTGGAAAAATACTGGGTGTTTCTTTCTCCTTTTGATTAAACAAAGCAAACAAACAAACAAACCAAAACAAACCAAAAGAAAAAAAAAGAAAAAAAAAAAAAGGAAAGAAAAAAAAAGGAGCAAGCTTTTCCCAAGGCAATGAAAGGTTTTCATTTGGACAGGAGACACTTCTAGCACAATAGTGGGGTTTGTTCTCTCATGCTATGTTCACATTCCTCCCAGTGGCCCATGGTTTATGTTGAGAACACATCTCCAATGACACACCGCAGCTATGAGTGTCCACACTGCATTACTTTTCCTTTCCAGAAGCGTACCCCATTTGTCATCATGGGAAATACAATCTCACCAGGATTTAAAATACTTGTATTTGAACACTTTGTTTTTCATTAAGTTATCATTTTGTGTGTGGTCAGAGGACAAATTTAAAACATGTATTTTCCATTGTTTCGAAGCAAAACAATTATTTACTGATGCCATAAGTTTTATACATACATCATCCAAGTTCATAGTTTTTGTTCTTCAGATGCCTAAAATGCATTAAAACTAACATAAGTCAAGGGAAGTTAAGTGCTTAGCAACAATCTGCTTTGTTTTGGTTTCAGAGGTAATTTTCAAGGGCACTTACATGAATTTTTGTAAGACTTTTGTTTTGTAAGTCTTGTAGAAATACAGAATTCTAACCCTGAAAATTTAATTTTCAGATGCTTCTCTTTATTTATTTCAGTTTCTATCTCACATCAAGCTTCAAAAATTACATTGTACAGTCTCATTTTCTGTGTATATTTGGCAATCATAGAATTCTGTTCTAATAGAAGGATTTGATATAATAGCAATTGTAGTAAAAAGCTAACAGATTGTGTTACCCTATCCCTGCAAAAAAAAACTTGTTAGTTTTGAAAATAGATGGCAGGGAAGCTATGGTTTTAATACGCAACCATTTCGGGACAATTTTCCCATTTGTGTGCTTACTGATTCAAATTTTAACTTTCCATTTCAAGTATTAGCTTCACAAAGGAACACATTGATTTGATTCTCTTTTTACAGAGAGTATTCATTTGGGATTTGGATGAGACAATCATCATTTTCCATTCCTTGCTTACAGGGTCCTATGCTAACAGATATGGAAGGGTAAGTGTCAAACTGATGGAAATATTCAGTAATATTAGCTGGTTTATGGTTGATACACGAGGAATACCAGAACATGAGTTGATTTTTAGAGGCAAACTGGTACTGGCGTTACAAGACAGAAAATATCAAGCTGTTTCACATGTCCATTCTTTGCAATTTCTCAGCTCTTGTATTCAGTACATATTTAAGTAGTGTTGGGAGTAATGCTTTGACCACTTGAGGTTTGGTTTGTAGATACAGGTTGTCTGAAACCTGTTGATACCATCAAAATCTGCAAAGGTCTGCGTCCCCTCAGAGAGTGAAGAACTTCCAGGAATGATTGCTATGACGGATTGGCTGTACTCTGTACTGAGAGGGAAAGAGGTAGAATTCTTTTGGGCATAGCCAGATTCGTCTAAAATTCTTTACCTTTGATTTTTTTTTTTAAATCTAAGGTAAAAAGGACTGATGTTTTTGAAAGTCTGCTTATGAGTCAAATCTTTCTGTTATGCACAGTCTATAAATCGTAACTGAACTGATGAATATGCCTACAGACAACGGATTTCCTTGGTAATTCTCAGAAGAGAAACATGATTTTAGGTGAATAAGAACGTCTTATGAATGGAATGTACTTATGAGATCAGGCTTCTTTTTCTCAGGATTGTATTTGAAAGCTAACAGCTTGTGCTAAAATCTGTTATACCCTTTTATGTTCACCTCATGTGAGTTATAACTGGAATGTAATTTTTTTGTTAGCCTCAAAAATTTCTACGCGTAAAGAACAACTACATAGTCTTGTCTGGCTTCATGTAATGTCTCTGTCTTCTTGTAAAGTTTTTCTAAAAGGTTTTACCCTACACCCATCTGAGTGAAGGGCAAAGCTACCTCTAGTTTAGTCTGTGCCTGGGTCAGGTTGTGAGTTTCTCTCAATAGCATTTTGCACTAGACAAACCTAAAGTAGTACTACTTTGCAACTTTTCAGGTAAGGTTTGTTTGCAGAAATGTTTACTGTAATAACAGTGTACTGTTTGAGGAATATAATTAGGTTTTTTCATTATATGTCAGAAAAGCAAGTTAATTCAGCAGCCTTGGTTTCCTAGGTGTTGTTAGTTTATGTTTAGGTAATCAAATGAAACTAGAACTTAAATGTTTCAACAATTATTGTATGGATATGTATGGACAAAAGCATTATAGAAGAGTATTTACTAAAAGTTGTTTTCCATTTTTCAGACTAAAATCAACTTTTGTGTGGTGTCCCAAAATCTATGACAATTTAGTTCAGAATGAGAACAAATCCCAGTGCTCATAAGAAAGCTCAGTGACGACAGAATCTCACCACTGGCTTTTGGGGAGCAGAGTAGTGCTGGAAAAAGTCTAATTAATTAGTCATTGGCAAAGAAGTACTAATATGAGCATATTTTTTCCCTTTGTTACTTGTTCCCTGTAGTGGATTCATTAGCTGGGGCCTGAACATAAACACTTTATTGCTGGATGGTTGGAGTTGAGGAGAGTGGCTGGCATTCAGTTGCAAAGAGATATAAATAGGTATGCTGCAAGGAGAGGGCTGACTGCTCCATCACTATTGGCACTGTTTACATAAGATGTAGCTTTTGCCTGGCTGGCTCTGCTGGCATGGCGTCTGGCGCAGTATTCCTGCATTGCTAAATGGCAGCCGGCTGTTGATGTTGAGAGGAAAGGTGGCATTACTGCTTAATCTTGGGATAAATCTTTTTGGTGAGGGGTAGCAACATGCCTGTCCTTGGCTCTCAGGTGATGTCATGAAACTGTGTCATTCTGGTTTTGTTTTCTTAAGGTTTCGTTCAAATCAGAGTTCCTCTGGGGTTATTGACAGCTTCAGACAACAGTTAGCAGTTTCCAGGGACGTTAGAGAAAGACAGTGTCAAATGTTCAAAGCAAACATGCCAAAGCATGAAAATGTAGGGGTTTTTTGTGGCAGCAGAAGATGTATGATTTTGAAAGAGTGTTTACCTGTGATTACTGGCCTTTAAAATCAGAAATCTGGACCATAAGTTAATCCAAAAGCAAAAAGAAAGTTGAGGGACTTACTGTTCTTTTCACCTGTATTCTTGTTTATGAGCAATCTAACATCATGTTCTCTTATAAATCTGCACTGTGGTGAGGGCTAGAAATGCCCTTTTAAAAAATTAAATCTAAGATGATCACATAATCATTAAAATACAAAACCTGGATCTTCAAACAAACAAAAATGTCCTAATTAAAAAATAGGGGATTTGGCAACTTGGCATTCAGTTCTTTTCATAATGTCTGAGTGAGTTTCATGGTGAATGACTATGAATGATCTACAGCCTTGCTGCTGAAGGGATTGATTTTCTTTGCCTAATTCTCAACCTCATTCCTCCTAACTTCTTCCTTGTGCCACCCTTTTCTGTATCTTCTTACTTTTTCATCTGCTTTTATCACCTGCTCTCCTTTAGCTGCCATTGTGCTCTATTTTCATCCTGCTTTTTTCCTTCAGTTTTGTTGTAACAAAATAACACCTTTATTTTTCAGTTTGCGCAGTCATGGCCAAAATGACTCCATAAATCACTGCATTTTTATTTTAGGATTATTTTGAAACTCTAAGAATATGCCCTTCCAGAAGATTAGACAGAGAAATAAAACATTTCCATTTGCTTTGGATTTTTTTTAACTATGTACAGAGAGAGATGTATTGATCAAATATAAAGTTACCAGTTAGTTTAATTGACATTACGGCTGATTAAGTTTTGGAATTTGGAAAAAACTGAGGCCCTTTATGATCTTGGAGCAGGTGAAAAGACATCTCAGAATTGGCACAGAACACTGTGGTCTTTTACATACATTTCCGTCCTCAGTAAAAGCAGTTATATGCAGAGGTTTTAAAGGAATTTTCCTTTAAATTATAAGCTATTTTATTGTGGTTTAATATACTTTAGTGATAGAGAAAAACAAAGCCTGGTTTCACTTAACCCTTCATTTGTGACCTGTAGGCTTAAGTGGAAAATAAGCCTGGTACCCGAAGTGAACTTTCCTGTTTTTCAGCTTCTTGTTTCTCCACAAAACAAAGAAATCAAGTAGGTAGAATTTAGAAATGACATACAGGCAATGTTTTGGCTCCAATGCCAGTATTCAAAACAAAAGGCCTACTTAAGCAGTTTGACATTGGTATTTCTTTTCTTTAGTTAAACTGTACCTCCCTCAGAGATTTGTACCTGATTTTGACCATACCTGAAAAGACGCTGACTGAACCTGCAAATCCCAGGCAACAAGAAGAGATTGTTAGCTTTCCTGCTCATTGTGTGACACCTCACAGTAATTAGTTAGCAATTAGTGGCTTAAAATTGCAATAGAAGGCTGGGTATGGGCTTATTTTTTTAAAACCTTGTTCTAGCCTTGTCTTTTTTTAGTTTACAGCCCCCACTGTAATGTCTGATGACATTGTGATGCTTTAAACCAAGGTTATTGTGCTTTTCATTAGAGCAGTTGCAAGATATTTAAAACGCTAATGCAGATAAGGTTTTTGCTTCTGTTAAATATGTAGCTACCGTGAGCCACAGTTTAACATAGTTTTCGTGTTAAGTGGAACCTCCTATAGAAAAAGATTGTATTTAATCTAGGAGTTAAGCTGTCTTTGAAAAGCGATCCATTTTGTTTCTTCTTTTAGCTTTTGTGTTATTTAATCTGACACTTTTAGTAGGTGCCAATGAGTTTCTTATATTTTTTCTGCCTAATTAAATTAACCTACTAAATGATATTATTTTAGTATTACTTTGGAGAAAACCATTCTATTTCTGCCATGTAAAAAAACCTTGGAGTAAAATGATTAGAGAGCTTTACAAAAACCTCTTTTTACACACTCAGAAATGTGATAAAAATGTTCAATAATTAAAAAAAAGCAAGTCGTGTACACTGAAATGTAAAATATATATTTGCAGCCATTCGTTTAAAATTAGTCAGATGGGTTCATAACCAAAATCGTGCTCTGTTGCCCATTTTTTCTGCTTTTCAAAATGATGTTCCTATTTAGGGCTGGAAGTCAGAAGGGAATTATTTCTACCTTGTTGCATTAGACGTTGATAATCAAGATGTGGCTAGTCATCTTCCTTTGCATCTTAGACCTTTAGCCCATCTAATTCCTTTAATAACCAGAGCAGAGGCTTCTGTGAGGTGGCGTCTGTTACTGCTCAGGCACCACAGAAATCCTGTCCGTTTAAAAAAAAAAAAAAAAAAAAAAAAAAAAGGCCGGTGAACTGTCTAGGATGATGAGGTGCTAACTGGGCACAAAGATATGCCGGAATGTCAAAGGGAGAAGAAGCCTCAGGCCTAGCTGCAGAGAAAATACCACCTGCTTTCCACCTCTCCTGCCTACAAAAGTAAAGCAGGGAAAGACAAGATGTAGGTCTACAAATAGAGCAATACTAAAACAGAAAGACAAAATATTTTTGTTGATATTTTAAAGTCTTTCCATTTGAATTAAGAAGCCAATTTTTTTTTTTTTTGGCTGTGCCAGTTTAAAGAAAAGACTTATTTTTAAGGGCAAAATTCATCAAAATAGCCTAATGCATTTTTCACCTATTTCTAATGGCTATTTTTTTTTTTTAATTTTAAAAAACCTACTCTTAATGAATGTGAGTTTAAGAATAGATGTTTTATCTGCTCAGTGTAACTTTGCTTTGAAATTTCAAAAATTCTTTCTCTGGATAGCAGTTCTTGGGTTCTGGCATTTCCAGAAGGCAAACAGGCTGCCAAATCACCATTCTTTTCCATCTCTTTCCAAAGAATTTTGCCTTTTTAAACAGTAGTTACAGAAAAATGTTTGAAAGTTCAGAGATCATGTTGAAGCAACTATTAATTTGATCGAGAGGTAGAAAAAGAAGCTGAGGACTGCATCTCTTGCTTTTTAACTGTGATTTGTCATCAAGTTTAGAATATTAGCTTATTTTAAGTAAAATATGGGTTGTCACTTCTTCAGTTCTGTTTAAAATATAATTCCTAACAAACTAACATTATTAATAGAGGTTGTTATGAGATAATATAACACATTCTTTCAAACTCATGCTCCTATGCACTTGGATAGAGTTGGCATTATAAATGAGAAACTCTGTATCAAATGTACGTATCAGGCTCTCTTTTCGATTTTTCAGATTGAAAATATATAAAACACCATAAAAATCAAAACAAGACAAACATCTGTAATGCATTTGGTAACCACAGTGCTGAACATGCTTTTTAAGTTTATTAGCTCAGTAAGGAATAAGTTGTTATGGTAATTTCTGTAGAGAAGTTAAAGTGTGTTATGTATTAATAACAAACAATAGTTTTGTTCACTCTGCATGGGTGGGCCAAACTGGAAACATAATTAAAGCTCGGTTTTGTGGACAATCAAGGAGTGGTTTCAAATATAATTGTCATTTGCAAATAAAACATCAATAGTTCTTTGCTTTAAAGTCACTAGGTATTCCCAGGACTGAATCCTGTCATTCATGACCAGTGAGAGTTTATTTTGAGTAACAATAGCATTATCATACCCCTGGTTGATCATGAAACTTGTGAACAGTTGTAGAGTCTGGAGAAGTTTTAGGTGAAATGGATTTGGTCTTTCTGCACAGAGAGCAAAGAGCCACTGCTGGGGATGCCTGAGGGTGACCACAGAAGTCCCCCTTCAAAATCAGGGAGTCAGTTGAGTTAAAGTCCTATTTTTGAGTGTTACTGGGAAGTGTTGTAGTGCAGGGTGAGACAGTTACTGGACTGATACTGAGAGAGCAGATGTTGCATTTAATACAAATAGTATGTTATGAGAAGCTGTTCCTGTATTTGGGTATGTGTGTTAGGCACAGTATTGATAGTGTACTTGCTTAATTTCTTCTTTAAGGATCCTCCCACTTCTGTGTCCCTTGGACTCCGAATGGAAGAGATGATTTTCAATTTGGCGGACACGCATCTATTCTTTAATGATTTAGAAGTAAGTGTTCATTCTTTTAAAACTCACAGAGATGATCTAATATTTAATATTTGTCTGGGTTTATGTGTTGTTAGATGGTTTGACAATGATTTGCAGAGTTTCAATACGGAAATGCTTAGAAAACAGCTATATCATTTAGTCATCAGGATATATAATAATGTCTACACTAAATGTCTGCACTGGCCTTCAAAGGTTACTACAGTTTAAATGGTAGAGTTTTGTCCTCATAGGTTTTAGCACTTATGATGACAACAGACAAGTTTCAGAGGTGGATATGCCAAAAGAACCTCCAAACATGCAGAATTCAATAGTCTGCACAGGCCATTAAATATTAAACTCCAGCTTCTATAAACAGTTGATGCCTGGGTACAGATTTCTTGCTTACATCCTGCAGCGGACAGGTGTTACCTTAGCCTTGAGGGACACCATGAATGTTGCATGGACTGTCTGTGGGCCGTTCCTGGGGCTGCTCTGGCTGCAGCAGGCATGCGGTGTTCTGTGCCTGGGTGCCTCTGCCTGCAGCGAGGAGCTCTGGGTGCCTTGCCAAGGGCTTTTTTAGCCTACGCAGCCTATGGTTTGGCCACACTTGGGAGATTGTTCCAAAGCTCTCCAAACTGCTGAAAGAGACTGGCACTGTAATGCCTGGCTGCTTCATCTTAAAAGGGAAAAAAGCAATTCCTGATCACATTTTAATAACGTAAAAACATGAAAACAGTCAGATTTCTTTCCCATCATAGTGAAGACAGCTGTTTATTTAAAATCCAGCTGTTAAGCAAGCTTGTGGTGGGGCTGCCAACACACATTAATCATCAAGTTGTTGTTTTGCTAGATTTTAGAATAGTGTGTTATTCCAGACAGCAAAAGAATCTAAAAGATTCAAATGCAACTTTTGCTGATCAAAGTTAATTGGCAGCAATTGGCCTTTAAATATTTCCTGATGTTTCCCTTTTCAAAATCAAGCAAAATACACCTTATTCAATAGATGAGCCAAAATAATTTGAAAAATGCCAGTGTGTGATAGACCTCAAATGTGGTTTGTCCAACATCTGTCCTATATTTTGATTTCTTTTCATCTAAAAAGAAACCACTCACAGATGATTTGGCATCTTAGAATGTAATGAAATTATTGAACATGCTTTTTTTTTCTTCCATTCCTTAGAGCATTCATTTTTTTATACTTACAGTAAAATAGCTGGTTTATTTAAATTTTAAAGTAGCATTTGCTTTTATTAAGGTAGCTGTATTTAAAGGTATGATTGTTTTGGATATAAGAGGCACCATCAATGAGTTGCATGTATTGGACTTATTTTTCAGATTTGTCTAAAAAAAATAACAATGCTTGTTATTTTCCAACTCTGTTTGTGATTTCTGCTTGCATTTCATTTTAACCAGAGCAGAATGAAAAAGTACTGCTCTTTGTGTATTTTAGCAGTATATTTAATAAAGTTCATTGTGTTTTCATTTGTTATGCAGAGCCAGATATGTAGCTACTTCATACACGATTGTCAACTTCACTGACTTTAACGGAAGTTAATCAACCACATCTTAGGGGTGGTAGATTATCTTCTGCTAATAGACATGTTGCAGCCTTAACAAAACAGCACAGTAGTTCATTCACTCAGGAACTTTGAAGCTGTGTATGAGAAAACAACTGCTCCAGGTGGTTCATGAATGCCGAGGAGCTTGCTGATAAACCTAATTCTTTGCATTTCCACCATAACAAGCCAGTTTATGTTGTATGTCCAAACTGAAGTATAATAGTTTATGTCTATACCCTGGTCTGTTTTCCTCATACACAGAGGCACTCAGGAGTGAGCAGTTGTGTGCATGTCCTTGTTCACAAGCTCTAATCCTGATGTCTGGGGAACATGAGCTCCAGTCTGAAGGATCATGCCTTGTCCAAGGAGTTAAGAGCATGTTCAGTGTGCATAGACAAGCCTTCAGAGAACACAGTGAAAGGGCGTAAGAGGGCCTGTACTTTGTGGGAAGCAGCATGTAAGGACTAGACCTAATCACAGACTGAGGCAATGACGCGTTTTTTTGAACATGTTGCAGACGCATGGTGTTCTTGAATGACTATGTCCTCCTGGAGCCACAGTTTGTCATTCTTGTGAGCATCACCATTTAACTAGCAGGGCCTGCCAGTTTCCCAAGGGCTGTGACCTCGGGGCAGATTCCTTGTATCCATCTCAGAAACTCAAAAGTCCTTTCTTGGTGGTTTGGAGGTTCTTACAGCTTGACAGGCTTTCATGAAAACTGTGGACATTTTGTTTGGATATGCATCTATTCTCACTGATGAAGGACTGAGTCTGAAAGATCTAGCTCAGGTCTAATCTTTCCAGTTCATGAGCACAAGTATCTGGGCTGTTTGGATTGAAAACTGTTTGTAGGCAGCGTTGCCAGTGAGCTGCAGAGCTTGGGTATCCTTGCCCAGCAGTAGTGTGAAGAGCAGCAAAGCTGGTTTTGGAAGATATCTAACCCACAGAGTAGATGTGTCTTTGAGTGTAGGCTTAATTCAGAGTGAGGACCTGAAAGCTGATGCCCTCTGTCTCACCCAGGCTCAGAGGGAACCCTTCTTGGCACGGAGAGAGGCTGCTTTTAAAGGCAGGCAATCATCTGTCATAACTTTGGCCTATGATGCACATTTTTCCAGATACCACAAGTTAATGTTTTTAAATAAAAATCTTATTTCATCCAACACGTTCCAGAAAACTCTATAATCAGAATAGCTCTCCTGTGTCCCAAATGAAAATACTTTTTCTTCTTATAAAATGCTGAAGACTGATTGAACATTTTGAATGCAAAGGGCAGAGTTGCAGCAGTGATCTCTGAAACATAGTTTGATTTATGTATGACCTAACTGGCTTTTCAAAGCTCAACCTAGAGATCTAATAATATTGTTGGGTTAAATTCTAAACTTTTGCAGACAATTTTCACTCTATATTAAGCCAATCAATGCCAATGTGTATCAGCTGAATTTAGTACAAGGGAGTACAGCCAGGTAAATGAATCATCTATTTTCATGTATGTTTTTCTTTATGTAAAAGTAATATTAATGATAATAATAATAATATTTGTAATTGAAATTGAAAACATTTAGCCAGATCTCACTATCTAGCTTTGAAGTCAGTATGTTTCTGGATAGGTGAACTACAGGTAGATTTGCACCCTTGTACTAGTTCCTATTTTATTGCTTTGAAAAAAATGTAATAAATTTTATTTCGTATTTCGTTCACTTTGCACAGATTTATTTGGAGTAATTAATTTCAAAGGGATGTAATAGCAAATAATTTCCAATCTTTAGGAACATTCCTTAAACAGCATGTTAAAGGGGTATGACAAGATTTTTAACATACTGAAAAGAAAAAAATATTAATATTTACTTATGTATAATTTGATCTAAGTACTATAATAAACAATGTTTTCTTACATTAGCAGTAATTTCATAAGAAATTATAGAAATGTACTAGAGTAAACAGTAGGAGATAGTGCAGTGTTCTAAAAATTCAGATTCCAAAATCTGCATTTGGGCTTCTGAATAAGAGCTTTAGGTTTTTCAGTGTTGAAGTTTTTTTATTTAAATATCTCATTCTATCCATTTTATAGTTGAATTTTAATTGTGTGCAAGAGGGAATAACTACATTGATGAAGTGCTCTCAAGAGAACCACAGTTACCTCATCTGAAAATAATGTTTGATTTTACATGCTGATTATGTTTTGATAGGGATAATAAGGTATAATATTTTAAATGTGTATATAGAGCAATTATGCATATTATGTATTTTAGGAGGTATGCTCCAGTGTTTTAGGGAAATGAGCAGCTTGATGGTAGGACTGAAACGTGACATCCGCTGAGGCGCTGAGGTCTGGTGCAGGTGTGTTCTGCTGCAGAGCAGGGGAACGTGGCTTACAGGCAGGGGGTGTTCCTCAGCTGGGGAAGCCCCAGGGGAGCACAGAGACCCACAAGGGGCCGGCAGCTCCTGTGAGAGAGGCTTACTGTCCTGGCATGTGCGAGGCCAGGAATGATGGTGGCCAATCCCTCTTCCCAAAGGAGGCCGCCCTAGTGAGCAGCGTGGCCAGGAGCAGCGTGGCCAGGGCAGACAGACAGGTCGTGGTGTGGCAGTTGGCTCGGCAGGGTGCACAGGGAAGAGTGATGACTCAGAGGTGGGACATCCACGGGCCAAGTGCAGACACCTGAAGTCTACCAGCAACCAAGCACTGTTCTCTAGCCATCTGCGTAGGTCAGGGACACTCGTCCCACCTGACTCCTGTGGCAGAATGGTGGGCACTCGTCTGAGAGCAAAGGCTGCGGCTCAGATCTGCACCATCTGTCCTGACAGTGGCCAATGCTTCCACACAAACAGGGCTGCTGAAGGGAGAGACTGCAGCGCAGAACTCAGACTGCAGAAAGCAAATAGAGGTTTCTCCTAGACAGGACAGGAGACCTGCCTTCCAAAGGTGGAGGAGCTCCTGTGGCAGGTGGCTGAGCTGCAGGAAGCAGTGGGAAGACTGCATAGCATCAGGGTGTCTGAGAAGGAGTTGTATAGCTGGTTCAGTGGAGTTGGATAGCTGCTTCCAAGTGCAGTCTGCAGTGGACCCACAGCCCACGGCCAAACAGCCAAACCTCCCACACTGGCACACACAGAAGGAAGGGGGAGCAAAAACGTAGCAAGCTTGCAATGGCAAGGACCTGTAAGAGGAAGATGCCTCCCCAAAACCTGAGGTGCCCTTGCAGAACAGCTTCACTTCTTTCTCTCTGAAAAGGGACACATCACACAGGAGAGATGCTGGAGCTGGGTAAGGAGTCTGACCCCATAACCCCCTCATATAACCATAAGAGCAGCTAAGAGTAGGCAAGAGGTGATAGTAGTAGGTGACTCACTTCTGACAGTCTTGTTTGCCAACATCAGGTGATCTCTAAAGAGGTGTGCTGTTTGCCAGAGCCTTGTATTAGGGGTGTATCTCCAGGGGTGTGACCCCAAGACAGGGTGTTGCCAACAGACTACCAAGCCTCATACAGTCCTCTGACTTCTATCTGCTACTATTTCACGTGGGCACCAGCGATACAGTCTGAGGAAACAAAAACAGTCAAGATGGATTACAGAGCCCTGGGAACAGCAATAAGGGATTCTGGAGTGTAGGTAGTTTTCTCATCAATCCCCCCAAGCCATAAAAAAGGAGTCTGAAAGGGCCAGTTGAATCTGGAAAATTGACAAATGGTTGCTGAACTGGTGCCACAGAGAGACATTCCGGTATTTCAGAGCATGGGACTTGCTTGAGAAACCTGGGCTGGTGGGGCTCCATCTGTCAGAGAAGGAGAAGAGCATCTTCAGTCACAGGCTTGAGCAACAGGGCTTTAAACTAAAGTTGCTGGAGGAGAGGAACCTCAATCCATCGCACTCCTACCAATCTGAAGCCTGTGGCAGCCGTAGGTGCCCAGAGTCTGGAGTGGGATCGCAGGTCAGCAGAAGAGCACCTGAAAAACAGCACAAAAGAGTTCCAGCCACTCCAGCCAATAAGTTGGCTTCATCGAGGGCCCATCTTAAATGCTTCTATGCAAACAAACGCAACATGGGGAGTAAACAAGAAGAGTTAGAAGCATGTGCATGCCTGCAGGTCTGTGATCTTATTGGCATCACAGAGACTGATGGGATGACTCTTGTGATTGGAGTAAAACATGCAGGATGTTTAGGAAGGACAGGCAGGGGAGACAAGGAGGGCCTGTAACCCTCTGTGTCAGTGGATGTCAGTGCATGGAGCACTGCCTGGAGATAGATGAGGAGCTGACTGGGAGCTTATGAGTCAGGATTAAAGGGAGAGGAGGGAACAGGTGACATTAAGTCGGGATCTGCTACAGACCAGCTACCCAGGAAGATTGAGTGGATGGGGCTCTGAGGCTCTCTGTAATCATTCCTGGTCCTCATGGTGAGCTTCAGCCACCCAAATATCTCTTGGAGGTACAACACGGTAGGCCGTTAGCAATACAGTAGGCTCTGTAATGCGTTGATGATGACTTCCTTTTGCAAGTGATGGCGGAGAAAACAAGGAGAGGTGGTATGCTGGACCTTGTTCTCACCAACAAGGAAGGACTGATGGGGAATGTGAAGCTCAAGGACTGACTGCAGTGACCATGACATGGTGGATTTTAAGATACTTGGGGCAGCAAGGAGGGTGCACAGAAAGCTCACAGCCCTGCACTTTGGAAGAAAGACTTTGGCCTCTTGGACAATCTACCTGGCAGGACCATGGGATAAATCCCTAGAGGGAAGAGGGGCCCAAGAAAAGTGTTTATTATTCAAGGATCAGCTCTTCCAATCTCAGGAATGGTGCATCCCAACAAAGAGGAGCAGGTCAACACTTTGGAGGGAAGAGATGCCATCCAGGTGGACCTTGAAAGGCTTGAAAGGTGGGCCCATGCAAACCCCAGGGGGTTCAGCAAGGCCAAGTGCAAAGTGCTGCATCTGGATTGGGTTAATCCAGAAGAGACTGGATTGAGAGCAGTCCTGGGTGGAAGGACTTGGAGATTTTCATTGATGAGAAGCTAAACATGACCTGGCAATGTGTGTTTGCAGCCCAGAAAGCCAGTTGTGTCTTGGGCTGCATCCAAAGCATGGCCAGCAAGTTGAGGTGATTGCCCTCCTTTACTCTGCCCTCCTGAGATCCCACCTGGAGTATTGTGTCCAGCTCTGGGACCCCAGCTAAAGAAGGTCATAGAGGAGACCACAAAGCTGATGAGAGGATTGGAGCACCTCTCATATGAGGAAAGGTTGAGAGGGTTGGAGTTGTTCAGTCTGGAGAAGAGAAGGCTCCAGGAAAACCTTATTGTGGCCTTCCAGTACATAGAAGGGAGAGCAGGAGAGGGACTTTTTACAAGGTGTCATGTAGTGATAGGACAAGGGTTGATGGCTTCAAACTGAAAGAGAGTAGGTTTGGATTGGTATTAGGTAGAAATTCTTTAGTGTGATGTTGGTGATACACTGGAACAGGTTTCCCAGGAAAGTTGTGGATGCTTCATCCCTGGAAGGGTGCAAGGCCAGGCTGGATGCAGCTTTGAGCAACCTGGTCTAGTGGAAGGTGTCTCTGCCCATGGCAGGGGGCTTGCATCTGGATGATCATTAAGGTCCCTTCCAACCAAAACCGTTTTGTGATTCTATCTGCATCTTTGAAGATTTTATATGTTTATACTAATACTTTCAAAAGTATTATTCATATTTTTGGCATAGCAAGTTCATATTAAAGGCATGTTAAAGGAATACTGGTGATAGTGAATTATTAGGAACATCTTATTTGAAAAAGTTAGTTCAGTGCTTTGCAAACTTTGTTCTAAAATGACACCATCTCATTAGATCTATTTCTTTAGAGATATACACTGAAGCTGATATGTCACTTATTCTTTTTTTTGTCTAATCTTACCTAACATTTAGAATACTTTTTCTTTTGTTTGTGTTGAATTCTATTGAAGTAATTAAATGCAAATTCATTTGTAGTTTTATTTCATGGTTTTTTGGTTTTTTTTCTTTTAGGACTTTTATTTCTGTTGGTTAATTTCAAGTTTTTTTGGTGTAGGCTTTTTGTGGGAAGGTTCAAAATAAGATTCTAGTTTATTATTCTAGATGTTATTCTATCTAATAAGATATTATAAAAAATCAATTTTTTCCACCTTTGACAAATATATAGATGCTTGGTCATGATTACCAGTATTTTTTCTGCCATGTGAGGGATATATTATGCACACCCATGGCTTCACAATTCACTTCTGTTTGTGGAGTCTACGCAAAGTGATGATATGTGTATGGGAGTAGTTTATAATGAATGGCAGTGTGGTATGAGTTTTCAGGCTACACGAGTTGATATATTTCTCTTAGTGATAAAAGATCAGGGAGTGCCATAAGGTACTATTGTCCAACAGTAACTTTGGTTCTTTGGGGGAAAAAAAAATAGGATAGTCAATTACAATCTAAAAATTAAGGATGATGACCTTGATTAATTTTTTCTGAGATGGTTGCATAAAATCCACTTGGTGTTCCACATCTAATATGTTTGTGATGAAAATTCAGAGCACAATCTCTTCTGTATGTCAAAAAGAGCTGCATAACTGTGTTATGATATCAGGAATGGGGTGTTACTTCACATTCATGAAACTTTAAGAAACCACATTAACATACTGCTGTGCACAGACCCCTCTGGAAAGCTGCCTGTGTTGGAGTTGCACATGATTTCCATGAGATGCAACTCTGTCATTAACCACAGCTGGCTGGACTGTCAGCCCGGGGCCGAGGTGCTGGACTGTCAGCACCAGTGGTGCTCAAAGCCCTGTCTCAGCCTGGCTGCCAGGCAGCACCTTCACTCCTCTGCCCTGCCCACCTGCCACCAACAAGGTCAGCCAGTCCACTGGCACCGAGGAGCAGCACAAGAGCAGCCCATCTCTCTGCCTCTTCACTCCATTAAATAAAGTTAGATCAATACATTTTATAATTATACAATTTTTCTACATTTTACAAATCCTGCATTTTACATGTATGGGGACATCTCCAGCTTTAATGAAGCATTGAGATGCTGTCTTCCACAGATGCATATTCTCACAAGCAGAGAATAAACAGCATTTATGTCCTTGCACTCTCATGCTCTGTGTTTGCTTTGTAAACCTCCTCCCTCCACCCACGGGGAAATAAATCCTTCCAGGACTCATACAGATCTGTAACTGCTAGCTTGAATTTACTCAGATCTAGAAGTTGACAGGGAGAAATTAACTATCAGATTTTTTTAAAAGAAAACTGCTTTTTGTGGATTGTTTCTTGTATAATTTACTATGTGGAAGTTCGTGCTCTTCTTTGTGGCCCCCAGTCACTATGAGTATTTATCAACTCTACCTTTCCCTCCCTTTCCAAGCTCAAGACTATGTGGAGGACAGTTTTTTTACTTGAAATGTGATGGAGATGTCTGACACCCATCAGTATGCTAAGCTCTTCTGTTCTCTAACGAAACATAAAGGACTCTTAAGGCCCACATTGCAAGGAAGACTCCCATGTCACTAAAGCAGATGGTGATACACTCTGTACTAACACCAGACACTAGAGGGATTTCCAAGATGGGAGATCATTGTCAGAGCTCAGGGATAAGAAAGGGAACTAATACCCAGGACAGCATCCATAAAGCCTGATCATGAAGCAGAACTCCTTGAACATTATTCCCTTTTTAGCCTTTGCCTTCAATTCTTACAGGTGAAACCTGGCTGCCTCCCTGCTGCTGGAAGCAAATGTACTCTATAAATCACTTTCTGACCCTGAAGGAGACCTTTCTTCATGACAGGGACATATATCCTCTTTTCATCAGCCTGAAAATTTCTCCTTTGTAGGTATCGGTAACACCACAGGAGACTAAGTGACTTTCCTCACAGGTCCTTCAGTGACCATGCACACAGCTATGTCCCCAGTGTACCACGCAGTGCCCTGTAGGAATGCCTTTGAAGCAATACAGACATATGTTCTGTTTCTTTAATCTGAAGGAGAAAGGGAAACTATTTCCCCTCAGACCTGGGTATTTTAATACGCCACAGACTCAGACTCGTAACTTTTGGCACAGTAGCACTCCAAAGCATGATTTGGGATCCTGGGCATTATGATAATACACATTATTGAATTCATTACTGCATTCAGCAGGCTTACCATATGCAGGTGATTGCACATCTCAAAGAACCATGACCACTGTAGGGTAAAATGCTCTTCTTTCTGAAAGTATTTTAGCACATCTGGTCCTAGAGCCAAATAATCTAACAAATGAAGTGCTTGGAAGCAAGCCAGCTCTTAAGTGCAGACTTCGAGCAAGCTCCAGAGCAAGCTAGGAGAGCAGGTTGGCCACTATTAGCAGTGTAGAAGTCCATCATTTATTCTTCCACACCTTGTAGAAATGTCACAGAGCCAGCTTTGAACAGCCATGACAGGTATGATGTTGCCTAGATATAAATTTAACTATGTTGTATGGAGATCCACAGTCAGTGATAGGAGTTGGGGGAGCTGCAGTCAGACCAAGAAAGTGCAGAAGGAGGATTGTGAAACACCATTTACCAGAAAGAAAAGCTTTCTCAACTTCTCAACAAAATTAAAATCAGATCAAGGTCATTTTGCATCTAAAGCTGTACTCCAAACCCTGAACCTTGACAGGGTGAACCTTTGCTGGCTTTAGGTACTAATCACCTGTCTGGTGCATATTTTACATACATATTTATGTGGATGACACAACACGAGGTCTATGTTTGTGGCTGCCAATACTTTGTAATTCCTGATCACTGTACCTTAGTCTCTTCATCATGGTGATAGTAAGGATGGTATCTACAGATACAAGGACCATAATTCTGTCATAAAGTACTCAAGAGAGAAAAGCAGCAGTTGATTCTGGTGATTATAGCAGTGGTTATTGTGTACAGTTGCAGATGGCTTTTTAACAAAGCTTCAGCTTAGTGTCTTTAACATATTAGTCCTCAGAAACATACTGACACAACTTCTCTCTCTGCTGACACAATTAGGAAATACGTGTATTCAAACAAAAGAAAAAATGTACAAAAAATACAAATAGCCAAGAAAACTTTCCAGTTTTCTGTTGTATTTAATTTCTTTTCTATTGTTGAGGGATTTTTTTTTTAATGTTTTTTTTTTGTAAGTTGAACTTGTTCCAGTTTCAGTTATTCATGCATTTCAGATAAGGTCTGATTTTTAAAACCACAGGTTAAAAAACACCCCAACATTTAGAGCAGATGGGTGTCAGTCATCACTAATCATGTCAGTGTTTCAGGTGTTTGTACTTGCGAGCTAGTAAGAACTCCGTGTGGTCAGCTGGTTTACAAGGGCTTCTGTTTGGGATGCCTAGGTTTTGCTGTAGTATAAATCAGCTAAAGACTAGGCAGACATGCTTTGTGAGGAAATACATGGACATGTAAACTTCCCAGTATATTACAGAGTATTTCTTGGACTCACGGAACGGTTTGGTTTGGAAGGAGCCTTTAACAATAATCTAGTCCAACCCCACTGCCATGGTCAGGCCATCTTCCACTAGACCAGGTTGCTCAAAGCCCTGTCTAGCTTCCAGGGATCTACATCCAAAACTTCTCTGGGCAGCTTCTTCAAGTACCTCATAACTGTCACAGTAAAGAATTTCTTCCATGTCGCTAACCTAAATCTGTCCACTTTCAGTTTAAAACCGTTACCCCTAATTCCTTGTCCTATCAATACAGACCTTGAAAAAAAGTCTGTCATCATCTTTCTTCTAAATCCACTTCATATATTGAAAAGCCACAATTAAGTCAGCCAAGAGCCTTCTCTTCTCTACGTGAAACATCTCCAGCTCTCTCAGCCTGACTTCACAGCCTGCCTCTCTTTCCTGTGCTGAGGGCCCTGGGGCTGGAAGCAGTTCTCCATGGGGGTTCTCACCAGGGCAGAGAAGGGGAAAGGGGAAAATCACCTCCCTCAACCTGCTCTTCAGGCCTCTTTGGGTGTAACCCTGTGTACAGTTAGCTTTCTTGGGTTTGGCAGGTTACATCCAAGGGTTTTTATCCACTGGAATCCCCAAGCCTTTCTTAATAGGGCTACTCTCTCTCAGTTCACCACCCAGCCTTTACTGATATGGGTGATTGTCCCAGTCCAGCTGCAAAACCTTGCAATTTGTTGCATTTCATGAAGTTCATAGTAGCCCACTCCTCAAGCCTTTCAGTGTCCCTCTGGATGGCATCCCACTTGTCAATGGAATACGTGCTAGTGCAGAAAGGTCTGTGGTAGGCAGCAAGCTAACTTTTAGTGGTGTGAGACCCATCTCCCAAGATGGTATACTAAAAGTAATTTCTATCAAAATAACAAAACATGTTTTGTCTACGTATTTTCCCAAATTAGATATTCAAAGATGTTCCTTCCAGTGATGGAACTGACATTCTTGTCCCTTTCCCAGGAAATAAAATACCAAATGCTATCATGTTTTTCAGGTAGCAGTTGTACCTGCCCGTTGCAGCTAGGTTCTGCAGAGATATCTGAAATACCAGATTTAGGACCAGCTGGTTCAGGAGATAGTGTTTTGAAGAACAGTGGTAAGGTACCTGGAAGCCATTGCAATACTTCCATCAAAGCTGTATGTAGGCAGGGTCTGTTACTGGAATCCCAGATCTACCTCATGTATGTCAGCTTTGATTGCAGCAGAAACCTCAGTGCTGGGATGCAGAGGCAGGCTCTAACATACAGATTGCTATGTCATATAGGACATGAGACAGCACTTTGAAAATTCTCTTACAGCCAGTAATGAAATGATGGAGTGGTTTTAAAAAGCCTAAGACTTGATGGAAATCAAGAGATGCAAAACTGACTGCAAGAAATGTAGCAGATTGAGAACTTTGCAACCATTAGCAGATTTCAAAACACTGTCTTATGTTATACTGCTGACACATAGAAATGTCCTTAATGAATTTTTATTTTTGAGAGGTTGCAAAGTTGCTGATATGTGCCACAGAGGTCTTCTACAATGTAAATTGTCCCCTAAGCACAGATACAATGCACTGCTTGATGGTTCATTATCTTAGATCCAAAACTAATAATGTGATTCATCCTGAAGGCCTTAGTGCCAGAATTTTCATTTCAGATTTGAACAGGTTCATTTTATTAATTACATTATCTGAAACAATAGAGCAGTAATGTCAAATAAATTGATAAATAGTTGATATTAATGGTAAAAGCAGTTAATGTATTTATTATGTTGCTTTCCTTTTATTCTTGTGTAGATAGGCTTCACTTTCACTTTTAATATTTCATAGAACTCATGTGAATAACTTTTTTTTTACATTTTATTTAAATATTATGAATTTGATAACACTGAACAAAGTCCTATCTACTACTATAGATGTCAAGACTGTAGTTACGACTTGTTCATAATACTAAATATTCCATTATTAGTTTATAATCTAAAAGTTTCGTAAATGCTAATAACATTCCTGAACAGTAGATTTGGTGTTTTGGTCTGACAGATGTGAAAATCTCATATAGCCAGTCAAGTCCCTGGTACAGTTGCAAGTGCTAAAGAGTGCAAGTTATTCCAGCTAAGATCAACATTAATTTACACTCAGATATCTTTCCCAGCCTGCCCTTTCTCTTCACATAATGGAGTTCTTTTGTGCTGATTCCCCTACTTTGTGGCAAACTATTTTTTTCTCATTGGACTCTTCCAATGCAAAAGCCCAGAAGGCAATCTGAAGAGACTGTAATAGTCACCTTTAGAAAAAATATCTCCTGATTGATGTAGGTACCATTTTAAAATCTCAGATTTGTATTATTCAGGTTGATTTTTTGAGTGGATTAGTCTCTGAAAATTATGTAATTTAATTATTGTAGGAAAGCTAGATGAAACTAAGTGTCATCCTTACGTGCTATTTTGCAGGATGAGAGTACATTAGCCAATCCTCACATAAGTAAAGAGATTTGAAACCGCAGCTTAAGCATCTTAGCAATATGCATGGTTAGTGGTTTCTATCAATCTTGTCGGCCTAGGTTTAATTTTGGCATGGATTTACAAAGTTGTTTACAAGTTGTTTGATATCATGAAAGCAGTTTGTGCTGGTGTGGTTATGTGTGAGTGCTATGATTGAAGTTTAAATGTTAAGAAAATATGCATACATACGAATTTTAAACATATCTGTCCTGAGTTTTTAGGTTGTTTTGTTTGTTTGTTTGTTTTGGGTTTTGGTAGCAATTATATTAAAATGTTTCCACTGGGAAAAAAATAAGAAGTTTCTTTCATTCATTTTCTTTCAAAAGTACTGAAGGACTGCTTGAAGTTGGTTCCCAAAATGTTTGAGTTTCACAGTCTCAGGAGATTTCTACTGTTTCAGTGTGGTTACAATAAGACCTCTATCTGAATTTCATCCAGTTCAATGGTCTAATGAAACTGTAAAGAAAGGGGGAGAGCCTTATTTCCTTACTCATTGCAGTATCACTTCTATTTTTTTTTTTCTTTGTGGTTTAAAGTAAAATTTGACTGTCATTAATTACATATACAAAATTTTTCTTTAGATGTGTTCAAGAGGCTGAGGGATCCTATAGTAGACTAGAACTACCCCAAAGTGTGCTGTTAAAGCGTGAGGTTTTAATGAGGACTTAAAAAAAAAATGTAAATAAGAAGTTTAGCAAAAGAAACCATGAGATACTGAAGGAATGGAGGATTGATTTTATTTTTTGGGGCTTTCCAAGATCCTTGTCCAGGCGTTACTTGAAGGTTGCCTGTAGCCCTGTGCAGCTAGGAGATGAGAGCTTGCGTGTGTTCACTGACAGCAGGGATAGACTCCTGACACGAGTACTGGCTCAGCTGAAATGCTGTCACGAGAAACATCAGCTTTATCTAAGCAAATGATGCTTTCTGAACTGCAGAAAATCCCTTCAATCAGTTAAAAGATCTCGTCTTTTCCTTCTGCATATTTGTATAATGCACACTGTGAATGTAAAGTATCCATATATGTATATATATGGATACACAGGGGAATAACTCTTCCCCAGCAACTGTTGTGCAAGGAGGAGAGACAGTTTTAGCAGCAGTTAGAATGTGAGAAAGAGGGTTTCTACGAATTTCCTTTGACTTTGAGAAGTTTAAAAATACAAATATTTAAATTCCTGTATTGGAACAAAATGTATATATTTTTCTTAAAGGTGTGTTCAGAGGTCCAAAACTCCCATTATTGCCTTGGTCGAATGAATAAAGCATAAATCAAGTTGTGATTACCTACAAACAAGGTTTTACAAGTAGTACAAAATAGACAGTGAAAACATACACTGCCTTTTTTTTTGTTCCATCAGTTTAATGAATTCAGACAGAAATTTGAATGCAAGCAATACAACCTCTGACTCCCAAACTGTCAAGAGGATTAACTAATAGAACTAACATCTCTTTCCTGAATCTAATCTCCATTAGTTTGGTGTTTAACACAGCAACTATATTAGTGGAAGTATCTTCCACAAAAAAAATCATAAAGCAAACAGGTTTTATTTCTAATGTTTTCATTATATTGTAAATTCATAAATCTTTCTTTACCATAGGAAAGTAGAAAAAACCAAAAAGTTCTGTATGAATGCAAATTTTTACTTTATAATCAAAACAACATTCAAATGGTATGTAATATTTCATGTATTGGGAAAGAGTCTCTAATTTTTAATACAACAGTGTATACTGAGAAAAAAACCCTGATTATTGTTTGTCTTATTCAAATTCAACCTTTTTAAAATTATTATTTAAATTTTATTTAAATTAAGTACTGTGGAAAAAATTGCTAACAACAGAGAAGATTTTACTAGTTAAATAGCAGTGTGATAGTGCTTTTATGTATAAACTAAATGTGGTCATGCAAAGGGTTAAGCTGTGTGATTTCAGGATAAAAGGTTTCCTGAGTTGACTATTATTCCTGTGGTCTGCCAACAACTTTGCAATAAATGGAATGATTTTTTATGGGAATGTGGTTATTCACAGCAAGACTACAGTTGGTGTCAGTATGAAAAATTCTTCTTTAGTAGATTCTCTCAGCAGGAATAACAGATCTGAAAGAAAGGCAAAAAGTAGCTACAGAGAACTCTGGCTGGTGTTGGTGACAAATTATGTTTACAAAATGATGTGGTAACCCATTGAAAAAGAAGAAATCAGAACAACAGTAAATCAGAGTATTGCTTCTCTAAGTACTGCTGTTCCAAAACAAGTTACCTGTGATTGTGAGTATTGTTTAATAGCTCATTTTTCTTGAATGTAAAGCAAGTGAGACTTCTAGGCTTTCAGTTGCAAGGGTGTGAAATTCAGTATCATTTTATAATTATTTGCTATGTTTATAATTTTTTCGTGTATATTTTTTACATCTTGATGATTTTTGAAATGATATTATTAGAATAAAATTTTGGTGGAGAATACATTAAAATATTGATGAACTTAATGTTAACAGTTATCCCATTTACATTTAGTTTGTGATAAGCTTTCAGAATTCTAAAAAGATTAATCCACTGATTAAGTCATCAGCACCAGCACTAGAGCTAGTATTGTCTTCCATTCAAAATGAAGATTAAAGTTACATAGAATTTAATGATTCTTTTACAACCATACAGCAGCCTTGTGGGTTTTAGTTGTTCCACCATTCCTAAGTTGTTGGAATATGAAGGGTATTGTTATTATTTGTATTGTTTGGTTGAGGTTTTTTTAAAACCAAACAGGTAGCAGCTCTTTTAAAAAGTAAACACAACAGCTTTGAGTGTCTCCTGCTCTTTGTTTTCTTCATGGACAATTACCTCAGTTCTATTTGAAACGTTTCATTTGCACACTTGTCTAGGAGCATTTCAAAACCTCCGTTTTCTTTCGTTATGGCATGAATTTTGTTTGTTGTGCTGGGATCACTAATGATGTGCCAGCAAGGAAGAAAATCAACCTAGATATGTCAATGTCCGTAAAAAAGAAAAGAATTCAGTATAAAGCAACTGTGTTGTTGATAGGTCGAGGTCAACCACTGTTTAAAAAAAAGGGATAGATTTACTCACCTAAAAGTAAATATTGACCATGATGATGACCAAATGAAAATTACATTTCACTTTCTCTCAAAATAGAAAAATAACATGTACATTCTTTAATATTCTAAAAAATCTTTCTTCAGCAGAATGATTTTAAAAACAATCTATGAAAGAAAAACTTTTTGCTTGAGAAGAGTTTTCAAAAGAGTATAATAGTTAAAGGTGAGCTGAAAGTGGAATTAGCTCTTGGTGACTGTTGAATGTAATCATTCATGATTGTTTTTGCCAGATGACCTTCATTTAGCAATAAACAATGGGCAGAAGTCTAGTTCTACTGCTGTGAGAAATACCTGTTTTCTATGAGGCACAAATGTGATTTTTAGCAGAGTTGTTCTGATTTGACTGTGATTGGAGGATGGATCCTGGAAAGTTCTAGCAAATCTTTGGCTATTCTTTTCCTAACTGGCTAGCTGAATAGCACCTGAGGTCACTTCTTAAAAAAAAAAAAATT
>WBMY01006635.1:215502-310377 GCA_013397315.1 Donacobius atricapilla
AAAAAAAAAAACCCAAACAAAAAAACCCACCAAACACAGAAAGGACTGTAGAACATACTGAAAATAGATTTCTGGACCATCAGACTCCAAAAAATAAGCAATTACAGGAAAGACTGCTGAATAAGCACTATTCCTGGTGAGATACGAGGAATGGTTTCAGGGAGAGGAAAGCTTCAAACAGAGCTGACTGAATTATTTTCCTCCCACCCCCAAATACCATAAGGATGGCAGCTGAACAAATCTTCGGTCACCAAGAGTGACATCACCAGGTTCCTACAGAGGAATATCTATTCAAAAATTACTTTTCTCATTTGGTTGAAATAAGAATTCACCTCCTCCCAATGTTCACGATATTTGTAATGGGAACTTCCTGACCAGATAGTGGCTAGGCATGCCTTATGACAAGCGTGTGATTCAACTTCTGGTAGTTCTTCGTCATCAACAGAGACTTCTGGAAAAGCCAAATGTAATTATTCCAAAACCTTTTAACAGCATTAAATTTATTTTTAGAGTTATAAACCTTTTTTTAAAAAGCACTCTAAGTTCTATAAAGAGTTGGCAAAAACATGTTGACTTTCTAAAGAACCCGTCAACAATTGTGAACTCCCTTCCAGCAGGCATCACAGCAGTTCCCTTTGCACATTCAGGCTGAGACACAAAGCCCATCTATTTGCATTTAATTTTCCACAGTAGCAATTCAAGAAGAGCTCAGCTGCAGTGCAGGAATGAAGGGTAGAGAGAGGAAAGGAAATACAAATCACGGCACAGAGTTTTCCCTATGTGTGTGAGCGAATGACTGGAAATAGTTTCTCATCTATGTGATACTGCTACCAGGGGTGACTTGTAGAAAGTTCATGAAGTTCCATTTCATGAATATGGGACTAAATTACATCACACATGTAGCTGTAGGTAAATGAACAAAAATGCAAAACAAAGTCATCATTCAGGCAGAACTGGCTTTGCTGGTGTGTGCAAAACACAGCTAAAAGCCTCAACCCATCTGAAATGCAAGATGCCTGGCTGTTGTGGAATGTGCTGCTGTAGTTCCTGAGTGTTAGAGCTACAAAGAATAACAAATATCTGCTTTGCTCACTTGAGAAGACCATTCCAATAGGCTTATGCAACTTATTAACCACTTAATTTCTTTCACATGGCCAATGACAAGTACCTTCATGCTAGGTGCCACTAAAAATAGAGCCTATATGATTTCCTTTCTCAGGAGGATCACACGGGCTGTTCTTTGCAGATGTACAGCTGAGGTGAAATACCCAAGAGCCTACCATGCTCATAGACTCACTTTATCACTTAATTTACCTTTTTGTTGCTTCTCTCTGAGTTGCCAGCTGGGCTTAAACCACCACAGGCTCTAAGGCGGCACAAAAGCTCTTATCTCTCTAGCTGGCACTAGAGCTCTAACAAAGGAGAGTTCTCCTCTGGTCTGCCTGGGCAAGGCCGTGGTGGGTCAGCTCACTCCCTAATTCTGCCACTGAGCAGCAGCACAGGGGCCAACATCTGCCCCACAACACTGGGAGCAGGAAAGAAAAGGAAAGAGAAAATTCAAACTGTTGTGGAAAGGTCTTCAGGCTGCCCATAGAAGAAAACGCTTTTGCTGTCCATACTGGCAAGGTTAGCAGAGAGAATTTTAAACCCTGGCTTTGCCTCATTAGCAGACAGTTACAAAGATGAGAGACTCACAAGCTCAAAGCATTGCAGCTTTCATTTTAAACATATGCATTTAGATTATCAACAGCACTAAGGCCCTGCATGTTTAAATGAATTGGTCGTGTGGAACTGAAAGACACAGATTAGGTCTTCTTGTGAAAATTTCCCTTGCTTGATCCCCTTGCTGCCAGAGATACGTGACATTTCAAGGCTTTTGTGGAAAAATCATTCTTTTCATAAGTTGAATTTTTAGGTTATTTAAAATCTAAGTATGTTTTAACAAACCTTAATGTATGGTTTCAACAAAATGTTGTATATGTTCCTAAAATTATACTTTCAATTTAATTTAATTTAAAGTTTGGGAATAATTCATTACATTCTGATGAGATTCATGGCTATTTTTCCTTCTTAAAATATCTTCATATTTTTTCACTGTCTCCCATTAATCATAGAATTTTTTTCTCTTTGCAAAGTATATATTAGCAGATAATGGGAATCATATCATAAAAAAAGTATTTACATGTGAAGTGCTGGACTTTTAAAATACAGTTAATTTGCGACTTTGAACTTAACACTGTTCTCTCCAGGAATGATACAGACTCTTCAAGCAGATACACTTGAGTTTTATTTAGCTGTTTCTGTCTATTGGTAAAATTCTTTCTTTAACATCCCCTCTCTTCCCTTCACTTTTCCGGTAAAATACACAAAAATAGAATAACATAATATAGTAGAATGGCAAATTACTTTGTCAGAGTTGAAGGGAGAGCTGATTGTTAGAGAGGCACTCTACTCCATCCACTGTAGTTGCCATGTAGATACTTCTGTAAGTCATGTTTTATTTTGAATTGGATTCTTCCAGTTACAAGGTGTAGCTGAAATGAAAATGTAAACCTTGGTTTTAGCACAGCTACTTCAATAAACAAAAGTTACAGAATAAGATTTGTATTTATTTTGGAATATACACTGTTTACTTTAGGAGTATCATATTTGATCCAAATGCATTTGTTGATGTGAGCAAGCAAAATAGGATTTTAATCACTTTTTTATTAGAAAAGAATGGCATCCCTTGTGTACTATAGAAGGGTTACCTGTTCAGTGCAGGGAAGTACTTTAAAGTCATTGGCTGTGAAAAGGGGTTTGTAAATAATTTCAGTTCTTAGCCCTCAGTGTTTATAACAACTTATAGTTTATATAGATAGTAAATTTATTTTTTTGTTCTGATGTTCTATCAACAATAAAAGATAGGATTTAGGGGTTTTGGTAGGGTTTTTGTGGGCTTTTTTACACTATAAGCTTCTCTTTAGTCTTAAGTTTAAAATGGGAGCATTTTGAAAGCCTTCACGGCCCAATTTAATTCCTTGACTGTTCATCCACAAATTGTCAGGCAGAATGAAGTGGATTTCAAGAACTCTCTTTGTTCTTAATATCCTGTGCCTGACCCACAGGTAATCTGCACCTTTTTTCTTCAGCGCTGAATAATTGTGGTGGGAAAGAAGAGAAAATGTTAGGGTCACAAAGTGCAGGCTAGACAGAGATGACAGGTCCTGCCAAAGGAGTGCCAGTGTTGAGAAGCTGCGAACCACAGTCCCTGCTCTTTCACATGGGTTTGTGCCCTACGATAACAGGGCTCTGCGATGACGGGTTGGGAAGTTCAGCATTTCAGCCTTTGTTGCCTCCACTTGAGAGGAAGTTCAGGGGGTTTTGTATATTTAGCAAGCACAGAAGTACAGTAGAGAAGCATCAGGCACAGTTCATACTATATATATATGTGCCTATATATACACACACACAGAGAAGATATAGATGTGCTGATGTTCAACTCTCCAACCTGTATGAACCAGGGATTTTATCCTTCTAGTCAAGTGAAAACCAGAGGTTTATTTCTAAAGCTTCATGAATGCTGGCAAGTAGTGTTGGGGTCCTTGCATGTGGTCACAACTATGAGTAAAAAGATGAGGGGGGGCAGTGTTAAATGGTTGTTCACAAACTAGCTTTGAAATGTGTAATTGTTGCCTGGAAAAAAAGCAAAAAAAATCTGGCAATCTGTAACTCTGTGATTCCCTAAGAGTCACATTTTGATGGCTAATAGGAGTGATGAGTATTTGTGGAGTAGATAATAGTCTTAAAGGGTATATACAACTGAAAGGGAATATATATATCTTATTCCTGGAAAAGACATAAACAGCGGTACTGCTGTCGTAAAAAGCTGCATTAAAAACACAGCAGTGTACACTTGGGGATTTTTTTTTAGTTGTTTTTTTTTTTTTTTACAGATACATCACATTTATAAAGGATTGAATCTTTAACTTGTTTTGCTAGATCTGTTCTCACATGTACATGACCAAATTTCTCTACTGTTCAGTAGGGAAAATGAAGCAGTGGATATAATTGCATAATGACAGATATGAGAGGAACAGAGAATCCCAGCAATCATTTCCTGTGAGTTGGCCAGCTTCCAGGATGTCTCAATGGGCCTGCTGATGTAAAGGCAAAATGAAAATAGCTCATTCTGAAGGGTAGTTGTTGGTTGGGGTTTCTTTTCCATCTCTCATTTGACTTTGCAGACTAAGGTATTGGAACAATTAGTTGGCAGTGTGGTGTTAGTTTTCTCACAGTAAATTAAGAAGATTAACCAAATGTGGAAACGTATTTTAAGCTATAATCAGCAGATTTGAAATTGTAATACTTCAGCATCCTTTGAGGTTATGTTAATATTCTTCATGTTATTCCTCTCTATAATGTGCAGACGTTTCCAGAGTTACCTTATGTCAGTATTTATTCAAAGACAGCAGAATTATTAGATTTATTTTTGTCAGTTTTGTAACACAGAAATGTAGAGGATCAGCATGCTAGCTGTTGCGTCACTCCACTTGGCATGTAGTATTGGCACGGGTAAGAGAACTATTATAATAGCCTTAATCTCTTTTTTTATTATTATTGTTATTAATTTTCCTACAGTAAATTGAGTAGGGAAGCATATTTTACATAATTATGGCAGAAGTACACAACTTGACGGGTGGTAGTCAAGGAGCAAAGTAATATAAATATTTGCAGAACATTTCTGCCATAAGTTAATGCTTTGCATATGAGTCTTTATAAAGAGCCTAAGTTAGTTTAAAGGAATGATTCCAGAGGACTACGTAGGTCCAGGCATTTAAGAGCTGTGAATGATGACTGTGGAGCATCTCTGGGAGTTTTTGGCTTGTCGTACAAAAACAGAAAAGAAAAGGAGGAAAACCTAGCAGGAAGAAGTTAACAAATGCTTTGGGAGTGGAGGAGGGAGAGGACATAAGCTTTCCATGTACAAATCTTAGGCTAGACTCACCTAGTCATTCATTTTTGGTTGCTGTTTATCTTTGGCTTGCTGCGTTTCACTGGAGACATGCACTCAGCAAATGATTGCAGCAGCTTTAAGTTGCTCCTGCAAGCACAGATCTGCTGCTTCAAGCCCCAAAGCAGAGCTGGTGGAAGGGAATGGAGAAGCAAGTCTCAGTTATACCATGCAACAGCTGTTGGTTTAATTGAGCTCTTGCAGAGGATTCAAGCTAAGCTACCAGCTGTGGCACAGAAAGGTCTGAGGGACACAAACACATAGATCCATGCAAGCCGGCTGTGTGAAAGAGCAAAAAAGGACAGCATGGACAGTAGCTTTTTAAGAAGTAGATTTGCCAGGTTATGCATGCTGACACTTCCATTTTCTCTGAAAGTATTATTTCTAAACAATACCAAGTGCATTTTGCTTTCCAGGGATTGATCCGGAAGAGCGGAGCTGCATCTCAGCCTGTCTGAGCGGAATACAAATCTTCAGTACAAACATGTTATCACTTGTAGCTCCTCCTGGAGATTTCAAACTAGATACACTGGAGTTGCAAGGTCAACATGTTTAGGAGCAAAACACAGCTAGCTGCATATGCTTTATTTGTAAGCCACAGGATATTTTGTTCCTTACTTGCCAATTCAGCCTATTTTAAAAGAGAATCCCACAATTTAAATTTTCTGCTTTGGACTTGACTGCTAAACTGATTCTGTCATAATAAAATACATCTGCATAAATAACAGTGTTTCTACAGGGACTTTCAGTATTTGTTTGAGATATCACTTTGCCAGAGAAATTAGGAGAAGAGTTCTAGTACTCTAGTTCCTGTGAAAATATCACAAAAATGTCAAATACATTTATGAAAGGTTGAAATGGTGAGCCCGCAAACCAACTTTTTTTTTTTTTTTCTTGGATGGCCATTTAGCTGTAAGTCAGCTCCCCTCACCGAAGCTTTTCTGAGAAGTACTTTCGGATTTTAGAGTCTATGTGTACATACATTTGTGAAAATGTTCTGGTTGGAAGGGCATACTTTTTTTCGGGGGCATTGTTTTACCATATCCCTGATTATGGTGCATATTGAACTAACTGCTACTTTAAGTTGTTGACTCTGTGTGCTTGCTTGTATCTAAGCAGTGGACAGAGCAGTGTCTCAGATAGCTCACAAACAGAATGTTCCACACAAACCGAGCAGGTGAAAACAAATACAAGGGGTTCTGATGGAAGGATGGACCACATCAATTAATGATGGGCGGGTAATTGGCTTCTTTGAAGAATTACTCCTAAACAACCTCCCTGCTAAAAGAGCAATTGCTCAATGACTGTTTCCTTACCATGTTCAGGGGTTGAAAAATGCAGCCATCACTCATTAGGCCAAAGTCCAAGTCAGCTAGACAGCGTGAAAAAATACCTGGCGCTCAAAGCTCGCATTTAGCCTCCCAGCCGTGCCCTGCCGCTCAAAAAGAACAAAACAGTCGTGCACTGTTTGTGACCTCCCTTTAGCTGTAACATAGTGTCAATCACACTGGGCTTTAATCCTTTCCAAATTATAACGTGTATCTCTTGTGCTTCCCCTCCTGACTTTCTTTCTTCTTTTATTCCCGACAAAAGAGGACGCTATCTCTCTCATAATCAGTATTTTGTCCAAAATTTGCGGTGCTTGTGAAATGTTCTTCATTATTCTTGCTTTCTTGACATGGTTTCTGCACTATTTCCCTACCAGTTCTTAGTCTCAGATTTATTTTCTGTGCTTTTCTCTCAAAAATAATTCTTTCTCTTGATGCCACAATTTCTATTTCTAATGCATCACTGCAGTTCTCACTTTCTACCTACCATGCAAGTGGTTAGACAGAAGGGGAGAATGTCTATCATGACACAAGGCTTGCGATGGTCCCAAGATCTTGCACTGTGAATTAAAGATCCAAGTCCCCAGGTTCTCTCTAACTCTGGTATCTAAGATGTAGTGGTCTCACTCTTCCTGCTTCTATCTTTTCCCTGAGAGAGTTGAATTTGGAAATTTTTTTGAGTTATTCCTTCTTCCATCTGCTCCTTTGAGAGGATAAGCTTGTACTCCTTCCTTTAGTTTTGTGGTTACTAAGAAAAGAGTTTATTTTTCACAGATTTCCATTCTGGGTCCTCTTCTCCAGTAGGTTGTAGCAGTTGTCATTCATAGTTTCTAAGATGAGGAAGGAGAAATCACTGAGCAGTAGAAGAGTAACTAAACTGGGAAACTAATGAATTCAGGAGGGTGTTGGTTCTTTAGCTTACACTCAGCTCATATTTGAATTGTTAATGTGGTATGCATTTGGATGGGCATTTGCTCTAGGTTTTAAACAGAAAAAAATAGTAAGAAATTATTTGAATTTGATAACTTGCTGAAAAAGCTTCTGGCTCTTTTTTCAGCCAAGTTGATTTTCAAAGCCTGGCAACATATGCTCACACTTGCAGTTTCAGCTGTGTCTGTACATCTAATGCATTTTGTCTGCCTGAGGAGGAAATTCACTGTATGCTGGTTAAATATGAGCAAATGTTGTATTGTCTCTTCTGTGCTGGTTGTAACTCCTACCTCTCTCTTTAGCACAAGTTACCTATGCATGAGATACAGAAGACTAAGCATCACAATAAAGATATGTTGTAAAAGTGCAAAAGACCACACCTAGTTCTTCAAAACATTTCAAGTTTCTGAGGCATTTTTCGTAAACCAATGTTTTTAAAAATCTAGAATCCACAGCCACCATGTGAGGCCGCATAGGCTTCTTCAGCTTTTTTCTTATCTGAGATTGTTGACCTCAGGAGAGGAGGAGAAGGTTACAGGGTCAAAGTCTTTTCCTCCTTGGAGCTTGCTGCTTGCTGGGAGAGGGTTGGCTGGAAAATAGATGTTTTAGAAAAAGGGTTGAGGGTCATGATTTTAATTCTGTTAGGGAACAGCTGGTTTGAGTTTCTTTCCACTTCTATCTTCCCTCCCTTCCTCACAAATCCATGGAGAGAGAAAAATTTGTTCAGAGGAAAGCAACACAAAAATAAAGGATTGCAGCATTTTCATCTTTAAAATAGACCATATTTGTTATAGGACTTCACATCAGGAGAAAGAAAAGGAAATTATTAAAATAATTTAAATCCATTATTGTTACAAGCATTGAATTGATATTGATGTAGAGTGTCAGAGGTTTATTTGTTTTCCTGCCAACAGTAAAAATGTTAATAGTAATGTTTTAATGGGGCTTTTTGTGGATAAACAATACACATTGCAATTTTTAATTTAGCGATGGACAAAGCTGATTTTTAATGTATTGTGTTAGTTTGCAGACAAGCTGCTGAAGAAAGGTGGTTTGATTTGAGTATTTCTGTTCAAATTTTCTTCAACTTGGCATGCTGCTTTCATGCACTAAGACCAAAGAGAGAGAAGGAAACTCACAACTCTCAAATGAATGGCAAACTAGGAACAGATTTTTCATCTGCACTCCTCTGAAACACTGGCCTCAGGCTGTGTTGGTGTGTGGCTCAACAGCAATCAGAGGTCATAATTTCATTGGCGGTTAGCATCAGGTTTAATTTTTCTAATATGTTACATTTACCAAAATGTCTGGTTTCAGTTACACTTATGCACTGACTGAATCAGCTTTGAGCAGCATGATGTTTTAAGGTACCTGAAAGGCTACAAGAACGCTTATGGAACACATATGCTAATTGTTGTTAACCACTTTCCTTTCTAAACACAAAAATGTGTTTTTGGAAAGCCATTTAACAGTAGTAGCTAATGACAGTGTGCATTTATTCTAAGAAATGAACACAAGGAATAGGTAAAATAGTTGTTTTAACAAGACTGCCATCTACTGATTTCCACAATTAAAAATATCCCTGATGACTAGACTGGTTTTAGATTTATTATAGTTTTGTTTTCAAGATTTACAGAATCCAGAATATTATAAAATCTCTCTGTCACCTTAGGAATGCGACCAGGTTCACATTGACGACGTGTCTTCGGACGACAACGGTCAAGATTTAAGGTACAAGAGAGCTCATTAAGATAACAAGTTGCTTTGCAAACTCCTTCCTGGGCAAGTGATGGGCTGCTGGAATGCTCACAGTAGCCTGCTCTCTTTTAACTGTCTTCTTTGCAACCCAGCCAAGTGAGTAGCTGGTGGTTCAATGTAGAGTGTTGCCTTTTCCTAATCTGTGGGGGTTTTTTATCTCTGCCCAGCACATATAACTTCGGGACAGACGGCTTTCCTGCAGCTGCCACCAGTGCCAACCTGTGCCTGGCGACCGGCGTGCGCGGAGGAGTGGACTGGATGCGGAAACTGGCCTTCCGCTACAGACGAGTAAAAGAAATATACAACACCTACAAAAATAATGTTGGAGGCAAGTGACTCTGGAGAATCTAACAAACACAGATGAGAGGTCGTAAATGGGAAGAACTGGTTTCTACTCCTTTTTATAACATAGTAGTGTTTAGTGAGCTGTTTGTTTGCAGTGTGCAGGAAATTGTCTGAGCTAGTGAAAGCAAAGGAAAATGACAGAGCACTACTCAATACCAGACATGACCTTGTCTTCTCCACAGGTCTACTTGGTCCAGCAAAAAGAGAGGCTTGGTTACAATTAAGAGCAGAAATTGAAGCTTTGACAGATTCTTGGTTAACACTTGCACTGAAAGCACTCACCCTCATTCATTCAAGGTGAGTATTAAATAGAGTATACAGAAAGCTCTAGGGTGTGTGATGATGATCTGGAAGAGGCTGTCTGGTGTGGTGGGCAAAATGCTGAGGCTGGTGGACCTTATCCTTATTCCTTATTCTGATCTCACCATGCCACACCTTGCTCCTCAGTACAGTGGTAAGAAAAAAGATGTTCTTGTTAAGTGGCAATAATAATATTGAGGGGTTCTGATGGCCGGGGTAAGATTTTCCTGCTATTGTTTTGTTTTGTTTCTGTTTTGCTTTGTTAAAAATGGACATTTGCATTTTCTCTCCCATAGGACAAACTGTGTGAACATTCTCGTAACAACTACTCAGCTAATTCCAGCTCTGGCAAAAGTCTTGTTGTATGGATTAGGGGTTGTATTTCCCATAGAGAATATTTACAGTGCAACTAAAATAGGTGAGCTGTTTTCATCATGTTGTGATACGTTTAAAGCTGTATTTCTAAAAAGAAAAGGTATTGTAGTCTATATTTAATTTTAACTTGCTTTCACTGTAGCAAATACAGAGATTAGTAACACTTGATCCTCATGAAACATCGCTAAAGAATGCTAAAAGTGGTTTTTGAATGTGTGATGATCCAGCACAGAAAGCTCTATACATCTTTATTGACAGTGGTACAGTCTCTGTTAGGAAGAAATGTAGTTACTTTTTTTTAATAATTTCTCAGAACTGTGGGGCTGTGTAGCAGTTGAGAAGGGTTTTTAATAGGCAGTAAGAACAGAACTGGAGTCTCCCTGTAGTTGCAGTAGGAGAAATTCTGTAAAAGGTAAGCCCTGGCTTCATTTGTTTTCACGGGCTCTAGAGAAAATTTTGGTAAACAATTTACCAGAAGCAAGAATGTTTTGCTGCAGAATGTAATTATTAAGTTTCTTCATACTAACTGTAATAAGCTTCAGCCAGGCAAATGGTTATTTCTGTTTTCTGGTTCAGTATAAAAGATATTATTCTGAGTATGTAGAAGTACCCCAGACCAGATGGCGACAGTGTTTGTAGTTTTTAATGTGATTATGACATATCTGTTCTGTCTCAGATTCCCTCATAATTATGGGCTACACAAACACATTTTTCATATGTTCTTAAGTATCTATGATACAGCAAGCTCAAATGGTCAAGAAATAATTCTGGGATATTTTCTGGTTTTTTTTATACAAGACAAAACAAAAATTGGTTCAGAGTTTTACAGAGAAATTTGAAAACATTCCCATAAAATATTTAAAACTGTTTCCTGAATATTAAAGTTACAGTGCCCTCTGTCAAAACTTTATGGTAAATTATAACTTTGAAATATAATACTTTAAATACACGTTTTAATTAAAAAATATTTTAATAAATCTTCACTTTGGACTTCACATACATGGGATAGAATGGTGTATTTGGAAAAATGTTTGGAAACCATGAGATTTTTGTAACATTGCAGGTTTCTTATGCCTGGTGCTACTGTTAAATGGTATCGTTAAGTAGTTTGGCTTCTGTAATGGCTAGAAAACTTCATTTAATTTTCAGCCTGCTTTTTCTTATGCTTTTATTGTTCTTTAGCCAAAATAACTATTTAAAAAACCCCACAATTTTCCCATCCATTGCTGTAGACACAGAGGTTAGCATGTCCCATGGCTAGATTAAAGTGACCTTTCAGAATGGGGATATTTGAGAAAACTCAACTTTGGGCATTTGCTTTCCTTCTATCTTCTCAGTACCGTACCTGAAGCTTCCCAGTATGGGTACAAATTGAAAGAGAGAAAATTTAGATTAGCTATTAGGAAGAAGTTCCTTACTGTGAGGGTGGTGAGACACTGAAACAGGTTGCCCAGGGAGGTTGTGGATGCCCCAACCCTGGCAGTGTTAAAAGCCAGACTGGTTAAGGCCTTGGATAACCTGTTATAGTGGTAGTGTCCCTGCACATGCCGGGGTGAGTTGGGCTTAGATGATTTTTAAGGTCCCTTCCAACCCTTAACAGTTCTGTGATTCTGTGGTACTCTTGCATAGGGCTGGAGCACTGAGATAATTTCCCTACGTGTGTGCAGGGAAGGAATGACCCATATGAACGCATCCAATGCAGGATCAAGGACATGGCCCATGTATTAGTTTACAGGCGTTTAAATCTAAATCTTTTGGGTGACCTCCTAAGTCAGAGTACCACTGTTTTAGGAGCTGTGATTAATCATGTCACAGGTTTTGGAGAAAAAGCTAGAATTTCATCTCAGCTTCAATCAATTTACTCAAATCAGGCTACTGGTCGTAAACAAATGGTAGATAATTCTCCTGGTGGTGAAATCCCCCACAAAACCTGTGTCATTTTAGGGAATGAGACAAGAAAGGTCATATTGTGGACCTCTAGCACGCTGTCTATGCTGCAATCGGCCTTGATACACCATCCTGAGGGACAGACTCTTCTCATCTTGTAGCTCAACTTAAGAATGCCAAGGGTTGGGGAGATCCAGGCTAAAAAGTTATTTATTTGATGACATCCCATCACCACCTACCCTGAATAGCCTGATCTTTTTCTTTCAGGAAAGGAAAGTTGCTTTGAGCGAATAATTCAAAGATTTGGAAGAAAAGTAGTGTATGTTGTTATAGGGGATGGTGTCGAAGAAGAACAAGGCGCAAAAAAGGTAATGACCTTCTTTTGGCAAGGGTTGGTTTCAAGAGTCTGGAAAATTGTCTTTTCCTCAACATGGGGCAGCATACATTGACATTTAGGTTGGATATCTTTGCCTTATAAAATCTGTGTTGACCATATCTAGTAGAAAGCCGGGTAAGACTATAGATAATGATTTGCCCTGCTGTTCTCCAAAAGACACATTAAATTATGTATGTTTGATGTGTTTCAAAAAGGGGCCAGAAAATGGGCCTTGGCTTTTGTGCCAAGAACTAACAGTTCTGTTTTCCTTGGCAACCCAAAATACCACATAGGATGTTATGAATGTAAGCAAAGTATGGTGATTCTTAGTGATCAAAGGCAGTGTAGTGTTTGACTGTATGAAATACATATATGTCACACCTTAAAAAGACATGTAGGTCTGGAGTAGGTATACTGGGATTTCCATTTTCTTGTGTGTCCATGATTTGGATTCTTCGTTCAGACAACAACCTGTGGCTTGGCATGCATTCATAATCTCAGATAACTGAGCAGAGGATACTATTAGACTGTCTATTATTTTTTGCTTTCCACTGAGAAGAAGGGAAATATTCACTTTTTATTTTCAATGTGAATTAAGCTGTATAAAAAGCAACATTTCCCATTGACAAATAATAGGCACAATTTCTAGCCATTCTAGAAAAACTATCCAAGGAAGTCTGCAGATACACAGTCTTTGCTCGGAGGAATGAGGCATAACCCTGGCTATTTGAATAATAAGAGAAAGAGCAGGAAAATGGGCATTTTTGTTCTAGCTTCCTTTCACAGATAAATTGCTTTTGCACAGCTGCTTTTTCACCACAAAACTCTCTGTGATACTTCTATCTCTTTCCACTGTGACTTTCTAAATTGGAGAAGTGAAACTGATTAGTCCACATGGCGTTTTAACAACCATTGACTGGTTTTGCTTCATGAAATCTGGGTTTTGTGCCCCTGAAGCCTTGCGGGTAGGTTCCCGGCTCGTCCCAGCACTTTGCAGAGTCTCAGTTTCACATATCCCTTTGGCGGACTGACGGGAACAGTTTGCTCCTTTCTCCTTCAGAAATGCCTTTCATCTTTGCAAAGAAATGTTTTCCCGCTGCAAATGATTACATTTTAAAAGCTGTATTTAAGATCAGGAGGGGAAAAAAAAAATTCTTTGTTCCTTTTCTGTTGCTTGGTGGAATAGTGTTGTATATGATAATGGCAGGAGTAGTCCTTTTGGTAACAGTATCTATTCCAATGCTTTTTTCAGCAGGAAACGTGATTCAGAAAAGCATAAGAGAAAGCCTTTCCAGTCACTAAGAGGAGTAGCAGTATAGAAAGTTCCTTTGTGTAATTACTTGTGTATTCTTTCTTGATGGAAGGAATTTTCAGGTTGAAAGCATGTTAGATGCTCTGGATTAAATTATCTTCTGCAGCAATGCCAGAGAAGTCAATAAGTAGACCAGCAGCCCTGCCTTTCTGCATAAACTATCAATTTGATTTAGGAAAATGCTTCTGTGATTCTTGTCCTGCTTCTTACTCCACCAAATCAGAAATCACCATTTCACACTGTGAATGCAGGATTTGCCTTTTTAGTTTTTTTCCTTCACATGCTGCAAGAGTAGAAACCTTCTCTGGAGAGCACACAAACAAAGCAGAAGCTTTACCTCCACAAAACCACCCAAAGCATATCAATCCAGAGTGGCATAACTGTCCTGTGAAGTACCCCATTGTCATGCTTAACCCCTGAACCTTGGGAGGTGGTTCCTTCTCACCTTGCTTCCCATCAGTATGTCAGGGTTTGGGGTATTCTCCAGAGAAGGGACAGGTCTTCTGTTACCCCTTTTCGCAGCACTTTTCTGTAGGACTTTGGCCTTTGGTGAGGCCATTAGTATATGTGTGTTTCTTTGCACTACTTAAGAGCATAAACAGTACACCCTTCTTTAGATAGCGCCTCATTGTTTATGTGTAAACTGTAATGAGTCTTTTCAAGTGAGCATCTAAATTCAAGCCTATTTAATTAGAGATATTTTTTTATTCTGTGTTCACTCAGTGGATAAAAAAAAGTTGAACTTCCAGCTTAGGAGGTAAGAAAGTTAAGATTTATTATTAAAAAGAATTTACTGATCATTTATAAATTCCTTCATCATAGAACAAGATTTTCATGTATGTCCTTCATTCATGGAAAATCTTGAGTCAACACAGAAGTAGGAAAATAAAAGACACATTTAAAACCTTTTTATTATTGTCATTAGTATAAAAATTCAATAATAGAAACTTTTTAATGCCACTTAAAAGATCATTGCTTTATTGAGAAACATTTTTAGGAGAAACAGTTTGTTCATAAAATGCCTCTTTTGGTTGATGTAAGTAAACGTAATACACTGAGGAAACTGCACACTGTTATATTTCTGGTAGTATTAGTCGAACTATGATTTTGACACCTTGGTTTAGCTGTCACTTCCAGCAAAATATTTGATGAGACAGTTGAAACTCTCAGGATGTTTGCACTGTGGATTGAGCAATAATGATATTCTTGTGGATCAGTGCAGCAACCAGCAAGCTTGGCTGCAGCACCAGGGTTCACACAAAGGTTGCTACCTTCATATCAGCTTTCCCAGGAAAAGAGGGAGAGGAGGGCAGAGGGAAACCAGTGTGAAAGTGCAAAGGTGCCAGTGCTGGTGCCGTGTGGGTCAGAGCCACTGCCTGCGATTGCCACTGTGGTGACACAGCTATTCTCAGTATGAGGTTTTCTCTGCCAGAGACTCCATTGTCTCAGCATTTTGGTTTGCTTTGCTTTGTTTTGTGTTTTGGAGGTTGTTTTGTTTTGTTTTGTTTTGTTTTGTTTTGTTGTGTTTTGCTTAGTTATGTTTTGTTTTGTGCTCATCTTTTGCCTTTGCTTTTGGAGACACATTCAGGAAATACTAATAAGAGAGAAAAACCCCGACTCCTGAGTTTTTCTGCTTAGGAGAATTCTCCAAAGGATTTCTAATTTGTGAGAAGAGACAAAGGGTCCTCTGCACTGAGGAGCTGGATTTTACATCAGGTGATTCAGGAGAGCCTAGGCAAATGGGCTTCTTTTGTCTCCAAAATGGTCATGCTGCCTTGGAGGAAAAATCATAAATCTTTGTGGAGCAATAAATGGAATATAAATGGGTATCCAATATGCCACTGCTTTTAAGCTCACAGTCACACTGTGCTGGTCAGGTTTGGGGTAGGAAGTAAAGACGGCTGCATAGCAAATCTGGCAGGAATACAACAAAAATACCGTGAAAGATGACAAAAACTGATGAGTTTTCTATTCAAATCCATCACAAATCTCAGGAGTAAGTTTTTTGTATAAATATGAATTCATTTAAGGGAACAAGGATAAAGGACAGTCTGCTCTTTTTGGTGTTGCTATCAAAAAAATGGATTTGTTTTGCATGTGCATTAATATCAACACTATTTTGTAGAGTAAAATAGCTGAAGCTTTGTACATTTAGTAGGTACATGCTGAAAATAATATTACTTCTATTTCAGAAATAAAATAGCTTAATATCTTAGGTTATTTAATAATACTCTAATTATATGGACTTAATGGATTTGTGGTTTCATTTTTTATGCTTTTTACATCAGAACCAAAATTTTGCCACCATAATTAATTTCAAAACGTCATCAAAATCAAATCATTTAGAAATTCATAGATGTTTTATTACTAAGTATCATCTACCAAACAATTCATGATTTTTAAAAGACAAAAATTTCATATTTACTTGGAAGATGTAAAAATAGTAGCGTTCCATTAGATACTAATGCATCCAGTTTCACCACCTATTTATTAGTGGTTAGCATTTGTCATTCATTCTCCCGCAGCAGCAAATGTGAGATTAGCATTTCTTGCTTGGCTCAGAATAGAAGTGTTCTGCATGACATATGTGTGCTAAGTGTTGGCAGGGATGGCTTTTTAAAGGCAATATTTAGTACAGATATATATATACAAAAGATGTCTTGCTCTCTCAAATGATCCCAAGTCATTTGGTAAGAGAAAATGTACTTACATCTCATGGGTGTGTTGCCGCTTTTGGCATGGCTGAATAGTCCTGAATCGACAGTGCATGTTAATACAGGAATAATATATTAGGTTTTGAATGATAATTTTGTTAAAGATTTTCGTTTCATACAATCATTTATTATCTTAGGGTGAAAATTAGTGTACATGCCTCATGAAAACACATGCATATATATGAGCACATATGTTTGAGGCTCTATATGTACACACAAACATACAGATATATATAGATCTGTATCAGGTTTGTTTCCCCTCTTCACAGCTCTGAAGGGCCAGACTGATAGAAATCTGAATTGGCCACATTCAGCCGTGCCCAAGGCATCAGTGCAGATTCCAGACCCATGCAGCCACCACATCCCTGGCATGCCTTATTTCTTGGGAGTATGTGGCTGACCTTTAGACCTACATGAAGGAGAACTGAAAAGAGTTGTAATTCTGAGATTTACACAATCTCTTTCTTTCATGAGACTCTCTATTGTCATTCCACACTTCACTGCTGTAACTGCATGGAGTAAATATAGGTATACTCCTTTCACAGACAGACATAAATAAAGCAGAGGACACTTAACTGAATTTGAAATAGAAATATGTAGTCAAAATAATAACTACTTACAGTTTTAGTTTAAAACCTGACCATCAACAGCTGACCCATAAACAGGGTAATCCAAAAGTCAGTATTGCACATGGGCATCTAGCAAGGGATGCTGTAATTTGATTTAGCAGAAGCTAAACCTTCTGTTAAATCAATCAGTCTTTAACTGCTCTCTCTGCCTGGTGTGTGTATGCTCTGTGATGCTGAGGTTGTTACCAGGGAAGTAGTTTAAAGCTGGAGCTGCATGAAGTGGGAGCTGGAAGCCAAGAATTTATTCCTATAGTTCTTCCCATTCATTGGTTTGCTGCGTGACCTTGGAGGACATCGATGTCACTGACTCTTGGCTTCTGCAGAGACACTTTGCAAATGCAGGTGCCCACCAAACTCTTTGCCACACCACATCATAGGTGTGCTATTTACATCTCCCTGACCCATGGTTAAAGCAGACCTGCTGCCAAGCTGACTAAGAGGAGGAACAGGGAGCTATGGCTGGCTGTCAGGGAGAGCAGCTGTGTCCCACCTGGCAGGGGTTTGAGAGAGAAGAGGGAAGCTGCAGCCTCACACAAAAAGGAGGCAGCACTGCTGAGCATCGCCGAGCTGTGCAGTCATCTGGCAAACACAGCATAGACCTGCTGCAACGACAAACCTGTGATTCTTTGTCCTTGATGTAGTACCCTGTCAGATATTTCAAATTCTGCCAGAAAGGTCTTGCAGCTTAAGTTAGAGATAGGTACACAGAAGCTTTTGCAAAGTCCAGAGAATGGCATGACTAGTAATTTTTATTTCGTATTGCTCTTGCTGGTTCATTTCCTGAACATGATACGAGAAGTTCATCTTTAGGAAATCTGTGAGTTGGAAAGCAGCAGTGTCTGGCCTGACAGAGCACAGAGGGTAGGCTGCCTGTATAATGTAACAGGGAAGACCTTGGGACACAGAGTTATAACTGAGTGAGGTAACTGCATCTGCTTTCTATAGCTGGTGAAACATAGAGACAATACAGTGGAAGTCCAGACTGAAGATGTAGGGAAAAAAAGTCTTGTAGTGTTTAACATCTATATAGATCCATCTATAAAAATGTTTTGGAAATATCATAAGCATTTTTTTCAAAAAATACCTCTATTGTCTCTAAATTTTGTTTGTTTTGCTCTCTCCATTGTCAGCTGTCACTCATGAATTTATCTTCAAGCTGAGATTCAGTAGCTGTTTCTCAAGGTTTTCTAGTACTCTAGAGCAAAGCAGAGCAGAACAGAAACTGTTTACAATGGTGTTTTCTTGGGGGGTCATTTTGTTTTCTCCCTGAAGAAATTCCTTTGCTCTAGAAGCAAGGCATACTCTGAATGTGGCCAAGTGTTGATGCGTCCATATTGCATCTTTATTCAGATCAGGAGTGTCATATCAAAGAGGATTTAATAGGCTGAGTGTTAAGGTGTTTGCTTTCTGAGACAGGTAAAATAAAATTTACCGTTACAAAAATTACAGTAATCATGCAGCTGGAAACAATGAGTTTAACATTGTTTTCAAAATTTTTCTCTAGCTTAAAATTTGAGAAGACTAGAATGAAAAAAGGAGTGCAGAATAAAAGTGACAGAGATGGAGTTTTGATACTGATTTCAGTGGCATTAGGAATTTACTCAGGAGCTGCTGAGTTAGGATGAAGAAAGCCTCTTTGAGAAGTCATAGATAAAATTCTTGGGGAACTTAGAAGCTAATGTGATAATAAATTGCTTGTGGTTTGCCTCCTAAAGATGCCAGGACACAAACTAACCCAGTGAAAAGGTGAACACATGTTAGCCTCCAGAATACTGTTGAATTGAAACTATTTCCCCATTGGATTTGTAGGATAATTTCCTGACAAAAGCTGAAGGTTATCTTTTTTTTTTTTTTTAATTTACTCAAAAGTTCTTGTTGATATTATAATCCATAGTTTCAAGTATAAAGGTAGTTCTTAATCAGATTTCTACCCTTCATGAATGAGGTAATCTGTGCTTTTTCCTGGAATTTGTGTTTTTGGTTTATCCAGGTTCTTTGCAAAAATATTTTCTCTCCAGACAGATTTTATTACAGCTAATAGGAAAAAAAATATGATTTTATTTTAATGTCCCATATGGAAAAGATGTTTTAAGATCAGTGTTAGCAATGACCAATGTTATACAAGCCACTGGGATAAAAATCTTTTCAAAGTGATGTGAGCAACACATGAGTTATTCTGAATCACCATTCCTCTGTTCTTAACTCATCTGCCAGGAGTAGTTTTTTAAAAGGAGCAAACACATTTTGATAGCAAACAACACTTTCACTTTATTTTCTTTCTGTTTCCTTCCTTAAACTACCCACATGCTTCATGTATATGTTATTTGGTTTATTTTTTACAGAAGTAATATTTGCTTCTGCGGTGTTCTGAAATCTGTTTTTCATATAAAGAGATTAGAAGCCCCTCCCTTCCTTATGATCTCCTGATGTGTTTGCTGTAGTTCCTATTGTAAATAGATTTGCTGCTATTGAGAATTTATGTTTAGGGGGTAGGTCAGAGAAACCGGTCAGAAACGTGAAGGACTCCAGGTTTTAAGAGCTCTTTTTCTTTCCCGCAAGTGTTCCCTTATCCCTGTGAAAGACAAAGGGTGGGTCTAAATACCAGAATGCTTGGGGTTATTTTTACATGTTGTCTGTGCTGTTCACAGCATGCTATGCCATTTTGGAGGATCTCGAGCCACTCTGACCTTATGGCCCTTCACCATGCCTTGGAACTGGAGTACTTGTAGCAGCTTAGCAGCACTTTCAAACCTCAGAGCCTCCTTCTGCCCGTGGATGAGATGCCTGTGTCTTGTGTCAGCATTGGACTACAGAACTTTGTGATTTCAACATGTTGACGTACAGCTGCAATTGGTCTTAACCCTTGCCCTTTCAGTAAACAGAGGAGCATGTCTTTTTCTTCAGAACAGCTGTTGGCTCCGGTACTGCGAGTCCAACGAAAATAAGCCATGCGAGTGTTTGAACAACTCATCTTTACCATATTTGCTACCAAAAAGAGATGGAGAAGGAAAAATGAAATGGGAAAAAATAAAAGAAAAAAAAAGAAAAGAAAAGAAATGGAAATAAGAGGTTCATACCTGTGAAGAAAAGAAAAAGGACCTGCAAATGCTTTGTAGTTTTTAGCCTCTTCAATGTGACATACATCATTTCTTCAACACAGCAAACTTGATTGCACAATGAAGACTGAGATTTCACAAAATACCAGTGGAGTAATTTTCTTATAAAGAAGGTTTACGTTTTGATTTCTCATACCCAGGGTACTCTGTACATCTTTACTTATTTATGAACAGACTATATTTTGACATCATATAACTGAGGATATGTTTAATAGGATTAAAGGCTATTATAAGCCTTTGCCTTATGGTACAACAACTACTTTTGGTTTTAGCACATTACAGAGTAGTTTAAAATATGTCTAATTTAAACTAATAGGTACATCACTGAGACAATCATGTACAGGAAGAATTTTTTGTGTAAATTTGTAATAATGAATGATTCTTTTACATATTGTTAAGGTAAATGCTATTGAAAGATAGTAATGCCTTGTTGGTGAAGAATGAGGCCACTTGTGCACAAACTTGTGCAGTGCCTTATCAATGTGTTGGATATAAATATGTAGATAATGGATTTTTTTAGATAAATTTGTCAAGACCAAAAGCATGGATGTCAAGTGTCAATAGGAATTGGGGTTTGTTCTCAGCTGTTTCTCTGCCATTTTCTTGTCTCACCCACTCTGATTATGAAAAGATTGATTTTGTGTGTCCCCCCCAGTCGAAGCAAATTCAGTTAAAACCCAAGTGAAGAGGAGGCCTTTATTGTCTTTTTGTTTCCTCTTTTAAAGTTAACATATTAACCCTTTTTTAGAGTATTAAAAAAACCAATTAGGAGAGTCATTCCATAAAGAAATAGAGAAAGAACACAAATATATTTTAAGATGTGACTTAAACTGGAACCTTGGTACTGAATAGCTTTTGTCTCATCCAAAAATGAAGGAAACTATCATCACTAATATTTTTAGAAATTAGAAGTAAGAATATTTTGGAGTAATTAAACAAGAATGCTCATATACATTTAAGATTTTTTTAATTCTCTTCCACCAGGAGTCAGATTTTCCTAAGATATAACATCCATTGCCGGCAATGGAAATGCTGAAATGGTTATCACCAAGGAGTTAAAATTTTCTTTTGTCTGTACTAACTTAAAGGACAAACCTAGACTCTGTCTGTCTGTGACTTGTGACATTTCTGATCTTGAAGGCTGTGAGCTACTTGGTTAAATAAACTGTTAGTCTGACTTTTTGGCTTGAATTGTACCAATTCCCTTAGCCCAGTTATCTTATTAAAAAGAAGCCTCATATTTGCTGGTTAATTTTCTGGTTTTTCTTCTTTCATTTTTTTAAAAAACCACCAGCCTCGAAACAGCTACCTGCAAAGCTACAAAGCACCAATGTAGCTACAAATCAACACCCTTCTCTTTTGGAGGAATCACAATGCTGCTAGAATAAAATATTTGTGGCTTGCTTTAGTACCAAGAGAGGTTTTTAATCTTACCAAGGCTTGCACATGTGCTTTACTTGATCCAGTATGAGTGCTGCAACTTGTGCAGTACTCACATACATACATAAAGCACATTGTGGATAGTTTTTAGAATTGAGACTATAATTAGCCTTTTTTTTCCTTGAGCAAAGTAGACAGTGATGGGGGGGATTGGTTGTCTTTTTTTTTTTTTTTCTCTTTGGCTCTTTTCAATTTTTAGTACTCGCGGACTGAAAAAAATAGCAAAGTTTATCTGGGCCTTATTGTACAAAAAGTGTGTTGTGTCCACAATTGTGTACAGATTTTTTCTTCATTAATTTTGTTTTAAATTAATAAAATTGATTTGTGAACATATTAAACAATTGTCTTGTATGCAAGTCTGTGATATTTCTGCCCTCGAGGTTGGGAATGAGGAGAGATCTCTCATCTCTTTGCTGTCCCAAGACAGAAGTTAATCACCTTCTGGTGCCAGCTGAGATGTTAAATTGGTTAAAGAATAGTTGCATCTAGTTTACAGAAGGCTCAGTTAGATGAGCAGCAGTTGTTTTGCTTAGCAGCAGCAGCTAGAGACAGTGCAGAAAAAGGCTGTGGTGTCATCCAGAGCAACCCTTGTGCTGAATGGATGAGTCTGCCACTCAGACATCTCACTGAGGGCTACAAGCCCCATCCTCTGAGGTTTTACAGGCCTGACCATCTGGGAATTCAGGACTGGCCTTTAACTTTTCCAAGCATGGAGCAGGGCTGCCCTTTAAATTCGGAGGAGTGGCGGTGACCACCACCATTTTATAGCTGATGCTTTTTTGTACACACATGGTCTGGTGAAGACCCCTCTTTGCTTCTCTGCCCATCAGTGAGAGCCTTGACTGCCAGCTGGTTATTCCTTCCACTCACTTTCTGGTCTAGTGAGACCTAAAAAATGGAAGAAAAACCAAGACCAATCAAGGACTTGCATCTACATACTTGGCACCACCATGGAAGTTGCATGCTCAAAGTTTAATTGTATGTTTTCAGCTCAGCACCAATGATACTGGAAATTATTCTGATGAACTAAGCACTTAAATGCCCCCTGAGTCAGTGTCTTTCTTTCTGAGCAACTAAGTACTCAGAAAAATAATTATTTTTTAAGGAGCATCATATGAAAACCCTTCTTAACCCTTCTTAAAATCTTGTAAGAAAGCAAGGAGTCCTGTAGAGTGAAGGAGATCATGTAGGCAGATCACAGACTTGGGATCCACTTTCTGAAACCTGTCAGTACTGCTTGAAGTTTCCATTTCTTAGATGCTCACTGATAAAAATGTTCAGCTGTAATGGTTTTCCTTCAAAGAATAACACACATTAACTTTGAGGTAGTGCCGAGAAAGTGAAATTAAAAATAGTAATTATTATTATTTATGTCTTTCATGACTGGAATGCATGTTCAGTGAGCGGTACCCTTTTCTCAAAAATGCTTGCAATGCAAGCCAATAAAATATTGTTAGAAATTCTTTTTTGCCTTTTCCTTCAGTTTTCTGCTTCTCTCAGTGTTGAATTCTGCCCTGCAACATAAGTAGAGGATGGATATCAAGAGACACGTTCCTTTGTGTCATATGCCAAGGGAGAGGCCCGTCCCAATCTTCCTGTTCTTTGTCAACGGCAAGGCTGCACAGCTGTCACTTTTGCCATTCTCTGTTTAGCCAGGGACTGGCTCTACCAAAACTGTCCAGCTGCCTTGTGCAGGTGAGGGGCTGGAAAAAAATGGGAAAATGCAAGGGAAAACAGTCATCTCCCAGGCTGGAAAAAAACCATAGAGGTGTAAGGGTTACAAGGCTGCAACTGCAAAGTGGGTCTGCAAGTAACTAGGCAGAGTCACTGAATGGAGCACTCAGTACTTCGAGATGGGCCCCCAGCAGCTCCTCAGGATTATGCCCAGGAATTCAATGGGGCAAGGGATCAGTGAGAGGTTCCACAGTCTCTTGGCTACCCTATCCCACCAGCTTCATGGTGTATGGCAGGTTGGCCACAGCATAGTGGACAAGAGCACATAACTCAGTATGGGCCTGAGGGGAAGATGGTGTAAATCAAGGGGGGCTGGTTGCTGTACCTCTTCTGGCTCCTCCTGAAACCCTTGCCCTGCCCCCATTACCTCTGTACAGCTGGCATGCACCTTCTTGTTCCAGAAAGGACACAGCAAAGATGGAAATCTCTGAAGTACGTCCTGAATTCCCTCCACAACATATTAACTTTGTGAACTTCTCTGTACTATGTATGTGCATATATACACACGCATACATACATACATATATATACATACATATATATACATACATATAGATATATAGCTAGATACACAAATATAGATAGGCATATTTGTTGCCAAGCTTTGTTATGACAGAAAAATTAAAATGGCGTATCATTGAACCTGTTGCCTAAGTGACTTTATGCAAATTGTTTGCAATAGAAAATGCTCCTTACTCTTGTTCTCCAGCTGTGAAAGATAAATAAAGTTCTTACATTTGACTACTCAAATCATCCATCTTTGTAACTGTCAGCATTTCAGTCTGTGTGAATATAAATAAACTTTCACCAGTTCTGATACACCAGGGAAATTTTTTTGGTACACATTTACTAATACTCTCTATTGCCATTTCTGTTTTTTAAGTGGCTGATTGTTACAGCTAATGGTAATATAATAAAGCAGAAGAAAAACAAAACATTTGGGTTTATTTAAAGCCAAATGCAGATATGCCAGCTCTCATGGAAGCCACATGACGTTGCCAGCTAACATGGAAGTCAGATGTAGGTACAAGTATGTTATTACCAGTGTGCCCTTCCCATCGCTTCACCAGTGCTGGCAGTGTTTTGGCTGGGAATAGATATTTGTGGCTTGGGTTTTGTTTTTCACCCTCACTTAGAAATGTTTTGCAGGGACTGCTCTCTACTGCTTCCTGAAGGGCTGGCCTTCGACACTCTGCTATTTCCAGTCTTATGCACAGGTGCATTGTTTTCTAAAGTGGGAGTTGAATCATTTGCAGAAGAAGCCCCAGTCTGCTTCATTTTATTCATTGCCAAGTCATGTCAAATTTGGCATGGAAACAAAGTGAGATCTAGATACCACTTTAAGTTTAATAGCTGAGACTGCAGTGATAAATGGTATGGTGCAGGTAAGGTGAAAAGTAGTAATAAATAAAAAGACAAAACATAAATTGATTTGAAAAATGTAGGATAATAAATCTGGGAGAAAATAATGCAAAGCAAGAAGTGAAGAAGAATGATGAGTTGTCCAGAACTGAGAAAATTATGTTTAGGAAAGTAAATTAATTTATTGGCTCTGCCACAGAATAACCCAGGAGCTGTTAGGACTCAGGCTCAGCAAAGCTAAGTGTCACTGTGGCTGACTACCTGCAGGACGTCCAGGGTCTCAGCTGGTCATGCATGCTCTCCGTGGAGAGAACTGAGAGCCTCAATGAGGAGCTGCTGAAGCCAGTTACTGGCACCAGAAATATGCACAAAATCCTGCCCTTTCCAGGAGCTTAGGCACCACATCTTGCCCCCTAACTGGTGGCTGGAATCCTACCCTGTGCAGGGCAGGAGGCTGTCCATGCTGAGGAACATGGCAGGAGCTGTCCGTGTCCTGTGCGGCACCTGCTGTCCACCCTCTCTGCAGAAGCTTAGTGATGAGTGACCACTTGCACAGGCTACAGGTGACTTTAAGCCAAGTCTGTTTTCAACCCTATCCAGACCTATGTGGGAGGCTGCCTGCTGTTAATGCTCCTGGAGAGCCAGAGGAGTTCCGTGGGAGCGGAAGAAAAGAGAAGTGCAAATGTGCAGGCTCTCAGTGACGCACACGAGGATGATGTTTGCAGAGCAAAAACACTTTGCCTCTCTGTAGCTGCTTAATGCAAAGTACAGAAAGTCCTGGGAACTGGCACATAAATCAGGGCTCCTGTCTCTGAGGCATGTGTTCACACCACCAAATCCAGTGATGCCCTTAGCTCTCTTCAGAAAAATCCACTGGGTGGACTGAATAACTCTTTTCCTTCCTCTTGTCCAGCAGGTCACTAAGGCCAATGCAGCCACCCACTCACTCCCCTCACATTTGGATGGGGGAGAGAATTGGAAGAGAGAAAGTGAGGAAACTCACTGGTTGAGATGTAGACAGTTTAATAGTCAAAGCCAAAGCCGTTGCACACAAGTAAAGCAGAACAAGGACTGTATTCACAATTTCATGAACAGGCAGGAATTCAGCCACCCCAGGAAAGAAGGGCTCCATCACACATAATGGTGACTTTAGAAAACACCATCACTCCAAACATCTCACTTCCTTCTTCATTTCCCCATCTTTATATGCTGAACATGATGCCTTATGGTACTAAATATTTCTTTGGTCAGTTGGGGTCAGCTGTCCCGGCAGTGTCCCCTCCCAGCTCCTTGTGTACCCTCAGCTGCTCGCTGGTGGAGTGGCGTGGAGTGAGGCACAGAAAAGGCCTTGACTCTGTGCAGGCACTGCTAAGCAGTAACTAAAACGTCCCTGAATTGCCAACACTGTTTTCAGCCTCAATCTAAATCACAGTCTCATACGAGCTACTGTGAAGAAAATTAACTCTATCCCAGCCAAAACCAGCAAAACACCTCTCCAGAGTAAACAAGTGCTGTTCTCAGTACCAAGACAAGCAACTGAATAGAAACAAAACCATTAAATTCCCCTTTACCTCAAGAAATGCTATAATTCCAGAAGGGATTATTAACTTTGCATTAAATTCATGTTCCAGCTCCTAAATCTATCTGTGCAGTCATTATTTGTATGTGAGTCACTTAAAATTCAGTAGAGCATCTGTGTCATAGATATCAGAGGTCTACTTACATGCCATTTGGTATTTGTCACTAATCTGGGGTCACAGGGTGTCAGCCCAGTAATAGTTCCACTACACAGCAGGTAAATCCTCTCAGACTGCTCCTGATACCTTCTTATAAAATGAGAGTTTGAAATTCAATTTAAAATATACAGATTTATACCTAGTAAGACCCTTCCTGGAGCCCTTTTGTTTTAAGACAGAAAGTTTTTAAAGAGGAATTGGAACAAAAAAAACCCCTAAACTCTATACTTATCTCTGTAGAAGACGAGGAAAGCTCAGCAAAATAAAATTAGGAAGGTTGCAATATCCCTTTTAAATTACAGTTACGGGGGAAAAGTAAATTCTTGTGAATATTGGGGCGGGGGGGGGGGGGTGGTGATATTTCTATAGTCCAGCTGAAATCCAATATTCTGTAATCTTTTTGTCCAGAATTTCTCTAATACTTACTCATATGGCACATGATTACTCTTTGCATTGCTCCAGTAACTGTGGGAACCAGCAGATCTGAAGATTCTGCTGAATGTCTTTGGGCATTTCCCTGCAGAAGAAACCAAACCATGCGACGGGTGTGCTGAGAAGGTAACAGAGCCAATGTTAGTAGCTCTTGGGAGTGAAAGTGCCCTTGTTACTTTTGGCTGTTCTTGCTTAACACAGGGAACAAATGTGTGTTAAATCACAGTTGAGAAATTCAGTTTCTGAACAAATTTTGTGATTTTGTTTCTTACAGATAAGCAGGACTGGAATTCCTTGAAGTCAAAGACTACATTTCCATCAAAACCTAAACAGAAACTGTCTGTTAAAAGTTCTAGACATTGGGTTGCACATTGGTTTCAATTAAAGTTATGGGCGATGGTGTAGATCTGTAACTGTAGTAGACCCCTAAAGCTTACTGGCCTTTTTGCTCAATATTTGCTCTTTTCTTCCACTAGGAATAGGAGCGAGACAAACCTGATGAGTGCTATGGCAGCCTGAAGCCAGATCTTTGACTGGAGACTTTTATTTAGTTCTTAAATCATGTTTTGTTTGGAAATGTGGTTTGGTGTTTATCCTCCTTCCTGCTGAGCAGTCCAAGTCCTGAGCTGGGACACTGGGTGATGAGAAAAGATACTGATCTCATGCTTCTCTTTTTTTCCTTTCTTTTCTTTTTTTTTTTTTTTTTTTAAACATATTTTCTCCCACATTTGTCTGAGATCTTTTATGACCTTCTTCTTGCCATTTTAACTTCATCCTAATCCATGCAATGTTCTGCTCCATATTCCATGATATTCCAATGTTTTAAACATTGGCACCTGAGACAGAAGCTATTTAACACTTCCATAATAGTATATAATGCATTTCCTTCTATTCCGAGATGGAGAATACTACACCTGAAATGTGAAGAAAAAGTTACAGTTTGGATACTAATATTTTCCACAGCCTTATAATTACTCTTTCATCTGTACCAAATATAGACTGATGTTCAAACCTTTTGTAGATCTCTGGCAGGATTTTGAATGGTTATGTTGTCTCTGGTCAGGTTTCTAAAACCATTCTTGTAATTTTGAAAACATGCTGGCAAAAGGAGTCTGTTCCACAAGGCACTTGGTTTAGTTCTTAGACAGTGGCTTTCTGGTGAATATTTGTGGTATCGTTCTAAAGTGTGGAAGTACATGGGATTTCTAAACCCTCAGTTTCCTGGTGGGAATAATTCTGGATAGATAGTTTTACTATCCAGATGACAAACTATTTGCCAGCAATTTTGTAGAAATAAAAATCTTATTTGAAATTATGACCTAATTGTTATGTAAAAGAAGAATAGACCATTGTAAATGCTTCATTGTGTAACATGAATCTGAATATGAGCTAAGAATGCTGCCTTCAAATCAGTCTGTTAATTACACTTCCTTGGACTTGTGGGTTGACATTCTCTTCATTTCAGGAGCCTAAAGTATAGGGAGATTTTGGCTCTCATAAATGGAAAAAAAAATTTAATCCACTCCTTTCAAAATGGAAATGGAAATGGAAAGTAGACCCCCTTTAAACATACTTTGAATCAAAACGAGGGACAGCTGCAGTCTGAGCCTAGATTCCATTATTCCCACAATTCAGTAGAGAGATTGAGATTTGGATTTTGGCCTTGAGGTTTACTAATCCACCTAAATAACCAAATGAAATCACTTTTAATCTGCAGAAGGGTAACAAAGAGAGAAAAGCTAATTAAGATGCAGTATTTTTGTGGCAGAACTGGCAAATGAACATGCTGAAACACATATAACAAGCATTCCCTAGACCTCTAACCTGTGTGTTTCATTCCCTGCCACTAGGATTTCACTTCTAGCATCAATTGTGGTCAGTATCAGTGCGGATATGAGGAGTTCCCAAATGGACCCAGGGCCATCATGTGTCCTGCCCACCCATCATCAGACACTCTGTTTTGAGTCTATGTTTTTGCAGAAATTAGTATTTTAGCCACCCATCACCTGCTTTTCTGTATATCAATCAGGTGACACCATGAATGGAGCACCAGAGCAGCAGCAGATGGTTCTGTGCACATTTTATTCATTGACAGCCTCAGCACCAGGTATGCAGGGCCTGGTTTGCCACAGCTGGGCTCAAGCAATTCCATATACAGCCCTACTTCATGTACCTGCAGAGTTCATTCCTCAGCTCCACTGACCATGGTCTTTTGATATTATGTGATAGTAATTCCCTGTGTTCACAGTTGTTGCAGTAATGCTGCAAGAACACAAAATGGCAGAGCTGTGTCTTGTTGTCATAGAATATTATCTCTTCTAAACAGGTTGGGTTCCTATTAATTAAATTTGAATCAAGTCAATGAATCACATGTCAGGTCCTCATGTCTCATTCATTTTATATCTTCACTTGAAGGAGAATTTTCTGTTTCCTCTTCATGTTCAGTGATTCCCAAAGGCAGCCTGGGTAAAATAAACAGAATTCATGTATTTGTATCTATGGGTAAAAGAAGGGCTTTGTTTCTAACTCATTACAATACTTCTTCACAGCAGCATGCAAAATTTAAGCCTGTCTACAGGTAACAATGCCAGGAAGAAACAACTGCATTGAGTTTATAAAAAAAATTAATCATCAATTCTCCAAAACATAGATTAAGTGTGATATTAATGATGTGACCTATTGAAAAAATAAACTAGGGAGCCATAGCAGTCAAACTCTAAACAACTCTGATATCCTTATATATTCTTATAAATCTATGCACAAGTGGTTGGTTGTTTTCTTTGCTTCAAAGAGAAGGGCAAACAAATATAAGTGAAAGACACAGCAATGATTTGAAACTACATAGGCAAAGTCTGTGCAATCATTTTATTTATCCACCAGCACTGATCAGTTCTGCCAGAACTCCCCAAATATTCAGGTCTGTAGCACAGACAGTAAATCTGAAAGAATCACATTCTAGTAACACTAATCAGGACAACTGCAAAACACCAAAGACCCCCTAAAACCCAAATAGCATAATGGCAAAAACCTCTGCCCACAATCTTAACTTGTGGTGTCCGCTACTTTGCCATAGCATTTAAGCTTGCCAGATGCTGTCTGCATCAGTCTGCAAGTATTCTACTATTTGTTCATTTAAGAGTAGTTGAGGATATGCGGTGTATAACAGCCATCCTGGATCTTTAAAAATAAAAGACTAGGCCAGGCTAGGCTAGGCTAAAAAGCAGGTTGAATAACATAACTGATGGAAAAACATCAATCATTACTTGTCTCTCAGAATCTAAAAGACAGGCAGCAGTCTGGGAGAAGGGATCAGCCAGGCTAGGAGATATTCTTTGGCCTAGAGAGCACACTGCATGCCATGCCAGCATTTCTGGTTCATTTCAGAGTGCATGTCAGCTGAAATATCTTGTCATAATTTGGCTGGGGTTTAACCAATCCCCTGGAAAGGAGACCAAGCAGTGCTCCATGACAGGAGCAGCCAAGCTTATCTGATGGCAGCGTAGCCATGTATGACCTTCCTCTGAACTGGAGATCTTCACTTATGGCTCTGCTGCTCTTGCAGGGACAGCTGAGCCTATGCAGCACCAGAGCTAAAATACTGAACCCTGTGCAGGGTTGTACAGCATGTGCATCCCCTGGATACTGCCTAGGAAAGTACAGTATGAATATAGCCAGCAGGAAAATCCCTTATCCTTATCAACTCTTGTCCTCCTGCGCACCTCATGGAAATACATTTTCCAGTTTGAGTTGGTATCTTGTGAATCAACAGCAGTGTATTGCAAGGAGTGTAAGTACAGCTCCAGTGTCCAGGGCAGGCAGATTGTATCCTCTGATTTCTCCATCTCATGTTAGGTAAGTGACTTATTGACTGTAGCTGATGTCTCTTACCTCTTAGTAAGAAAAACATCATACATAGACCAGTGTTGGGAAAATGGGAAAATTACAGGTGTGAAGTATTGTGCATTTCTCCAACATAAAAAAAAGGTCAAATGACCTTTTAGTGATGTCCATGTTTTATTGTATGTACATTTTCATTTTAATTTGTAGTATTATTTCTATTTCAATTGTTTTATTTTCTTTGTTCTCCACAGATCCCAGTGGGTCAAACAGACTGCTTGATGTTTAAGAGACAGTCCAACTTCTCCTGCTGAATTTCTGTGACCCTTCAAAGGGTACCACTGTGGCCCAACTCTGGCTTTCCAAGTGATGTGTAGGGTGCAATAAGAGTTAGTGAAAATGGTCATGCTTTGTGACAACACAACAAAAATATATGAAGATGACATTTTCTGTTCTCCCACCCCTCTAAATTCAAGGCTGGTGGCTCTGCAGGGGAGAGGGAATCTCATCTCTTTTGCTGGATTTTGTAACATGTCTGGAGAAGAAAGCTTCCTACAAGCAAAGCTCCCAGCTCCAGTTCTGCTCCTGACCACGGCTCCCATGTAGGCTACTGTCAAGGTGTGTAACAGGTAATGACAGTCCAGAAGCCTTTCACATTTGAACTGGAATTGAATCCTAGAGCTACTGTGCCAGCTGAATGGTAAAGGTGTTGTGAAAGGTTTACTTTTGTCTGAGGGGAATGATCTGAGTGTGGAAGAGGGAGGAAGGAATAGTTTTACAGAAAAACTTGCTTCAAATCCAGTATTATTAGATCAGTTCTAATGCCACTTTTCTCTCTGCCTTATTAAATGGAATTCTCAGCTCTTCATAAACCTCTTTTTCTTCCTCCTTTTTTTAAGCCTGATAGGCTACCCAGTAATTGAGATGTCTGGACAAGGATCGGGGGAGTTTATTTTGTTTTCCGCAGTGTCTGTTTTTTTAAAAACTGTGAGGATAAATGAAAGGAAGTCTTGACAATATGAGCATTTGATTAAATATCTGTTAAAAAGAGTATGTGAACATTTGTTCTAAAATATGTTATCTAGCAGGTCAGCTACTTTTGAAGTTGTAAATGAGTCTTAGTGATGCATCTCAGCAAAAATTAGTGCTTGGCAGGTTCTCCTGAAAAAAATAAAAATTTTAATAGGAATTCATCCATTAAAGAAATGTGAACCTTTAAAGACCTGTCAGTCACTGACAGGGACTGCCATGAATTCCATGAATAAAAAGGCTGTACTTTGTACCAGCTGATCTTCATGTGTCCAAGGAAATTCCACCTGTGGCAGGTTGACCCCAGCTGGATGCTAGGTGCCCACCAAACATGCTCTATCACTCCCCTCCACAACAGGAGAGAGAAAATATTGCAAAAGGTTCATGAGTTGGTGTAAGGGCAGGGAACAATCGCTCACTGATCACTCACCATGGGCAAAACCAACAGAACTTATGGATGTTAATTGAATTTATTACCAATCAGAATCAGAGCAGGATACTGAGAAGAAATACAAATCTTTAAAATCTTCCCTCCACCCCTCACTTCTTCCTGGGCTTTGCCTTCTTGAGATGGGGAATATAGGTCACAGTTGGTTCATCACACATTATTTCTGCTGCTGCTGCCCAGGGAGAGGAGTCCTTCCCCTGCTCCAGAGCAGGGTCCCTCCAGCGGGCAACAATTCTCCATGAATTGTTCCAGTGTGGGTCCTTTCCCACAGGATGCAGTCCATAAAGAACAGGTGACTACAGTGTGGGTCCTCCATAGAGTCACAAGCCCTACCAGGAAATTTTCTCCAGCATGGGTTCCTCTCTCCAAAGGTTTGCAAGTCACTGACAGGAGCCTTCTCCAGTGTTGGCCTCCCACAGGGTCACAGCCTTCTTCTGAGCATCCAGCTGCCCTGGTATGGGCTGCAGATGAATATCTGGTCCCCCATGGATATCCAAGGGCTGCAGGGGCACAGCTGCTTCACCATGATCTTCACCACGGGCTGCAGAGGAATTCTGGTTCTGCTGCCTGGAGCACCTCCTGCCCCTCCTTCTGCACTGATCTTGGTATCTGCAGAGCTGTTTTTCTCACATGTTCTCACTCCTTTCTTCCCTGAGCACAATTACATCTCCAAAATATCTTTTCTTTGTTCTTAAATATGTTACTGCCGAGGCATTACCACCATCTCTGATTGACTCAGCTCAGGCCAGCAACACATCCATCCTGGAACCATCCAGTATTGGCACGCCAGATATTGTGGAACCTTCTGGCAGCTTCTCATGGAAGGCACTCCTGTAGCCACCCTCCTCTACCTGCCATGTAAACCCAATACACCACCACAACAGCAGAATCTAAGGAAAAGATCTGGAAATCCTTCTCTCTCTTGATTTTATTGTATATTTGTGGGGGCACTACAGCATGTGTCTTTTAATGAGGTTGGGATGACAATACCTGTCTCACTCAGGATGATGTCATTCCAGTCCTAATTTAGGATAATACAAAGGAGCTCACAGGTTATAAATTGCCAAGAAGAATATGCTCAGGCTCTGAGCCAAAAAGAATTTTTTTGTTGTTGTTTTTCTTGCCTGTTGAAAGATAGTTCAGGAGCAGAACTGGAATGTGGAAGAACTGTTCTACCTTTTCTGGAATATCTGAGTTTATCCAATTGCCTGATGCCTATTCTTCCTGCGTAATTTCTAATCCTTTTAGTTTAAATCCTACTTTACAATTGATTTTTTAAAATGTAATCCATCAATATTACTGTATATTTTTTGTTGCCCACGTGTTTTGAGTACAAACACTTCTCCTTGCAGTGGAACCTAATTCTACTGATATCCATAGCTGTCAATTAGGGAAAACAAAGCATCTCTTATGCCAGGTGATATTTTGCATTCCCATCTCCCCACCTGCTCCACATGCCTACAGTCACTGCCCCCACAGTGGTACTAATGGCACTCTTCTCCAGGCAAGCTCTCACCCATCCCAGGTGCTGCTTTTATACCTCCTTCCTTCTTTCAAAGCATTCCCAAGCAGAAAGGGAGACCCTTCCCAGTGTGTTGCTTGCAGCATACTAGGAATACATTTTCTGTTCTGGAAAGCATCTAGTCAAGAAAAATAATTTCAGCTATTTTCACTCATAATCAGAAGTTGCTGATTTTTAGGAGGAAAGCACATAAATCAGTGGAAGTTGCTAAAAATGTTTTATTCTTATCAGCATAGAGTAAGAAACTTTGTGTTCTGATATTGACAGAACATAGCTTTCCTGGGTTAAAATACACATTTACCTCTGCTACTGGTTTAGAAATGCTTTAGGAATACACAAAGGATTTTTAAAAATAAAAGCATGGTGCCTCAGGGAGTACCGCTAGTTTAAATAACACATGAAAGTATTTATGAGCCTTTTTTTATGAGGTGGTCAAAGCAAAGACCATCCAGCATGTAACATAAGACTGGCTAAAGAAGAAAGCTTTTTCAAAACCGCATTGGAGAATTAAGCATGAATGGAATTTTATTTCAGTCTCTATTGCTTATTTAAATTAATGAGGTTTTCAGGTGCGGTCTAAATGATTATACAGATCAAGGTGAGTTTTGCCAGGGAGCCGGACTCTTGTTTATTATTCAAAGAATGTTACTGACTAATGATGCAATCCTAAATAGACCATAGGTTTAGTGAAAGTAAATTTTTAAAGAGTTTCAAACACTTTAAGGGGCACTGGAATTGCATTGGCTTATTCATTAGAAATGGAGATTAATATTTCTTATTTGTCTCAGGTACCTCCACAGCAGATCTGCCAGTATCTATCCAGTGTGTCCAACCACAGAAAAGTGCAGAATAAAGATTGTCTTGTACTTGGTTGGGCAGTACCAGCTCTGTAGTTCCTGATGTATTTTTTTTAGTTACTGAGGTTTTTGCTACTGCAGGAAGAAGTTCCAGTCCATCCCCATGTCAAGAGATCACTTCCAGGTCTAAGTCCTAAGATTGCCAAATCCTGGCCCATTTCCTGGAGCTCCTAGGGGGATTTTAAATACTACAACTCAAAACTGGTCTCACACTCTTTCCTTCTACTTCACACTCATTCGCGCTCTGGTTCCAAGTCTTTTCTTTCTGTCCCTAACTTTCCTATCGCCACATAGGCCTCAGAGCTAGAAGATTGCTTTCAGACACTTGTAATCAAAGGTATTTTCTGTTTACCAGACCAGGGTACCTACTGACCAAATTGACTAATCTCAGTAAGGTGAGCTTTATTCTTCTTTGATTGTACCTCACAAACCAGGGAGAATCCACTGACTTCATATTATTCACTAATTCTGTATTAGGCTTCATGGCAACTGTGCAAATATTTAAAGGATTTGCAGAAGTACAGGATGATGAGGGAAATTTTGGAATAGACATTCTCATGTTTCTGCCTTAACTATGCATGCACATATTTAGCTAATTCAGACAGTTATTTGAAATCACTTTTGCCATTACCATGCTATTAAGTGGCACAGAACTGAACAAAATTGATTACAATGGGACTATCCTTAACTTCTAAAAGTAAAACATGGCTATAAAACCTCAATTTTCCCAGAACAAACTTTATCAGAAAGAAAAGGAGGGCTTCTAGCATGATATTTGTGTGGCTTCATTGTGAATAAGTTTGGCAAACTGATCGGCTTCCAAAATCAGTTAAAAATATTTTTGACAATATTTTGCTTTGAGTCTTTTGGGGGTGTTTGTTGTTCTTTTTGTAACTGGGGGAATTTCTCTTAAGCTGGTATCACTGTTGTCCATTTTGTAACATCAAACCACAGCCTCCTTCAGGAAATGTAAATAAATCCCAGTGGCATGGAATTTCAATAACCTTAAACCATTTTGCACCTAAATGAGAGCATCTGTAGAAGGGATTAGCATGCTGTAATTTATATGCAGTACTTCCCACCTTGAGCTGGTTTGCCTTAACTTTGCCGTGTGTCCTTAGGCAGATAAGCAAAGATGGAAGGAGCTTGGGCTGCACTGCTTCAATCACTTCATGGAATGATTCTATAGATCTGAGTGTTTGAAAGTGATGCTGCACAGAGACTCCTTGATTTTGGTGTAGGAGCTTCAATGAATGGACTCAGATCATTCACAGCAATGCTGTAGCTGAGTACATCTTTCAGCGATTTATCATTAGTGATGAGGACAGTACGTCTATCTTGGTAACTGTTGTCATTGAAAAGCATGTTGTTGGCTGTGGTAATGGAGATTAAAAGCATCTTAAAATCAAACAGCTGCAGTCTCTCGGTTGCTATCATTGTTCAATCTGTTTTGTTGATTTTCATAGTGCATAAAATACACAAAATGTGAAGAAAATTTGATATCGAATGAAAGAGCAATAAAGAGAGAAAACCATGTGGTGTGAGGAACAGCTACAGTGAAACAGGCAGACTGAAATGAGCTGGGCATGAATTCACTGAAGGAAGTGGACTAAGCTGCCACCTTTCCTTCAGAAAGGCTGGAAAAGGACTACAAAGTTCCTCTGTGGAAGTGTGTGTGAGAGAAATGACAGAAGCCTCTCAAAATAGAACTCAGGCCTGTGCCTCTATTCAAAGGGGGGTAAGATCATGCTCAAAAATATTAATGTGTTTGGCCAAAACAAAAGTGGTCTCCCATTGCTTAATGTTACCTGGGTTTAGGAACATAGGGTTTGAAGCCAGAGAGAATTGCATGCAAGCTATTTGATTCTATCATCAATTTCTCCTCTTAAAGAGAATAACCTTCAAGCTTCCAGTTTTTTTTGGCATAGCTAATCAAGCTGAAAAGGGTAACAACATAATCGGCATGAACAGTACAAACTGTGCCTGGTGGTCAGGGAGCCAAACTGGCATTATCCAAATCCCAGGGAGGCCAATGGGATGACTCTGATTTCACCCAAAGTGTGCCTTGGGCCAAGTCCAGCCGAAGCCCACATATCGTCTAAGCCTATATTGCTTCCCTCACAGGGTCTTCACTTTAGGTGCTTACAAAACCCTTTGCAGAACTCTGATAACAAAGATATTACCCTGTCACTGTGCTGCTAGTTAAAGACAGAGAAGATGCTTTATGACAGCGAAGTGCTTCTTCCTGCCAAGGACCACTCCTGCTTCATAAAGCAGGGGCTGTCTCCATGCTGCCTTTGCCCCTGACAGTGGTCAGGGCCCTGAACATATGCAGTCAACATGTGCCCTGACAGGGATGGGAGCATCTAAGGCAAATCTCGTGAAGTTCCATAATGTGATTCCCAGGCCATTTTGTCTTCCCTTGGACTGCATGCACAACAAAACTGTAATGGGATTCTCAGTATGCCTGGGCTCACTGCCATATAAACAGCAGTTGCATCCTGGCAGAAGAATAGTCTAGCCCTGGGCATTCCTTTCCTGTAGTCTGGGAGTATTTCAGGTCTGGCACTCCCTGCAATTGGTCTGGGAATAGGGTTTGACTAGGTGACCCATGCTGAACACTTGACATTCTTATTAAAGCGCCTGGCGTTTTCTGTAGCCATGCAGTGAGCTTGCAATACAGACTATCAGCTTTGCTGTATGGGAGCCAAACGCTGACCTTCTTCTATTTCATTCTCCTAAAGCCTCTTTTCCTGTGATATTCATTTGCATTGCTGAGTAGTTCAAGCATACTTAGACTACTATCTGTCCCTCTCTAGATTACAACAAGCACTTATCTGGCAGTATAAATGTAAAAATGATAATAAAAGAGCTGTCTCTGAGTGTTCATTTGAGCACACCTCGTAAACCCAAGGGAAAGGCTGAATGCAGTGACATATTTCATTAAAAGACAACTGATGTTTTATTTAAATCACTAATTAAAAGTTTTACAAAAGTCACCTCAGGGTGGTTTTTTAATAGCTTGGTTTCAACTTAATGCCCAAGACTACATTGCCCAAATCAATATGATAATTGTCCAAGAGAATAATTTTAATATAAGTAATAAAGGTTCTTACAGATTCAGATGTGTTTCCCTCAAGACAATGAGAAGTGTTTCTATAGAGATTATGATGTCTGTATCAATTAGTCCATCATTTTTCTGTGCACAAACTATAGAAGACTCCCAAAAGATTTGAGTAGACAGTTTAGTGCAGCAGGTCAGTCATAGTATGAAGCTTTAAAACAATGGTATTCGGCTGGCTCAGCTTCCATTCAGAGAATATTCTTGCCTGTTGGAAGGACAGTACATTGCTTAAAGTAAAATGTATAAAGAAAGATTCTGGCTGCTCAGTTGCCAGGCTTGTCTTTTTCTTGGTTTTTTAATTGCTTATTTTTATGAACTGAAGACTTTTGGAGGGACACAAGAAAAGGAGTTATCAGGGCAACATCTTGGGAGCAGTTAATTAGTGAGAACATGATATGAAAGGGGGATTAAACATCCCTTTTGTCTTGGTGAAGTGGATTCTAGCTCCTGCACGGCCTATTCCCACTCTCATGCAGAAGCTTGACAGCTCTTCTCATGCACCAAGAGCTATAAAATATATTCTCATGCTGCCACTCTAACTTCTGGTATCAACTCTGCCCTTTTTATGTCCTTCCAATCTTAACTTTTTTTTCCCTTCCATACTGCTGTCTTCTAGATGAAATAGTTTCCTAAGCCTTTTGTGACAAATAACTTCCCTTTCAGTCTTCTTAATGGAAGAACTAGTTTTTATGCTTGGGCTCATTTCTCTTATTCATGACACATTTACCTTGAAAACCTTTTGTGCCAGAAGATGTTACTCACCCTGACAGATGTTTGCTATGGCAGCACAGTCTCAGCAGTAAGCACGGGGAGTTTTTCCTAATCTACTTCAGTGCAGGGTTAGTCAATTAACTCAAGCCATGTTGATGAGTTTTGAAGTTCATCTGGACTCATTTACCCTGGGTGACCTGCATAGCATGGAGCTGAAGGCTCAGAGAAGGTCCAGTGAGCTGGCAATGGAGAAATGAGGACAGTTAAGTCTTCAAGTACTCTAGTTTGATCTGGCAGAATGCATCATTCCATGTCCCAGAATTTCATTACAAGCAAACTATGATCCCTTAGTATTTTGTACCTTGCCTTGTACATACTTAAATATGGCTGAAAAAATATTTGAAAAGCAGGGATTTCATGCAAGTGTGTGGACTTTCCCTGGCAGCAGTAGTTTACACCATTACTGACCAGCTAAGAACTTGAGCCTCTGTATTTCAGGCATGTGTTTAATGCTATACCTATGTGAGTGACTACATGTGAGCATTGCAGCATAAAGTAGAACCATCATGATCTTAGTGAAGCATGAATGAGAATTGTTATAGAATTACCATAATAGTGTTTATAGTAGAAGGTATAAATGGTACCATGAGGCTGATTAAAGTTAAAGAGCTACTTCTCCTGCTCACTGATTACAATTAGCTCTTCACTGAATTGCTTGCCAAAGAATGCTTTTAAAATACAGTCAATTGATCTTACAGGCTTTATTTTTGGTGTGTTTTAAATGCACAGCTCAAGATTTTCATGTGGACAACTATACATATTCTGACCACAGGTACAGTGAGTTGGATGGAATAACCTATCTGCAGCAGCAGAAATAGCTGGGACTTTGTACAGGCAGTTATCTTACACATTTGCAAGCTCTCATAAGCTTTTAAAAGTCCAAATCTATCATCTATTCCTTCATCTTGCAGGTAAGTCTCCATCAGTCTGCTTTAACATTTAGGTATGTCATAGGATTACATTTCAGGAATTTGAGGGGATGGAATAATTTCTGTTTCCCTAAGGGCCACCAACTGAATGTGTGATCTGGGTGTTCAGTTTCCCAAAGTCCATACACTACTCATGGTAAGTTTTAAGATGCTGTGCTTGTATTTGTTCAGTCATTATTTTCAGTGAAAGAGCAGAATCTTTCACCTCACAAATCTCTCACTTTCTCCATTTCTTTCCTCCAAACAAAACCTTCTCCCGCCGTTTTGGTTACAGTCCCTGATACTGTAGTTGATACATAGCCAGCTCTGTATTTTGCTGGTATCTGCTTTTGTTTTCATTACTCAGCAGAGTCTATAACTTCCTCTAAGTCCCGCCAAAATTTGTCATAAATTTTCACACCCTTCCCTTTGTTTTAATACTTGATACCTCCGATCTTCTTCCCTGCTGATTTGTTTAAACACCATGAAAACTGATTTTGATCTCACTGTGAATCTGACCAAATAAGATTAGCATTTAACAAAAAACTCTTCTAGAAACAAAGCCCTAAAGACTAAATGTAATCATGCTCATTCTGGGAGCCGCAGTCATTCATCCTTGGCTTGTTTTTCCCAGAAATGACTAGCACAGACATATTTTTTCATAAGGGTAGTTGGCTCTGCTCTCACTTGGCTGGTTTTAGGAGATAATTTCAGTTACAGTTTCATCTGCCAAGTCCTATATTCCCTTGTGACCCAGTTTGGATTTTAGTTTTCCAGCTAGACCACCTGCCTGGTGTTAATTAGTTATGGTTTCCTTTTCATATGCAAAACTGTTTTAACTTCATAAGCTGGCAGAAATTTACCTGGGCTTCCCTCCTAGTCCTACTGTACAGGCAGTACTGCCTGCCTAGACCTGTCATCTGCACTATAAAATCAGCCAGCCTCAATCAGATATGACAAATTGTTCAAGGGGAAGGGCTGGGAGAAGAAAAGGAGCAATTAAATTTCCTGCTTCCCACTTCGAGGCTCTTGTTGTCTCTGGACTTAAAAATCCTTGTCTGACTGAGTTGCTGGTGGTTTTTCTAAAGGTGCATGGTTTTAGCCCAAAGCAGGAGAGATAAAATGTCTTCAATAAGTACTAGAAGTCCATATGCCCACCTATTTATAGTCAAGATACACAACTCCGTCAGGGCTGCTTTTTCACACCCAGACTAATTACTGTGTGTTTGTTACTATATCAGGCTGGATTGATATCCTGTTACTAGTATAGGTTCTCCAAGTAACCTCTGTGCAACCTGCTATGCTACCCGCCTGCTCCTGTTGCAACTGGTGTTATGGAAATTATTGCAAGCACACATCACAGAAGTTGCATGGCACTGAGGTTGACCACCAGCCTGGTCCTCATAACAATGCCACACTAGCCTGCAATATTCTGGGCTAGCTCTGGTCTGAATAAATAGCCAGACTCTTCTTTGCTGCCTTTTTTTTCTTTTTTTTTTTTTTTTCTGATAGAGGTTTTCTATCTGCAATTGCTTCATAGCAACCTTGTGCCTTTGGTCCTGACCTGGATTTTATTTCTCCACTCCTGGGAACTCAAGATTTACAGTTCACTTTTTTGAGGTTTGTCATTGTTGATAAATGATGCTAAAAGTGGTAAACAATGTTTATCTTTTCAAATCTTCTGTCAGCTTTCTTAGATGTCCTTCTAATCCATCCTAGCACAAGATGCCCACTTCTTGGTCTGAGCTGTATTACTTAGTTACTGCAGTGACTAAGTACTTGGTTGCCTTGATTCTGCTGGAGTTGTCACCACATCCAGAACTTGATGTGAATTAATCAACAGCAAAGCTCTGTTATTTTCCTGGGAATCCCTTTGTGTCATGGCAAAGTTTCTGTTAACACTTCATAGTGTTATGATGCAACAATGAAGACAACCAAGCCCTGCATTGAAAACAACATTGTCATTAAGGCAGTTTGGCACAAAGGCTGTCCAACACCAAATGATGCCACGTCAAACACTGATGTTGAATATGTGATCCATATGTTTGTGGTGGGCAAAACCACGCAAAGCCATCTCTGTGTATTGTCTGCCTACTTAAGTCTTGCTTCTGTCATTCAGTGTGTGTCATCTCTGCAAGATTTCATGGGCCAGTAGCTTTTAAACACAGAGGTACTGTTAAGTTCCTCTAATATAAACAGACAACAGAATTTCACTGAATGACTCCAGACCCATTATATCTAACTGAAACAGCATCTATTTTCCAGAAAGATATAAAACCCCTTGTGCAAGGAGTAAAGGTAGGATTCTATTTTAGCTATGTAAAAGTCACATACTTAATGCACAACAACCTCAAGGTACATTCAGAAGCCTTTCATTTCAAGACCACTCTTTGAGGTGTCTTCAGTGTTGTTTGTCTCTCAAATGAAACCTAAGCTAGGTTAGGTCAGAGATGTAGCTTTCAGATGGTAAAAATGAGGGATGCAAACTTTCTCTCTTTTCATCAATGACAAATGTACCAACTTTTCTGTTTTATCTTTAAGACGTGAATGGCACATGCAAGTTTTGATTCAGACACCTCAGCTGTCATCTATATGGTTTTTGTCCCCAAGCTGTGCTATATTAAAGATGCTAAGTTGGATGACAACACTGGTGCTGTCATCAGTCTTCTGAGACAAGTGATATGAGGCACCAGCTGGTGCCTTTTCCTGTTTCTGCATCACGTAGGTTAGATCAAGAGTAACTGTACAAGTGGCCAGAAACCAAATACTTCATTGTGGATAGAGGGAGTGGCTATACTAAAAAAAGTCCTAATGTTTGAAATTGGGCTGAACTGGTCTTCCTTTTCCTCAGATACTTTTCACAATGTAACAAGAGACCATCCCTGATGATTCAACTTCAGTGAGGCCAAACAGCTCCAAACTTACATACTTCAAGCTTCAACCCAGAGATGTGATGAGGATGAAGCTGACCTCAAGCATATGAGTTACACTGCTGAGAACTACTTACTTGGTTAAGTGTCTTAGTATATCAAAGTTTTTGTGGGCTCATTATCAGTTCCTTTGAAATGGGAGAGGCATCTAAAAGGTCCTTCAAATACGAGAGAGGTAGATGATCTTTAATATCACTCAAATTGTATCTGAATTAATAAAATAAACATACTTAGAACCACTTTCTGGCATTAGCATAGCTGGTACTTGGGTTCACATTGTCACACTCTTGCCCTTCAAAGCAGGGTCCCTGCATTCAGGTTGTCACTGGGAAGGCTTTCCATCCCTTTCTCACCCTCAGATAGATCACACCTGGATATTTAGTGTGAGCCAAAACCATCCCTGGGACCTTTTTCAAAATGTAGAAGTAAATGCAATTGGAGTACAGTGCCTGGGAACATTCCTTGCAACTTTTTAATTTACTAGAATAGTTGCAGCCTCAGAGATTGAACACTTCTCTAAGGTCACTTACACAAGCATGCACAGAGGCAGGAGAAAATTAAGAGGCAGATAGTTAGGAAAACAATCACTTTGTGCTTTCTACAAAAGCCACATATACTTAACTGTGATAATCTGGTCAAAAGGAAGTACAATTTCACTAGGCTGTTGAAATGCTGAAAGGTTTCAGACCATGAAGCTCCCTATGTGTCAAATCCAAATCTTTATCCAATAAATACTTAGAAGCTTTAGCTGTTTTGAAAATTGAATGCTAATATGTGTTATAAAATATTATTTTGTGCATTCAAAAATAAATCAATCATGTTTTGTAAGTGAATAGGAAAAGGACAAATAAATGACCATGAGACAAAACATTCCTTCAGAAGTCTAATTCAGCTTGAAAGATTAAATGTGAGACAGAAAACTCCTAGCGGCTGCAAGCTTCTGTTAAATCAGTAGCATTACTGTCCTTATGACACAGCATTGACAAGCCATCCGTTTCCACTGGGTTAAGACTGTACGGTCGTGAAGAAAGGTCATTTGCACTGAAGAGCCCCTTTTTGAAACTGATTGCCACAGGTAGCAAACCACTGCAAACAACTTACTAAATGATATACAGTAAGCCAAATTCCACTCTGTGAAATGTGTACAATTTAATAACTTTGCAGAGCATCTTAGCAGAATAAGGCAAGTTTCAGCATAAGCTATAATTTTTGAATTTTCACAGAAATTTTGTGTCCCTGCTCTAAAACTATGGCAGTCTCTTCCCTTCTACATCAATGCTCTCATTGCACTTTCAGGCTGTGTAAATAATTTGCTGATGTGCAAGATACAAATGTAGTCCTGCTACTGCTGGAACTGAGGCCATTGCCTGAAACTTCCGTCTTTCCTCAATTATGTGTGCTTGGGTGAAACCAGACACATTAATCTCTGCATGCTTTAAGTTTACCAGTTCTTTTGAAAACTTTTCAGAAAAGACATCAGAGCTGATGCACCTTACAGTATATGACTCTATTGAGAATAAACGAGGGGGGAGCAAGCTGAAAGAAGGGGAAGAAGAATAGCTGAGAGCCCCAGCAACAGCACAGAGCTGCAGGAAGTGGCTAATGAAACTGGATCCCACAGCAGCTGTGTGTCTAGGAGAGATTTCACTGGACTGTCAAGAGGATAACAGGAGGATGTACAGCCTGGCACGCGCATTACAGTTTGCAATTAAAAAACAGTTAAAGGACTTTTTTAAAAGGACTACTTCACAGAAAAAAAAATTAAAATAAATAAGGTGTGTTTGAAAAAAGTAAGTATATACATGAAATTAACTTAGTCCTGTAGGGCATTTTTCAAGAAAGATTTTGTTATATGGATTTTCCCCTTGCAATATTCATGCTGACAGAGAAGGTGTTCAGCTGGTCCAGTTGAATTATTAGAAGTGTAGTTACATTGTTTTAGCAGCTAAAATCAAAGAAGTGATCTATGAAATTCCAGAAGCGGTACGAAATGGAAACAATCTAAGTGGTCCTGAGATATGCTTCAGAACTGAACGAGGGGAACTCCTTAACTTACTTCTTAAATTCATCAGTTCTTGAGGAGTTACCAAATCGCATGAACAGGACAGGCTTTGAAATGCTTTCCAGGTCTGTGGGTTGAAAGGAAGGAATTTTTCACAAAGAAGAGTAAAATGAAACCTGTAGTGTGAGGAGGAACCATCCCACTTTCTAATTCATCATACATAAAAGCCAAGCGCCAGCCACAAATTGAGCTGGGGTTACTGTGGGTCTTTAATGAACTTTAACTGCCTTTCTAGGCCAGAGCCTTTGTCAAAGACTATCTGGGGTCTCATTTGAGAGGGACGGGGGTTAAGATCGTGCACATTTCATGACTGCATAGGTAACTTGTGTGATACAGTCTTAGGTTTTGACTGGCTGATTGATACTGCTGTGGATGTAGCCCTGCTTGAATGGAGTTCTGGTGTGAGAATTTGATAAAATTTTTCATACAGGCAGGTTTTTCAGCATGAACTGGGGTCCCTGCTGTTATAACTACTTGCTATTATTCTCCAAGCTATTTTAAAGCCAGTGTTGCCATGTCTATACCATATTTATCCCTTAAAAAATGCACTTAATTTCCCTGGATTTAAACTATTTGTGGTTTCCAAGGTAGTCTATTCTACACACCTGCAATACAGCAGCTTGACTCTGAGCACAGGATTAATGGCTATAATGGAAATGGCAAATGTGTCAGGGAGCATGATGGGCAGAAAGCTTCCTGTCCTGCTGCAGGTTTGAAATGAGTAATAGTTGCTAAGACTCGTTTCAAGAAGGAAGACACATCCTAGATGAATTTCTTGCAGTATTCATTAATGTTACTAAAATTTGGACAAGTTAGTATCTTGAAAGCTTTCTTCAATCTCTGGAAGTTCTAGACCAATCCATATAGCCTGGTCATCCTTATCTGTAGCTTTCACCATCATCCAGGGAGACAGCATCTGATGAGCTGCTCCGAAAGTATCTAAGACAGAGGAAATTCCCTCTGGTGGTGCTTGTCTCTTTTCTAGACACCAACAGGAACTTAGCTCATGAGCTCATAATTTTTAGCTAGGTATAGAAGTATGTGAAATTATTTCAGCGTGGCTAAATCCCTCCAGTTCATTGTTGCAACAAGCCAAGACAATTATGGTAGGCAAATTAAGTCAACTGCTACTGATGCCCAGCTGCTTGCTCTTACCCACCTTCCTGAGGCTATTGCCTCCTCAGTTCTGATTGTGTAAATAATTGTCAATGAACTCTGGGTTTGTGAATGAACCAAAGGGAAAAAATGGCAGAACAGGGCATTCTGGGGTGGAAACCAAAAAATGTGGATCGGCAGCAGCTGGACTATGTCATCTGTCCATGACTGAAATTTTAATTATGTGGTCTTGAGCCTCAGCCCTGCATGTCAGGGTATTCTGTTATATTATGAAAGTTGTGTGACCTAAGGAAAGGGGGAAGAGTGTTTCTCCTCTGTATGTGAGCACAAGAGAAGCAGAGACAGCCCATGGTAACTCCTCAGGCAGGCAGTGTGAAGCAACAACCCTGTGAGCATTCCTCAGTGGCAAATCTGAGAAATCAGCTGCTTTGCCAGTGTGGCAACTCAGCACCATGCAGTACTAAAAGGGGAGTTTTTAAACAATTTTAGCTCAGAGATCCTCTCAGTTGGTTATACTGTGACAGATTTCCAGAAATACCTTCCTGTCATCTGCAGAGAAAATACTCAGTGGTAGGTCATGAAAGAAAAGCAGTATGTGTGTATATTCAGTTCCAGTTGAACAGTTCTTATTTTTTCACTTCTTTTTTTTTATACACAAGATGGTACAAACAATATTCTGATGATATTATGTTGCTCCTGGTCCCCTGAATCCCTAGTGGGTTAAAAGCTGCAAGCTCTGTGTGCACTCACATCCCCTGGAAGAACTACAGTAATATGCAAATGGAACATGTCATCACTAATTCCTGGGAAAGACAGAGAAAATATACAAAAAGTTTAATGAACGGAAGAAGAAAGAGAAGTGGTAAGTGACGTTTCTAGCTAGGGAATATGACAATCAGCAGCAGGGCTACCAGCCAAATCCTCTTATAGGCCCAAAAATGCTAAAAGCTTTAGCTGAGTGTAAACAAATGCCATGTTCGGTGAAAAGCAGTCTTGAGGGACAGATCTGTTAACCATCAGTGGGCATGTTTCATCTCACCGCTCCTTCCAGGCCGTTAAAGGGAGCTTTGTGTACCTGCCTACAGACAGGAGCTGCAGCTCTGTGACGCAGGAAACCATTGCCTTCCCCTCAGGCCTAAAAGGGAAGACTATAGCTACTGCCTACATGTATAAAATATAATACAGACCATTTATAAACACAGAATTCTTCAAACACCTTCCCTTAGGCTACCACTTTTAGATTTAAACACGAAAGAGAACAAGGGAAATGTCAAATTCAGGTTAAAACTGAGGATAGATTTACTTTTTTAATTTAGTGTATAAAGTGAACCCATCTTGTTACATTAGCCTGCAATAGCATGAAGTATTGTTTGTTGCTTAAAAAAATTAATTCATGCCTCAAAAACAAGTGCAAGGTGAAGCAGAAGCCCAGGAAAACATTTAACTTTGGTTTCACCCCCAGCTCAGGAGCAGTTCCACTGCAGGCAACAGCAGCCCTTGTGTACTTGATGTCCTGCCCATGCTTTGATGTACCTTTGTCTTGGGCCTCAATGACCCTCAGCCATGAGAGAAGCCAGACTTTCCCCCTTTGGAGTGACAAAGTTCTTCATGCCTGCACACACCAAAAGCCAGGTCATTCAGATTACCTGAAGTTCCCAAAATGTTAACTGAAATGCCACTTTTTTACAGTCAGTGAGCTGTTCAGCTGGTGAATCAAAGCATTTCAAAGCAGATATTTAACTGCTTGGGTTGATTTTAGCAGTTTTTGTAGATTTCTTCTGAGTTATTTAACTCAAAGCAAATATTTACAGAAAGTCTGACTTCACAATTTTGAGGGATAACATGGGGTTTTTGTTTTTTAGCTCAGAGGAGGCCTGGCAAGGTCTCAAGTCTCTTCTCTCAAGTGGCAAGCAATAGGATGAGACGAAGCAGCCTCAAAATGCACCAGGAGAGATTTAAATTGGATATTAGGAAAATTTTCTCACCTAAAGGGTTGGTAAGTGTTAGAACAGGCTGCCCAGAGGAGTGGTTGAGTCACTGTTCCTGGAAGTATTTAAAAGATACGTAGATGTGACAGTTGGGGAGGTGGTTTAGTGGTGGACTTGTCAGTGCTGAGTTAACAGTTGGAATCTATGGTTTTGGAGGTCTTTTTAAACTTAAACTACTTTTTTAGTCTATTGTTCTAGGACTTGATGATCTCTAGATTGGTCCCTTCCAACTTCATCTGTTCTGTGTACATTTGAAGGAAAATTTACAAGAGGATAAACGATGTTGAGAAACTCTTACAAGGAATTGCTCAGACTGTACTTGCTGTACTAAGAGGTCTCCCTGCAGCAGCAGTAGCTCCCTGGATTCAGCCCACCATCACAGAGCACTATCACATCAGTGAGGCTCCGCACAGCCACAGAGGCTGAGCAATGGGGGGTGCTGACTGCTCAAGCAGTCCTGCAAACCAGTTCCAGGGACAGCAGAATCCACTGGAAGCTGGTACACTTGCTTTATTTACCTATCACAGTCATAAATCTGTCATTAACCTATTGACTGAGGTTCAATACATTAAAATTTTTACAATTCAATGAACAAACTCCCAAAAAAGTGTTTCCAGCAAGAAAAATCTATGTTTGAAAAGTAACACGAATCATACTGTCAGGTCAAACCAATTTAAGTTTCTGGGACTGTTTGGCAATAGTTTGAGTGGAGCTCTCTCATAGCTGTCCTTTTTTTTTTATCCAACAGTGTTTTGAGGATATCTCACCTGCAGATTAGGAGTGTTTACAGGTATTTGTGACTTTATTTTTTTCTTGATGATTTCTCAGCGCTAAAAGGTTAGCCTTGCTAGTTCTCTACAGTCAAAAATTTTCTTGCAGTACCTAAAGGTAGCACATTAATGACTACTGGCACAATCTGAGTCCTGAAACACAATCTCAGCAGAGATTCACATGGCTTTGGGCCTTTATTTTCCAATCGGAAGAAATGATTTCATGGTTCTTAACCTCAGGTTCCCCAGGCTATAGTGATATATCTGTGAGTTACCCATAAGGCCTAGCAAGTAGCCCAGATGGATGAATTTAAATTAAACCATCAGTGATGGTTGGTATCCCCCAGATCTTTGACTTTGCTGCTGGCCTGAGCTGTGTAGGTGGCAATGGCTGGGTAAGATTCCCAGGATGCATCCCCACCTGCCTCTTGCCCTCCCACAGCATGACCTGTGTCTCCTACCCTTCCTGGGGCAGCAGATGTGGTGAGCCATCACTGCTTCTTGCCAGGAAAACAAAATGCTATGTCTACCTGGCTCAGACTGCCTGGAATGGGCACAATTTTTTCTACCGAGCATCCTTCAGGAGAGTTATTCTCAGCCTGTCAAAAAAATGAAAATAAAGCCCCAACCTTGCTCCTCTCACCCCCACCCAAAACCTGAGAAGCAGTACTAACAGGCATTTGTGACTTGAAAGCCACAAGCTTGTCTTCCCTGACTGCTCGTCAGAATGCCCCATCTCTGGCAAAATGTATTCACAGGCCAAAAATATAAACTTGGGCCAAATGTATTCACTTTAAGAGTGACGTCTGTACTCGGAAGAAGTAACTCAGTTTTAAGGTGTTATCACCTGTAAACATACAGTTGCATTGATGAGATGTAGATCTACATCAGGAATGAAGTACACTTTGGATTGGTTGCTACCTTCATTATATCCACTAATCCATCTTTCCTAAACTCCTTCTTAACAACTGGAACCACACTGAGAAATGTAAAATAACCTTTTTCATGTACAAAAACTAAGTGGCCAAAAGAGGTATCCCTCCTTTCTCCTTCAGAGATGAACTTGCCTTGCAGAGCTGGACAGGGAAACATCCTCTTGCCCCACTGATTATCTGGCAAAACCCTGTGCATGAGATGTCACAAAATTGACTGGGACAATTTATAGACTGGCAGGGTGGAGAACAGTGAAAAAATCAGTGAAACTTTGACCAGTCCAAGAAATCACACAAAAAGGCATCTACCTTCTTTTTCTAACCATAAACTCTTATGAATGCACAGCCCACCTGACTGCAGACATTCCAGTGAGACTAAAGAAAGGTTTAAGTTAGTTAAAATACCAGTCAGGAAAAGACATGTACTAAAGTCTTATGTTGCGCATTGATTTTTATTATTTTTTCCTTGTCACTTCATGGTTTTTTTAGGAATTTTACCTGTATCAAAGAGAAAACAGGCCAGGTAATAGTGAAATATCTTTCTAAATGAGCTGTATAAATAATCACATACCATAGGCTTTCCCCTCCCTCTGCCTGGAAATGGGGAATTTTTTCATTGGCTTCTTTTGATGTCATATTCCTGTCACCATTCTGAGACATATCAATAGTGTGATTGATGTCACATTTTTCTTTCCTATGTAAAAGCCTGGGAATAGTAAAACCTTAATATAAATCATATTGTATTAGAATAATCGCTAGGGAATATAGGACCGTGTTGACATAAACACTTCCCGACTACTCAAGGAATGGAAAATCAGCAAGAGACAAACAGCCACTGTAGTCCAAGTGATAACATTCCGAATTATGAGGTGATCCCAAAAAGAATGTGGGTTTTTTTTCCTTAGGAAAGCTCTGCTTTAAGCTTTAAAAGCAAAGAATAGGTCAAGAAAAACAAAATGTGTATTGGCAAATGGTCATAAAATGTGTACAAGTATGTACTGGCTTTGTTCTGCAAACTTTCCAAGTACCTGATGCTTTAAGTAATCACTCTTGGAATGTATTATTAAATTCTAAATATGTATTTAACAAGGAGAATAAGTCTTTGAGAGTTTCAGTCAAGTGTGAGGAAATGTCTTGCCCATTTTGCAGTAATGGATGTGTGTGGGATTCAAAATATAGCACTGAGGTAACACAACACCATGCAGTGCATGACTAGCAAAACCATAGACATACCCTGCTACTGACATGGATGAGGATATATTTAGCAGAGCTCTAGAAGATTAAATAAATGAAATTTGGATCTTAGATCAATGGACCAATTAATTTTCCATTCTGAGAATGTACAAAATAGAAAAGTATAATCACTGTCTAAGCAATAATTTATTTTAGAGAAGTTTTTTCCTCTTGTGGAATATTGCAATTGGAAAAAAGTATTTTTTACTATTTCATTTTCATGCTTGAAGATGGATATCTGTTATGCAAAAGTACTTTGCTCAAGTAATGGCTTACAAGGGGGAAGTTCAGATTATTGGTATAAAGAATGAGCAAAATAGAATACAATTCTCCCTAAATGAAGATAAACTCTTGTCTTGGGTAAATTTGGGAAAAAAAAAGTAATAAAAGAATTAGGAACAGAAGGAAAGGTGTCTTCTGCACAATTTAATCTAGTCTCCTGTTAAGTGCAGAAATAGGTTTCTTAAGTGCTTGCAGTTGCAAGGTAACATTTCACTCAGATAAGAAAAAAACCCTAATAAGGATCTGGATCTGGATGGAAAATTGTGACTTTTACTAAGAGAGGAGAGTGGCACATGAAATTTTAATGAAATAATTAGTTATTTCATATTACAATATTTACAGCATGTTCCATGAATTTGAAAAAAATTAATAAGAGGTTTGTAAAAGCAAAGAAGGACATTTTTCACATCTCGAACTGGTAAGAAAACATGCTGGCAGGAGACAAGCTTTGAGAAGAGGTACTGATAAATTGGCAGAAAAAAGTAATTTTTAAGAAACTTCAAAAAACAATGTCAGGGTAGTTCAGCTGTAGGAATTTTTGTCACAGAAACCATCAAGTCATGAGCATTCTTATCATAATTTGGAGTGTCTTAGTGGTTGCTGGAAATGGTGATGGCTTTCTGACTTCTGAGAAACATAACACTGCTGATTTTAGCTATTTCATCTCATTACCTCCAACTCTTTTTTTTCTTCTTCTTTTTTCTTTTTCTTTTTTTTTCTTTTTATTTTTCTTTTTCCCTAAAAGATTCTCCATGATTCAGCCAGCTGAAAGGTGATAACAAGGAAAAGGCTTTCTTATGAACAGGAATCCATTGTGGATGCACTCCAGCCACTATCCCCATCCAATGAATGTGCCTTTCCTCACCACAGGGGAGGAAGGCCAGTTTTTATAGCCCTATTAAACACTTTCCCTCTGGCCAGGACCTCTCTTCAGTAGCATGAGAGGAGGAAAATTCCAACAGAATCTCATTGACAGGAGGTGGTATCTGGTCCTCACAATTCGCTTGTGGAGAAAGCCATACATAGGATGCCTTAATTTTGATGGGAAGCTAAAGGAAATTAGCAACAGGTTGCCTCAGTCATACATGCTTGCTCCCTCATCCTTTCTTTCCCAGCTACCTGAAAACAACTCTTCTCCTGTTCTGTCTATTCCTTCCCATTCCATGAAGGAACCACAAAGCTAGAATAATTTTGAATTTAGGATTTATAAAGGCAAAACTGAAGACATAAGTTTTATTAACAACTGACACATGCAATATATTCCCTCCATGTTACAGTATTTAAATACCTTATCTGCCAGAGCAATAAGGGGTCCCAAGACCTCAGTATTTTTCTCTGGTGGACCTGTGAACAGATGACTCCTGAGCCACTGTCAAGTAAGAGATTTTGATCAGATTATCTGAAAGGATGCCAAGAAGCATGATAAATGAAGGTAATTAGTCACTGTCCCTACAGGTCTGCCTGGTCTGTAAAGACAAGACAGTCTGCTCTTCTTGCAGAGAGGAAATCACAGGGTATCCCAGCCCCATGGAAAGAGGACTCTGAATGCATCACCTTCAAAATTAACATCATCAAGACAACACCGAGGAAGAAAGAGGGAGAAGTTAAGAGAACTTTTTAATGTCCTGATTTTTCCCCTAATTTACAAAAGCAGCCACAAACACATTTTCAGCACAGTGAATTTAGATTTTTTTTCTCTAAATAATACCTCCCTGTGATGCATTTTTCTGTACAGCATGAACAGAGGCAGCTGAAGCTGGAACTAGACCTGACCCATGGGCTCAGACTGAGGGCTACATCCAGCCTCCTTCAGAGCTCAGGGCTGCTCAGAGTAAGCCATAGCTATATTATTACAAAGGGACTTACAAAGCCACTGCTGATCTAAGACACATATCCCTGCAGTAATAAGCTTAGACACTTCCCATAGATCAGGTTACAAGTGAGAATTGTACATGCATTTCTATATATTTAGATTCCTACTAACTAGGAGGTGAGTGTAAGCAGTAACCACTCTGCAGGGCCAGCTGTCCCTTTATGGTTATCAAGCCATAAAGTTCTCACATGAGAAAAGGTGTCAGTATACCTAAAGACAGCAAATCATGCAGAGGTGTTGAAGAAGGTGAAGATTTACTGCAGACATGTGCAACCGGGCATGAACTTGGCTGGAAGTCATTGATGCCATTGAAGGAGGAAGGATTTGTTTGTCTCACAGGCTGTGGTATTTTACAGTTTCTGATATGATGTTCTGATTTCACTTTTTCATAGCAGAAAACCGTATGTAAATCTTCTTTAAAACATGGTAAAAATAATTGTTGTGTCTTGAAGGGACAGGAGAGTTGCTGAGTGCTGGCTGCTGGCAAAACCATGCCGATGGGATGGAGTGGGGGGGGAAGAGGAGATGGAGGTTTTGTCCAGGGACAGCCATGGTTACACAAAGAGCCTGCAGAGCAGAGCAGGTATTAGTTTTCAGTCCCACTGCAGATGAATCATGGTTGCAAAGTGGCAGCAGTGCCCCTTCAGACCTCTGAAGGGTGCAGGTATAAGCACAACCTTTTGAACCTCTGGCATTAGAAACCTCTCTGTATCCTAAGTGAGGAGCCTTAGGCACTGTTCCAATATCAGATAAAGAAATTAACGTGTGGAGGGGCTGTGAGAGCCCAGATTTGAGATTTATAATTTATATATGTGGATATAGTAAAGAAGCAGGGCCAAATGTTACTCTGTTGGTAATAGTGTAAATCCTTATGGACTGCCTGGAAGTCAGTGAATCTTGTTCCAGATTTGTGCAGGCTTGTCCCTCTATGTTTGTTAATATACTTAATTGGATCTAGTTATAATTTGAGTAGCATACTGTGCTGGAAGATTATAATCAAAGCTAGCCACAAAGTTACAGAGATGCAGATACTAGGCACAGAATAAGCACAAATTGGCATTTTATATCATGGTAAATGTGTTAAAAAGGCAAAGACTTTAACCATTACATTTGCTCCACAGAGTACAGTATTTTGCTGAAAAGAAAAGTACTTGCAAGGAATTATTGCAATTCATTATGTTTAAATAGTATTTTTTCTATTGAAGATAGAATATTTGAAGATATTATATTGAAGATAATATATTTGTTTTGAAATAGAAGTTTGAATTGCAACATCTTGATGACCTCTAAAACAAGGTCTTGGTATAAATTCAAAATATGATAGTCGTAGATAGGAACATAGCAACCTTCTGATAAAAATGTCCACCTTCTTGGTGGATCAAACAATCAAAAGCCCGAATTGTTCAGCACTTTTCATACCATTACATACTTAAGCTCTTCATACTTTTGGTCCAATAATAAGAAAGAATGAGGCATCACTTAATGAACCTGTAGTAACAACCAAATTATCTCTCTGACATGAACCAGAGAACTATATTGCAATCCACACGTAAAGATAAAATTGTTAACAAAAATTCCAAAGAAAAAACACCCCAGGTATTTATTCCAGGAGAGATTCCTGTGGGAGATGTATTTTCTACTGTTGATAAAATTTGTACAGAATCAAGATCACTGGAAGCCCTTGTAGTCTGGTCTTAGTGTGCTCAAACTCAGAGCAAGCTGCATGTATGGTACAGGAAAAATAGTGTATTAGAGCAAAATTTATGTTACTTAATTCTGTAGTAATTAGAACATTTATCCCTGTAGGTCTGGATTTCCTCTTATAAACGATGGTACAGAGTATATTTAATTTAAAAAGGGAAAATCCACAGTGCCCGTTGTATTTTTGTCTCAATATTTTCAATATTTTTAGGTGAAAAATAACAACCCTGACACTTCTTTTTTTTTTTTTTTTTTTATTTCTTCACNNNNATTTTTAGTTGAAAAAAAACAACCCTGCCCCTTCTTTTTTTTTTTTTTTTTTGCATTTCTCAAATGCCACCTATTTTATTAAACCCTTTATGTAAAACCACATCAGTGTTACTGAGGGAAAATTATACTGCCACCAATTTAGATATAGTCAAATCAAAACCATTTTCACAAATGACTGGTAGATTTTTGCATTTGGTTTACATGGTTGGGAATGTTTGTTTTCTTTACTCAGTTGTTTCTAATGAGTCCATTTGTTTAGACTATGAGGAACTAAAAATAATTGTAAATATTCTCTGGTTATTGAAAGGAGAACTCAAATACTTATCAGAATACATTGATATATTTATATATATTCAGTATAAGAAAGTGGGGTTTTTTTCTATGGAAGGGCTCCAACATATAGGAATTTCATGTTTTGTCCTAAACCTGACCCCCACGGCTTTTCAGCAAATACCAAGTTGAAAGGTATTAGCTGGAAAAGGGAAATAGCTAGAAAATCTGGGAGCAGCTCTGATCCACCATTCCAGCTTTCAACTCAACATGGAAACAGGTATTCATAGGTTTTCCTAGATTATTCATAGGTTATTATAGGTTTATATTTACAAAATATACCTTAGACAACTAAGTTTCACAAGGATTTTCCTTTGCAAGCAGTTGCAAAGGTACTGGCTTTATCCCATTCTCTCTTCTTGCAGTGAATCTAGTTTCACAAGTATGAAACTAATTTTTTGCCACAATAAAATTATCACACACACAAATTCTGTCAGACCCAAGTTTGGAAATCCTTACTCTGATCTAATTAGGCAAAAGCCTGGCTCTAATTAGAAAGAAATATCATATATTCCCAGTTCACCTAGAGTACTTCACACAGAACACAGTTATATTCTCCAGTGGAAACAAATTTTAGTCTTCCACCACAAATAAGAGAACCCACTGTGTGAAAGGTAATCTGCTGAAATGAAGCGCTCTTCAACTTATTTGAGTTCTAAACTAACACAAATATTCCTAATATTAGATTTTATGTGAGAAGGAAGACTTCTAAACTGTTTAACTAAGAGCATATGCCTGAGAATTCTTGTGGTTATACACCATATTTCTGATGCTTGTCCTTTACATCAGGCTTCCCATTAATTTCTTTGGAACAAGGATTTCCCTCATAGTACTCTTTATGGTACTAAACAGTTTCACTAAGTTCACTTCCCAGTTTTTTATCTACGTCACATTCATTCACAGCAAATGTAATAAAAAACTTAAGTCTCAATTTTTGCTGATATTTATGTGGTATGCCCATAAAAAGTAATTGAACTGCTCATGTAAGTAAAAATTTGGCATCGTGATTTGTATCAGATTTGCAGAAGACAGTCTCAACATTTCATCACTCTTATAATTTAATAAAAATTCCTGTATGCTGAAGAGAAAAGACTGAGTACAAGAGATTCCTCTGCCAGGCTGGTAAAAGCTTAGAGCAAGTGTATGGATTTAGACTGAAGAAACACACAGGCATTTGTGCCATGCTTCAGTTCATCTGGCATGTGCAAGGAACCATAATTACAAATACAGGAATGTCTGACATGTACTTGCCCGCTAGCGCTGTTGTGTCTCTGCCAGAACAGGCAGTAAATATACCACTGGAAAGTTACAGTAGAGATAATATGAAAACAATTATCATGAGTAATTTCAGGCCCTTCTTTGGGGTAGTCATATTTGCTGGGCCATAAAAGCTCATTTTCCCCAAATTCAAATCAATTTGAACATGATAGGTTTAAAAGTTTAGCTTAAACTTCAATATTAACCCATTTTCAGTTGTCAATAAGTGATTAAAAGAAGAGAGGGATGAAGAAAAACAGAGGGAATAGTAAAGATTGTTAATCACAAAAATGTTATGAATTAGGCTGAAAGTCAATCTTCAGACTGAAAACTTTTTTAATGGAGCTCAGCTATACCAGCAAAATAATAAGCTGGTGAGCCACTGTGTTGCTAAATAATCACTACAGAAGTAGAGCCCAGCAATTCGTGTGAGCTCACCCGTGTTTTCCTGAAGACTGGAAGAATGCTATCCTATTGTAAAACCATTACATAGGCTTCCTCTTAGTTAAAAGCCCATTTTCTTAAAAGGAGGTGAATTAGCATGAGTCATGAACTACACAAGATTGCAAATCGGGGGCAGTGAGAGGATGAAAAGTTTGTAAAACTTTCTAGCATTTTGGAAGCTATGAAAAAACATATGAAAGTTATCAAATATAAAACTCCAAGGCAATTGGGTTAATATTCACCTGCACATGCACATAAATGGTTATTAAGAATATTCACCAATGCAAGCCTAAATGGGAAAGCCGCTGAATTGCAGCCACTGTCAAAATAGATGAACATGTTCCGACACATAAATAGAACTTTATATTATCATAATCAGAGTACTTATCTACGAAAGAAACTCCCACCCCCCAAAAAGGCGGGGAGAGAGAGTCGCTCTCTTTTATCTCTCTTATCATGAGATAATTAAGTACTAAATTAAAATTTACAGTATGCATAATACAGACCTGGTTTCAGTAGCATGTGAGATATTAGGGAATGGTTGAAAAATATGCATATCTATGATTTGTCCAGATTTTGTGGGTAATAAACGGTCTCCTATAGGAAGCCATATAGGACTATTTATGACTGCAGGCAAACTGTTCTGTCAGTAGCCTGGCCCAGCTTTCAGCACACGATTACAGGGCCCAAAGAATTTTATGTAGAAGCCTGGACCTTTTATGTGTATTTTACTGTGAGATGTGTGCACTCATAGTGTGATGAGCACAGCCCTGAAATCACCTTGTGGTCAATTTTTTTTTTCCAAATTTATTAAGCTGAGATCTAAGGTTTGTCGCACTCGTCAGTTTGGTGGATCTTTCTCAGCTCCTCTATATAGTTCATGAGTGGAGTGAGCAAAATCCATACAAATCATTTAAATGCACGGGGGTTGGAGGCATTACAGGTAAATTACCAGAGATAAACAGGCCTGCAAATGAGTCAATTGCTCTTGTAGGGCTTTCTACCAAGTGGCCTATGCTGTGTGACAGGCACTTGCCCTGGCAGGGCAGGGTGCACCCAGGGATCCCCAGTAATGCAGGATCACCTGTCTGTGCAGAGGGCAGGCGTGGGGCTCTGCTGCCCCAAGCAGCTGCGGCAGAGCAGGGTGGAGGCCAAGGAGAGGCCTCCTCGAAAGGAGGTTCAGGCCACACCAGCCACTTGCTCGGCTGGTGCTACCAAAGAGCTGAAATGTGCCCCAAAATCGATCTGCTTTCCAATATTGTTAAAATTGTGTTCAAAGCATATTGCTCAGCTGGTGGAAGAATACACACTGCTGTTCAGATTTTCAAATATTTCAGTATCGGTTGTCGGGCCCAGATTTTTCTCAAGCTCATATTCAGACATCCATATTTTTATAAAATTTCAAAAACAGAGAATCATAGAATGATTTGGATTCAAAGAGACCTTAAAGATCATTTAGTTTCAAACCCCTTGCCATGGCTGCTTTCACTAGATCAGGTTGCTCAGAGCTGTGCACAACCTGGCCTTGAACACTTGCAGGGATGAGGCACCCACAGCTTCCCTGGGCAGCCTGTTCCAGGGCCTCACAACCCTCATAGGAAAGAACTTCTTCCTGATATCTAATCTAAACCCACACTCTTTTTGTTTGAATCCATTCCCCCTTGTCCGATACTACATGTTCTTGTAAAAAGTTCCTCTCCATTTTTCTTGCAGTCTCCCTTCAAGTACTGAAAGGCTAAAGTTAGGTCATCCCTAAGCCTTCTCTTTTTCGGGCTAAACAACCCTGACTCTGTCACAGCCTTTCCTCATAGGAGAGGTGCTCTGTCCCTCTAATTATCTTGATGGCCCTCCTCTGGAGTTGCTACAGCAGGCTGATGTGCTGGGGAGCCCAGAGCTGGATGCAGCACTGCAGGTGGGTTCTCACCAGAGCAGAGTGGAGGGACAGAATCCCCTCCCTCATCCTGCTGGCCACGCTGCTTTGGATGCAGCCCAGGATACAGCTGGCTTTCTGGGTTGCCAGTTCACATTTCCAGCTGGTGTCCAGCCTCTCACCCACCAGCATTACCAAGTCCTTCTCAGCAGAGCTGCTCTCAGTCTGCTCTTCTCCCACCCTGTGCTGACACTGGGGGTTGTCCTAACCCAAGTGCAGCACTTTGCAGTGGGTCTTGTTAAACCCCATGAGATTCTCAAGGGCCCACTTCTCAAGCTTGTCCAGGTCCTTCTGGGTGGCTTCAGGTGTGACAATTGCACCATCCAGCTTGGTGCCATCTACAAATTTGCTGAGGCTGAACTCAATCTCTGTGTCATTAATGAAGATATCACAGAATCACAGAATCACAGGATAAGCTGAGTTGGAAGGGAGTCAGAAGGTCCATTGAGTCCAACTCCTGGCCCTGCACAGGACCATCCCCAAGAGTCACACCATGTGCCTGAGAGCATTGTCCAAACACTTCTTGAACTCTTTTCAGGACTAGTTCCCTGGAGAGCCTCTTCCAGCATCTAACCACCCTCTGGGGGAAGAACCTGTTTATAATATGCCACATAAACCTCCCCTGTCCTCGGGACCTGCCACTGGTCACCACAGAGAAGAGATTGTTAAATAATGCTGGTCCCAATATGGACCCCTGAGGGATACCACTTGTCACTGATACCCATCATGACTCTTAGCCATTGATCACTGCCCTCTGGATGCAGCAACACTTCCTTATCCATCTAACAGTCCAGTCATCAAATCCATCTCTCTCCAATTTGGAAAGAAGGATGTTGTGGGTTTATAGAAATACAGTGAAGTGTAATCTGTAACCCTTTGCTTTTCCACAGATGTAGTCCTTCCATTGTAGAAGGCCACTAGTTTGGTCAGGGAAGGTTTGGCATTGGTAAAGCTTTGCTGGCTTTCTTAAATCACCTCCCTGTTTTGCAGGTTTCTTAGCTTAGTTTCTGGAAGGATTGGTTCCATGATCTTCCCAGGCACAGAGGTAAGCCTGATCAGTCAGTAGTTCCCAGGGTCCTCCTTTCTACCATTTTTTAAGAAGGGTATAATTCCCTTTTTTTCAGTCACCTGGGACTTCATCTGACTGCCACGACATTTCAAATACCGTGGAGAGTGGCTCAGCAACTACATCAGTCAATTTCCTTAGGACTATGAGATACAGTTCATGATGTCATATAGACTGAAGTACAATCAGCTTCCTCAGGTGGTCATGAACTTGATCTTCTCCTACAGTGGGAAGAACTTTGTTTCCCCAGTCCTCATTCTGCTGTCTATCCACTCAAGGAGTGTGGGAAGAGAGGCTAACATTAAAGACTGTGGCAAAAATATTGTTACCTCAGCCTTCTCCTCATCTGTTGTTACCAGTTTTCCAACACCGTTTTTCAGCAAGTAGCACTTCCTTTGACCTTCCTTTTCTGGTTAACAGACTTGTAGATGCCCTTCTTGTTATTCTTTACATCCCTTGCCAGGTGCAGTTCCAGTTTCACCTTGGCCCTCCTTACCCCATCTCTACACAACTGTACTTCATCTCTATACTCTTCGCAGATTGCCTGTCCTTGTTTCCATGCCTGTGCATTTGCTTCTTCCCCTTTAGTTTGACCAGCAGTTCCCGACTCAGCCACACTGATCTCGTTTCCTTGACCAATTTCTCGCTCCTTGGAATTGCTAGCTCTTGTGCTCCATGGAAGACTTCACTAAAGATCTGCCAGATCTTTCACCCAGTTGTCCCAGAGGGCAGTCTTCCAGGGCATCCTACTAACAGTCTCCTTGAAGAGATGGAACCTTGTTTTCCTGAAGCCCTGCAACACCGTGTTTGTAGTCAGGCTGTCACGGTAACTCAAATTGCAACGGAGATACAATCCTGATCACACAACACACTGTCCTTCACGAGGCTCCAGAGTGGAAACGGCTTTATTGGAAACTGTCCCCCGGTGGGGATAGCAGGATGGGAGAGGAAGGAAAATATACTGCAATCAAGAATTGGCCATGAAAAAATATGTGTGCATGGGCTGGTAAATGCTGGATCCAGGAGCATACCATTTTAATTAAGCATCAGACTCTGCACTTTCACCATACACACAGTATGTGCACATGTGCAGTAGGTGTAATGTGACACAGAAGTACTGGATTTACTGTGCATTTTGCAACATTCCTCCATGTAACATGGAGTGAAGGTGTTTGGTATTTGGGAGGCAGAACTTGGTGAAATGAGAACTGAGACTGTGAAGGCAAGAAGTCTGAAAGAAAAGCAAGGGCAAAACTGGTGACATATCATGTCATGTGCCAAACCTCATGTGCCAATCCTTTCTATGACCCAAGTAGCAAAAAATTCCCACTGAAAATCTGGATGGTAAGTACTCTGCTTGTTCCTAACTACTAACTGTGTCATTCTAAGAAATGAGATTGCTAGAAGCTTTTAGAAGGAAACACAACACCTTAATAGCACCTCCCATACTGAAAGATATATCACTACCTCAATGATTAAACACTCCCAGGGTTGACAGTGGCAGTTGACAACTCAGTTGAAACTAACCCCAATTGTCTTTATGGCATAGACATGTCTGTTCACACTGGAAATGTCTTTTCCGTTTCCTTCTCTATTTGGCAAAAAACATTTTTCTAGCATACTTTTCAAGTTGGGGATAATTAGAGCATTGATCCTGAAATCTGAGCCACCGTGGGATAGACACAAAGCTGTAGTTTGTGCAGTCTTGTGGGTTTCAGGCTCCATAATCCCATATCTGATTGTAAATTTGGAACATTTTGTTCCATGCTCACACAGGAATATTCTGCTGGGGATAATCATAGGAAGTGCTAGCAAATACTCTGATGTTTAGGAGGATGGGAAGATTCCCATTTTTATCAGCTGCAGCCCAGATTGTAACATTCTGTCTGATGTACATAATGCCAGAAAAAAAATGGAAGATTTATTGTGCCCTCTGTAGCTACCTTTTGAATTGAGAATTATTTGTAGTCCCCTCCAATAAACTGTAATTCAAGAAAGAAAGACAACCCAGAGCACACAGAAATCATCTTGCTTAGAAGTGTTTTTTTCTTCCCAAAGACTACTTATTTTCCTTCACAAATTCATGTAACTGTGCTAAATGAATATGAAATCTGCCAAAAGTAATGCACTACATGTTCATTTATGGTTTCATTTTTTCAGAGCATGATCTTTCTATGAGTTGTTTTTTATCTATAAGTAAATTATCCATCCAAGAGGATTTTTTTCAATTCACAAATCATAAATACTATATTATTTTTGTCTCACTTTGTTTTAAAACCTGACATCTTTGTCAAAATATTTTTAAACAATCCAGTATATCAAGAGTTAGCTGATTTCTACACCTTGCATGACTAATCTGGATCAAGAAAGGAGGAAAACAGACACAAAAGAGGTTGTGTAGGGAGCAAGGTTGAGCTGAGAAGGACAAGCAAGTCTGAGCGCGTCTATTTTATGTCTGGCTCTGCAAAGAGATAAAGCAAGTTCAGAGTTGAAGGTCAAGGTCATGAAACATCCTGAGCACTTTGTCCTTTTTGGTGAATTCATTGTAGATGTATAATCCTGATCACACAAACCCAATCCATAGTTAAGAATAGAGAACAAAATGTGACTTTAAAAATTTAGTGAAATAATATTTTTTATCTGAAAACTCTATTTCCTATAAGGCAGACTTTATTTTTTTAGAGGTTCCTTTTTTTATATGGAAAATGTTGTTTTTGGAATAACTTCAGTCAATTAGCAAGGACATAATTAGAGTGATTCTGGGCTTGCAAAATCTCATCAGCTGAATTGCTTCAAAACCAGAAGCCAGAGCCAGCTTGTCACAAGATACCATGTCTCTGCATCCTACTGCTCAGATTCCAAACAGCCTGTAAAATATTTCAGTTTTGGTGAGGTTAGTGTTTCCAATATAAAGCTTATTATCCGTGCAGTTTTGATACACCTGGATTTTCCTGATTTTTTTCACTAAGTAATTGGGGGTGTAGCACCAAGTCCTGAAACATGGAGCCCTCCCCAAATCCAAGTCTGTGGGCATGCCTGGTATGTGGTAAACAGCAAAACATCTGGCTACAATGGATAGGGTTTGCTGGCAGTGCTGGTGTCCTCCTGAGAAAAGCTGGGGCTGTTTTGACCGCCCAGCACCAGTCACTACTGCAAAGGCTTCCAATCCTCCCTGAGCTCTCCTTAAAAAATGGAGCTGCCCTGAAGGAAGCAGTTTGCCACACCGGGGATTGTCATTAACCCTCCGGTGCCAGAAGTCACAGCTGAAGTTTAATGAACTTGCCCGAGGCCTAATCCCTTGCTTACATCCTATACCGTGCTGTGCACCTGCAGAGTGTCCCTGCTCAAAGCCCTGGTTCCCACAAGTGCAGCTGTCAGAGCACATCCAGTTTTTAGGATGAGGGCCTGACTGAAGCTTGGGATATGGCTATGCAGAAAAATAGATTCCTGTAGCTGCTTTATTTCCCACTTCCACACCTCTGTGACCGTCTTTGTACCTTTGCAAAGCCTCACTGAAATGTCTTCCTAATTGTTTAAATGCTCTTCCAGCAAGCTAGCCTTTGCACCAATGAGATCTGTTTGTTGCTGATTCAGTTCTTTCTCAGTTTACTTCTAGATTTATGTGCCTTTTTCTGTGCCCTGGCTGGTATTGTGTTGCAAAGAAAATGTAGTGAAAGTATTCAAGATTTTTCCACTACTAATGTCACAAAATTTCCTTCAGAACTCAACTCATATTCATTTTTGTCACAAACCCAGTTGAGAATAGCTGATCAAAAGATGAAAAGTGAAACAAACAACTGGCCCACAAAAATCCAACAGCCTAAATGAACTTTCCACCTTTCCACAATAAAGCATTCATAAGCATGGTAGTTAGATATTCCCATTATTAATGATTCACTAGCAATGTATTCATTAGTAATAAGCACTAGTGTCATGTCAATAGTGCATCTAAATTGAGCTAATTACATTACCTGATGCCTCATATTTTATGTGTATAATTTATTCCCTATGGGATAAACCCCTTGGCTTTTCTCCAAAGACAGGCAAAGAAGTCTGGTAGTTTATTCTCCACTGGAACAAGAACAAAGTAAAACCCTTTATATCTGACCCCAGCCAATACCCTCAGATTTGTCCAGTGGCCCAAATTTTGCAAGAGTGGTGATATTTGCCATTTTTTTCTTGTGTAGAGGGCTGTGAATGGTCTTTCTGCCTCATGTTTGCTCTGCTTTTGTTCTGTGCCCTCACCCTTCAGCACAAACCCCTGAGGCAGCTGCAAGTCAGGGGGAGAGGAAGCACCACAGACATCATTTGCCACAAATACCTCTAGGAGGGAGCTAGTATTGTCCTTGATCACTATCTCTCTGTTGCTTTTATATTACCACAACTGTCTGCAAGCTGGCATGCTCTTTGAAAGGTTTCTAGACACTAAAAAACACACCAAACTTTCTGAGCTGTCATTTTGTCTCCCAAGTAGATTGAAATAGGCACCCCTTCCAGAGGCAATGTTCTTCTCTAGGGAGTATGAACACAAAGTTCACAGTAGGGAAAAGCTTCAGAACGTTTTCAAAAGGGGGGGGGGTTTTGGGTGTTTTTTTTGTTGTTGTTGGTTTGGTTTTCTTTGTTGTTGTTGTTGTTGTTGTTTTTTAATTAAAAATAGGGACATATGCCTTTGTAAATATTTTGGCCTAATTTCTTCACTCTTTGACCAGATATGATTGCTTATGTCTTTGCATCCCCACCTGCTGATTGCCCATATTTAGGAGTCTGAAGACTAAGACAGGAGTGATAGTCAATAGAGACAGTCATACTGTCAAAGTTCAGGAACCTAACTTTAGTGAATTATTTATCCCAGGCAATTACCCTGGGCTTTTACGGTAGTCAGTGGAAAAAGATACTTCCAAGCATATATTCAAATAACTTAATTTAGGTTCCAAAGGTGGCACACCAGATGCAACCTTCTTATTTGCATTTGGGGTACTAATTTGCTTTCAAAGGAAAATTCTGAGAGCTTATATATACAACCTTGTGCAGAGTTTAGCATCCCTCTTTTTGCAATGCCTTGATAGATGTAAGTCTAAACACAGTCCCTTTTGACTAATCTAATAAAAAAAATGTATTGCAAATAAAATTATGGACTTGTATTTCTGAAAACAGGTTACTTGACATCCCTCAAACAAAAAGGAAGACTCCAGAGAGGGTGATATGACATAACTGTGTGGATTTCAGGACTAGCCATGCAGCTGGGACACTACCTCGAGTTTATACATCTTCGTCTAGCACAGATTTTAAAAAGAGTTCCTGTGAAACTTATGTCCACCCAGACAGAGGACTACAGTTGACTGAAGGATCCATTCTCCCCAGATATTTCTGCAGATTTCCTCAGCTACATAGAAAAGACATCTATGGTGTTAATTAACTGTTCTGATTTGTCATACACATATAGAACTTTTGCTGGTGAAATTTTCCTGGGGCTGTGGGTGGGTCTTTACACTCTTCTGAATTGGCAGAAACATTATGAAAGACAAACTGCTCATTAGGGGATGAGTCTTAGACACTTGGAAATTCAGATGTGCTGAGGGAATATACCCTGACATATATTGTGTGCTCAATATCTAACCAGGGTTCAAGAAACACCCTCCTTAGTTGCATGTTTGGTGTTACAAACCTCAACTCCAGTCATAGAAAGAACACCAAAGGGCACATTTCCACAAATGCTGTCAGCTGCCTGCTGCATGTTGCTGAGGGTCATGCTCTGAACTCCAAAACCCAAAGAGGGTCCCGTGTTTTCTACAGTGGGGCTGGGATTTTTCTGTCAGTGTCCTCTTCTCTTCTTCTTCTCAAAGTGCTGGAAACAAAGGAATAAATGCTTAAGGTAAGTGACTCAAAACACAGAAAGATTCATTCAGCAGGGACTGTATGGAAAAATCTGAAGGAAACCTTGACATAAAACAAATCCAATACCTTGTCCTACCAGAGTCTCATATTACAGTTGTACTGACTGACATATTATTAGCTGGCAAGGACAAATGCTACTGTAAAAAAATCCATTATGTCATTTCAAACGTTCAAATACTCATGAAAATAGTTTTTTTAAAACTTCCCATTTAACTTTTACTACAAATACAATATAACTAGCTAGAACTGAAGAAATTGTTGTTTCACTTTAATTGACACGATAGAAAAATACCATAAACTGAGGAAAAAAAGCATGTTGTTCTAGACAAATATTTTTCAATGTAATTTTTATTCTCTTTTGCTGTGAACATTTGAGACCTCATAATAAAAAAATATTTTATTTGATTTATTCACTCTACTTGAGACTATGAATCTTGAGTTCATGTAGCAAGGTCAGAGAAGTTTAGGAATTCAGTTGTCTCAAATGAATGTCAGTTAGCTAAGAGGTGCTCAAGGAGGGTCTATTAATAATGAAAGCTCCAGGCAAATGTATAATGCAAGCCCTTCAGATCACAACACAGAGCTCACATTCTCTTGAGAGTCATCTCAGGACAAGAAACTTTGTTGAAATGAAGAGAATATAATATACACTGACAGGAACAAAAATCTGTATTGTGTATTCTATATGTGTGCTTTTATATCATCGTATAGCTATTGCTACATAAATAATAGCAAGAGACTCATACAAATAGATAGTGAAGACTTCAAAAGACTGTTTTCTAACATGCATTTTTTAAATATTTAAAAATAGTAAAATATATAAAAAGCCCAAATAGACACTATTGTATATATGGTCATAATCTACATACAGTAAACACAGTCTCAGTCTAATCCTACATCTGAGTTAGGAACAAAACTGATTTCCAAGAGAGGCATAAATGTAAGAGCTTAATTACCAGTATATAATATGCTCAAATCAATTTAATTTTTAAAAAGTTAGTTTAAAAAATTAGAAAATAGTGATTGTGATTTTACTAGTTAGGAAAACAAAAAATATATTATCTGTCTTTTATGAATGGAGTCCATGAGAGTCACATAACAAAATTAATGGCATGCTAGGACTGAAGGAGAGGTTTTGCAGGTTCCTAAGCCAACAGTCTTACTACTGTTAAAATGTTGAGAGATGCAGATGGGTAGAAGTTATATTATTTTTTTACTTTGTTTAGGGACATGCATCTCCACACTATTCTCAAGAGCTGTATAGGTGACGCCTCTGTTCCAAGACCACGGATGGGTCCTCTGCTTGACAAGAGTGAACCAGCTCTCACTGCAGGTACAGAACAAATTCAACCAAGGCTGTATAGAGGCAGTTGCCATGGTCCAGGCATTTGTTGACAGTACAGTCCCAGCTCCCCTCCCCAGCAACTGCTTCTGGTTTACATGCAGGGTTGATGGCAGAGGTGGACAGCGTGGTCAGCACCCATACCTTGTCTGCACTCCCAGGGCACCAGAACTCAGAGACAATGAGTGCTGATGGATCAGGCTTGAGCTGCCACTTGGGGTGGACTTACTCAGGGATTTACATAGTCAGGACTAACGGGGCTGAGATCTCAGCAGACATGTCAGTTCACATATTTTACACATCCAGCTCATACATCTGGCTCTTATTTCTACCAGTGGCATCTAGTGTGTGCGCTTCAGGAGCCACAGTCTGGTTGTGCTCAGCTGTAGCCCAGAACCATGCAAGGCTTTTTGGCTGTGGCACAGTGCCTGAGCTAGGATAGAGGACAGTGTGCCTGTGACCCAGCATGGCAGGGATAACTACACCTGTGTCCCATGAGAAAACTGCAGCCATCCTGCTGTACCGAGAAGCAGTCCTACTTCTGTCTTCACCCATTACCTCCCCGGGTCACTTCTGGTTCTGGGTGGTGTCAGGGTTACATCAACTTTGCTCATGAAAAACTGAGCTAATGTGAATCTTGTTCTGGAGTCCCACTGACCCTACTCACAGTTGCATGTGAACACTTATAATTCCATTTCCCAAAGACAACAATCAGTAAAATCATTTCTTATTTAAAGTACTAAGTAGTAAATATTTTTCGTTACTATTTTCAACTACTCTTTTTAATACCAATCACAAGAAGAAAGAGTTACTAAGGAGACTGTTCATCATAAGTCATTCAGAACTACTGAAGTCTCACTGCAAATCTTGTCCCAGGCTTCTGAACACATATGGTATTTTCTCAGGCAACTTTTCAATTTTGTTTTGTTTTGGGTTTTTCGTTTTGTTTTTTTGTTTAGTTACACCAGTGTTCTATCTTATCAGCTTAGTATTGCTAAGACAAAAAAAGTCACAGGTATATCTTTTAAGATAGTTCACAATCCTAAGACCTTTTAGCCCTAGACAGGATAGGACGCTTGCAAAAGCACATGAGAAGTCACCTTCTCTAGTCCCCTGTGGCTTGTCTGCTGGCTGGTGTTAAAAGGCTCCTATCCTGGTTTTTAGAAATGGAAACAGTTTCCCTCCAGGGATGGAGTAAGAGGCTCATGATAAATTTATGTCATAGAGATCAGAACAAATGAAAGAACAAATGCTTCTAGCCAGGATCAAATGCTTGGTTAATATCCAGACTGGAGTGATATCCAAGAATGGATAGAGCTTAGAAAGCTCTATTTTACCCTTTAGCAGCCTGGGGAGGGAGGCCAAGCATTTCTCACCTAGTTTTGTATGATATTTTGAGATTTTTATGCTGTTATTAGAACTGTTTCATAACATGAACTTATGAGATGGAACTTCACCTATACTTGCCAGTTGGGGAATGTACTTGTCAGCTTACATCTGCTGTTACAGAAACATTGTTTATAAAATCAAATATAGGATATAACCGTAATCCTCCAGAGTCCATGTAAGTGCAAAAAATCCAATATAGACAAGGGGAGATGTAAATAAGCAGAATGATGAGATTTTCACAGCATGTGGTAATATATTTACTTCAATAAGAACATGGATTAACCATATCAGTCAGACCTCTTCTCCTATTAACTCCTCACAATCAAGTGGGTTACAGATGTCAAAATACTGATAGTACCCATAAAACAACTAATTTGTTTAGTAGCATTTCATGTAGTGATGTTCTGAGGACACAGAATAAATTGGCACTTCATAGCATCTGGGAATTTAGTTTTCTCCTTCTCTACTTCATTTCAAAATTCTTGAGAGACCAACTAATCCCTTGTGTACACTGTGCATCTGATAGCATGTACACAAGAGAAAAGTATTAAAGGTTTAATCATTTGCCAGTTGGGCTGTGGAGAGACAGTTGCTTGTTTCAAATGCAACATGTTTTTTGGAAGGGTCTAACATTCCTACTTGCAGCTGTTAAAAGTTTTAAATGTTATGCTTCAATTATGACTGCTGTAGGGGACCCCAGAAGCAGTTCAATGATGCAAATGTTTTGGTCTGTGTGTTGCAAATCTGTTTCAGAAGTCCCAAGCAGATATTAGCCTTCTTCCTATACCCTACTCTTTACAGGTGCTGAGCACAGAAGGGACTTGGATCGATTCCCAAAATGTGCCCTGCTTTGAACGCAGCCATCACTGGGGCCCAGATTAAGGAACATGCCACAGAGCACCTAATCCTTGTAGACTAGGTCAGCATTTAAAGCATCCTAAAATACAGGATTATAAAGACAACTGTCTTTTTCCCCTTGAGGCAGAGATAAGAAAATTCAGAACTCATTGAAGGACCTTGACAGGATGTTTACAAAGAAAAATGCATTGTGAGGAGACAGTCTTTCACATACCACCCTGGACATGTCATTTAAGTTGTATAAGGAAGTTCTTCATCACTTTTAATGGGGGAAAAAAGCAATTTGCCTACCTTTTTCTCCATTCATCTCTTGACCTCTAGTTCAGAGAGAGATTGGATCTAGGAATCAAAAATTCATGTTTACAAATAGCACTATAAAACCCACATAGCCACTAATACTAGGTGCCTTTTTGTTGACCGTATTCCTCTAGCAGGTCTAAAAAATAAAGTCATTAATTACTAAGTAATTAGAATTAAGCTAAGGAAAATTCCAAATGTAAAAGCTTGTCTAAAGATGTTTACTGAAGCTCCCTTGATGCAATTGCCTTTGGCTATATTACAGCCATAGCTTGTTTTGAGGAGCTTGAATGTCTACAGTCTGAAAAAAAAGTGATGACAGGAAAACTTAAATGCAACAAATGTTGTATAAAAAAGGGCTAAATCTGTAATGGCCATTGTTTTGTTTCCACTATGACTGGAAATGAGAAATGAGAAGGAGGTTTAGGTTGCGGTTTAATGAGAGATTTTTCACTTAAAAACATAATTAGGATATTGAAAAGTCTAACAAAAGACGAAGATTCAAACAGCATGGAGTTGAAGAGCATTGAGTGGAGAGCACTTTGGGGCATGGCTGATGAATAGCAGTCCAAAGAAAAAGGGTCGATTAGAAAGACCAATGGTTCTATTCATACTAATTTCCCAAATTTCACTGTAGTCTTTGGAATGGGGATTATTAATAATTAGGCTCTTGCAGCTCCTTATGAACACTTATTATCTTGGTTAAGAAATACCATAATTAAACATAATATGAAAAACATGGAGTTATTGAGACTACTTTTCAATCTACTGCTGCACATGTGAAGCATGTTGAAGTCCTATGCTGAAGTCCTTAAGAAATGTTAAAAATGCTAAGCAATTGAACATTTATTTTAACCTTTCCCCTAAATCATTAGGACTCTTTTTTTTTTTCTGCCTAAATTCCTCTCATCCTGGAGACATGGAGAGAGAAAGACAAGTTGCTGACACTGTGGATCAAATACACTCAAGCTAATGTTGTAAGGGTCAGTGCAGACTGGAGATTTAGGAGGAGTAGCATCCACTCTGCAGCAGAATGGTGCCACCAGTCAGTAGGTCTCCAGCTGTATTAATCTGCTAGTAACTCATGGAGTCAACCTGGATAGTGACCCTGGTGCCCATAGTCTTCCAATTCTGCTTCCTCTACTTAAACAAAAACAAAAACAAAAACAAACACAAACAAACAAACAAAAACAACAAAAAAACCACCACCAAAACAACACTGAAGAGAGAGCTATATCTATACGAAGAAAAGGAGGCAAATTCCCAAACACAGTTCAAGTCTGGTCACCTTTCTGTGCATCCTGGTTTGGACCAGCTTCCCCAGGCAGTTATGCCCATGTCATGACCAGGCTTGGATGGGACTCCTTTTAACCTCAAATATCACCACTGGAATGCCTTAAAAAATGAAATTATTCCAAGAATTATTTATTACATTGACTTAAAGGAAAGATTGGTCAGACAAGAATACAGATCACTGAAAATGGACTCTTGCTTCTCTTAGCTGCTGTAACCCACTCAAGAGGTGGAACAAAAGTTTTCACAGGACTGGAACGCAGCACTTTTAACTTTACTGCTCTGAAGCATTTATTTCTAGACAGGATTACTAGTTCACTTACAGAATATTTTAACCACCAACAAATTGTAATTTTTGCAATTAGAAACATTTTATTAATGAGTGTCTAAATGCAACACTTAACACTTACACTGCAGATATTCAAAACTATTGGATAACCACTTTTATTTAGATGCCAAAATACAGATGAAGGAGTCAAAACACATCAATCAGATTTTAGTATCTGTGTTTCAGACTACAATTCCTATCTCAGCTTTATTTAGAAAAGAAAAAACAAATAAACAAAAACCAACACAAAAGCAACTAAGACCTGAGCTTAAACTGAAAAACTGATTCATTTGGAATCTTCTTGCACCTAGTGTTATTAAGGATGATGATTGAAAAGAGACACTAAAGTGGAGATTGAGAAAAGGACTCAGAGAGAAGCATGAGAAATTAAGTATGAAGAAGGGAGTGAAAGGGTGAAGACAAAAGGAACAAGATTAAATGGGATAAGGTCTGGGAGAAAAATCCTTTCTGGCCAGACCTATGGAAACTGATGGCCTAGTGATTATAATTTTGTTTGTAGATTGTCTCTGAATCACTGCCAACATCAGATAATTTAGCCATGGCTGGAGTTTAGGAATGAGTTACCTTTTTCCTCTGTGGAAGGAAAATCACTTTGTGAGACATTTAGTAGGGCATTTCATTGATTCAAACTGTAGCTGAATTTGGCACCTGATAATAGCAGAAATTAATTTTTGGACCATGGCCATAACACAGAAGTCAAAAGAACTAGTAAAAAGATACGCACTTTCAGAAAGTCTGATTTTCAACACTCACTCATGCAAATATTAAGTCATTGCTCATGTAACCAGGATTCAGAATAAAAGGGGGAACCTGTGTAAGAATGTTAATGTAGTTTTTGGCGCATACCATATAATGAGTGAATCAAGGAAATTAAAAGCTATGTTATGCAAAATGAATATGAATGCAGGATTATTTTGAGAGCCCCTTTGGAAAGAAATGGTGGACTTCTGTAAACTGAAGAGTAAAACATGAGTAGTTTAAGTAGGTGTTTAGTATAGGGGGGTTTAGGTTTGCTGTGTTAGCAGTCATTGTCTTCCAGCACAACTGGAAAATCTGACTCTGAGAGTGGGAAAAGCATCATGCCTCAGGGTCTCAGGATGAGAGAAAATTAGGTAACTTCATTTCAGATTGTTTATGGGAACTTTCTGATGGGGGTGCAGGTGAAAGGAATCACAAGCTCAGCCATAGTCACAAGGCTGGAAAAGCTCTCTTGGGTCATGTGAAGTTTGGGATGGTGATCTTAGAGAACACAGATAGAAGCACACTCAGTGAGATGAGGACTAAAGCTATGCATACGTCAGCCTGTTTGTCTGAGGACATTATTTTTCTGCAACTGTAGGGGAGCTGCTGTCCTGTGCTTTGAGAGCCATCTTTTCCTTTAGACATCAAGCCCCAGAGGTCTTTATCTCATTTTCAGCTCTGTAAATTTTTTCCTTTATAGTGAACTTTAAATGGCAGGTAATCTTCTTTTCAATGCTGATGTAATTTGTTCCCGTAGTACTTGTCTCTGTGTCTTGTCTCTTATGTCCACATTTCAGAACCGGGAAGCTGGAGGTAGTCAGTACAAGCAAAGAAAATGTGAAACTATCATTCTTCTAAGCACATCACTAAAACCATCTTGGCAAACAGCACAGTATCCTCCAACTCTGCCTCTTCAGTCATTAGAAATTGAGGACAACAAATTAAAATAGTAATAATAATAATGGTCTCTGCATGATCACCATCTTCACCAGCACCCTGTGCCCTCTTCACTCACACTTAACTGCAACTGGAGGTCTCTCTGAGACCGTCACCTGCTTTGACCTTTGATTCCATCTCCCTCTGAATGCAACAACAATACAGCAGCCTGGCACAAAAAGCTTTTTTCTAGACACAGCAGTTTCACAGATATATACACTACCCCAGTTTTCTAAAAATAACAAAGGACAGGAAATGCTGAGCTTGACTTCTTCCCCCCCTGAATCACAGGGCATTCAGTGCCATAAGTGAAAATGAGAGTCATAAAGCAATATCTTTGATACAGACATTCAGGGAAGTGGGTTAGTAATAAATAACATATTTTTTATCTGGTAAGAAGTTCAGACTTCTTAATGTCCTGTTACATATCTGAAGCATTTTGTACACATGCCTGATCAATTAGGTTAAGTCTATACATCATGCTGTTTCATCACTTACTTAAATTCAGTGAATTATTTCCCAGCCAGATTTTATTTTCTGATGTACTCAACCATCCATGCGAGGAGCAGAGCAAAGGAAATGTGTCTGTTCTTCTACTGTAGAAAAAAAAATCGTAACTATAAAACCAAAATACTTCTGCTCTTGGTGCTGTTATCATGAAATATATTCCATGAAGTTTGTTTAACTAAAACAAAAGTTGAGATCTCAGGATGATTCCTGTCTTCTAAATATATGATCTAGAAAACTGAGAAAAGTAAAGACCTATTATAACCTACTGAAGAAATATCTTCAGGCTTGCAAAAAAGTAATCCAACAGGGATGCTAGACTGTCTGTGCAGAATGACTTTTTGTAATTCTGTGGATCTTTGAGGACAGTATCAGTGTACCTGGCATTCAGTGACAGCCAGCTGGGCTAACAAATGGACATAGAGGAAAATCCTGGTATGCAATACAGATGCTTTGCACTGCTTCAGCACCCATAAGACTAATGTTGCCAGCTACCTCAGAGGTTTTAAATATTATACATCCAGATAAGAACTTTTCCAGTGTTTCTGAAACTCTGTATAAGTAAAAAAGCATGGCTGAAAGCAGACATGACACCTGGCATCTGTAATACTTTTTTCAAAGTTTTTACCAGTTGGCTATTGTTCCCAGTAAAAGAAAGCTAAAACAATACAGTGCACCCGTTCCCAAACATTCAGTACATAGAAGTAAGGAGGCAAAAACCCCAAAGAAAGTCATGAAGTAGTGAAAAGGTTTGAGAACAGGTTTGAACACTGTTCTAACAAAGTAGATTGCAGATTTGGGGAGAATCAGAGATGCTGATATGATTTTTTTTAATTGTATATACAAGCAAATGCAAGCACATAGAATATATGCAGAAGAGTAAATCTGAATCAAGAGGTAATTTATAATATCTGGTTTTTGATAACAGCTGCAAAAGTTATATCAGTAGATGATACAAATAATAAAGGTATTTTAAAAAAAAACTGGTTTTCTCCTCTAAATTTATGACACTGATCGGCTTTTTATGCCTTCATTTTACAGCTACTGTGTTTTCAGTTTACCTTCTTGGCAATCAAAACTGAAAAGGCACTTTATAACATCTGTATGCAATTTTTACAGACACTAGTGATTCATAAACTTTGATTTCAAAGACATTTCCTACAACTCTTCTTGCTCCACAGGACCACATGAGTTTCCTCACAAAAATGCTTGATTTGTTTCCAGAGTTTATCTCACAATTTCTGTTGTCTTGGGGATGAAGTGGTTTTGTTATATCTCAATCATTGGGAGCTATTAACTCAGCAAGTTCAAACAAATTCCTGAGCCAGGAAAGGGTCCCTTAACCCTTTTTGGTTTAGAGCTTCTTTTGTTGCTTTTGCCAAATATTTCTGACTTTTTAAAAATTCGACCAAAAAAAAAAAAAAAAACCCACCAAAAATACAAACAAACAACGCCCCTCCAGAGAACAAATATAATAATAATTTTAATAATATGATTTGAACTTTATCCATATTTTTTTCATGATTGAAACAGACAAAATATATATTAAGATAAGGTGGGGAAAAGTGAGGAAAGTTCTTGTTGGTTGGAATAAATTGAAACAAATGTTTTTGTAACAAAAAACTGGAATAGGTAAATATGCAAATAATAAAATATTGATCTTGACAATGCTATTACAAAACCATACATTAAAATTCAGTCAGAGTTGTGCCCACGCACTAGTAATTTAAAGCTTAAATGCATTATGAAACTCTCCTAAATACCTCACATGAAATTTTTTAGCATCTGCTGAAAAAAAAACATTATGGGAACCCAAAAATCATGTGGTTTGCTTGGAACAACTGCTTTGCTGAAATGGAATTGCAGACAAGAACATGTCTGATCCATACTAAATACAGTCATCCTTGCTACCGCATCATAGTGATGTCTTGGAAGTGACAAATCAGGAGGGAATTTCTAGCAAGTAGCATTCTTATGGACTTTTAGTGGGATCTAGTTTGTGTTCAATGACTAAATACTTCTTTTAAAAAAGCAACACATAGAGAATGAGTCCAAGGTGTGTAATTCCTGCAATTGTTTGCTGCAGGAAAATGTTACAGGATAAAGAGATTCTGTGGATTCTGAGTTTTTATTGGAGTAGTTTCAGGCATTGCTGTACATTTAAATGAAGTGAAATAAAAATATTTGGAAGAATAAGGAAAAGGAAACTGTTCCCTAAAGTCAACAGAGAGGTGGGTTTTATTTAGTGGGGAAAGGCAAGATCAGGTACAATCATATAGATATTTTTGTGATTCCTGTTTTGAAGATTTTTATGGTATTATAAAGCATAACTATGCTTTCAACTAGTTGTGGGGTCTCACAGTTCCCAGTTATTCATAGAAAAACACACACAAAAAAAGGTCAGAACTGTTTAACTTTAAGGAATTTAGTGTATATCCTACCTAGGTGATTTGGACTGAGAGCTAGCAAATGCATCTACATCTTTTCAAACCTGATCTTAAAGGTGTTTTTCAGCAGGTGGAAGTGGATCCAAAAGATGTGGACAGGGGTATTTTCAAGGTGAGAGTTCTGGGTTTGGTTTGTGTCATTCTTCTAGGACCTCTCTAACATTACTGGTGAAGGTATTTCCTGACATGCCTCCTGCTTGCTTATGAGGCTGGCTGAGAATTTGGTGCACACCGACCATTTCCAGCATGAACTGATGGACTCACAGCCAAGAGTGATGGGTTGAAAACTGGACCAAAAGAAACGTGAGCTCTTTCAGAAAGAGGTCATTTACTTCAGCTGCATGCTGAAGGAGTAAATCTCCACTGACAAGACAAAATATCACCAGCATAGATCTGGTTGATTTCCCAGTCAGACTTAATGTCTTACAGGGCTACACCGGTAGTAGTACAAAAGGACTATTTTCATGTATCCAAAATTATTACATGATTTAGGATGGAAGAGGAAAATTGACTTTATTCCCTAGCTGTACTGGGAACCTGTTGAAGTAAAAATATCTATAAAATGGTCTTGCAGTCTCTTGAGCTGCATTTTGAAACTCAGTTCATAGCTGACACAGAATTAATAGGTGCTCAAAATACAAACACCAGAGAGATGAGTCAGCCTCTGACAGAAAAAAGTATTAAACTACCTGAACAATACTCCTTTGCTGTTACCTGTAGACTTTTTTACTTGCTTCAGACAAAATTCTAGTAAAACTGAAATATTTATTTTTACAAGCGTTCTTCATAATAAAAAAAAAGTATTTCTTGTGGCAGGACTACACTTCATCAGGCAGATCCGTAGGTTCGAGGAGATGTGTGTTTTGTGCAAGTGGCCTCATAGGCACATCTGCAAACGTTGTCTTCTCATAGAACAGGGAGCTGGTGACCCAGGGGGCTTTGGTCCCCAAGGTTTTTACATGTTCACAGTTCCTATTTCTGCTTCTAGGACAATGGAGAAGGGTGTTGCTGGAATATAGCCCACAGCAAAGAGATTGCTCAAACAGAGGATCTCGATGTTAAAATTATGTGTTACTGGAATTTTGGTTGGTAGTTGCCAACATCTTGGAACAGTTTAGTTTTCACTATACTATTGAAATTATTTTCAGTGGGAACATCTGGAACACAAAGATGTTAAGTAAAGAGAAATCCCATTGAATGATGGGAGAATGTATCATCTTATTATATGGTGTGACAGGGTGGTCTCCTGAAGGAATGTTACAGAGGAGGTGGGATGCATGAATGGAGTATGCGTAACATGGAATCTTATCGTTGCCTTGTGTTGGGGGTTAGATTTGGGTTTTTTGCTATGTCTCATCCTTTTCTTTTGTATTGCACCTATATATGGATGCTGTCTTTCTGTTGCCCAAATACTACATAGTCTACATATGAAAGAGTGAAATGTGTTGTGTCGGTTAGTCTAAAAAACAAATTAACTGATTGCTTAAACCTCCATGGAAGCTGACCTGAGGAAGCTGCAACTGTTGCCCAGTTTCTGTGTTTGTGAAGAGACCTGCTGAGAAAAGGGACTGGTGCTTCAGAACAGAGAAAAGTGTGCGTTGGTGGGGAGGCTTTTTCTTTCTTCTGCAATACAAAGATATTTCTAAGTTGTGGTGGAATGTTTTTTCAAATCAGCCAGAACTGCTGCTTCATTTAGCCTGATGACATGCCACATATACTTGGGACATACAAAGGATTAAGAGTCTCTTATTATTTTAAGCCTTGGACATCTCAGAGGTGTGACTTAGGGGAAAACTTCTAATATACAGAAATGGTACAAGAAATTGTCCCAGAGAGCTTGACTTCTTTGCCTATTACTTACACTGAGGAAGAAGAGTAGTCTAATTGTTCACTTAAACTGCATAATTAGTTCAATTAAACTGCAGGATGGCTGGAGCAGAGGACTTACATCCATGGCTATCCAAAGACATTTTATATAGTTACAGAAAGACATAAGCTCTATGTGGTTTGCAGCAAAAGGTTTCCACTGGTAAAGTGGAATATTTACCTGGGGACAGACAAGAGACAGATAGAGGGGGTGTAGAGAGTAAAAAGCTTTATTCGGAAGAACAGAGGAAAAGGGAATATTTTCCTGGAAGCGGGGAAAAAAAAAAAAAAAAAGACACTCTTATGGCTAGAATTTCTGCAAGTAGAATGATGAAGTTTGTGAGTTGTGCCATACCTTTCAGCACAGAATGAATCTATGTCCATTTAACAAATCAATACATGAACCTAGAAGGAGTTACTTTCTCTGCTCTACAGCGAAGAGTGTGCTGCAAATGGATGCTCTTTCCTCAACAACAGTGGTAAACAATATGGAATGGCCTAACATGGGCTGGGAAACAAAATGGCCCATTTCAGGCCCCTTTCCATAGCAGTCTGGGGAGGAAAAATTATGTCAGGCCCAGACAGTTCATGTAAAGAGTAGATCAGTCATACTGCTCTTCCATTTCTGTGAGTGATTTTATAATCATCTCCTTGATGCAGGCTAGTTTTTAAGTTCCCAAGAAGAGCTCAGGGGAGAGAGATTTTTAAGCCTAGACATCTTTTTTCATCTGGGTTTGCTGTCACAATGCCAGTGTCTGTGTGTGCAAAGTTTTGGCAGCCCGAAATACTTTGATATATTTTTTCCCAGGCTTCAAAAGGAAAGGTAAACAATGGACTTACAACTCCAGGGCAAGCATCAGTAGCCAAGAGTTTATGAGGTAGATCATCTTCTTTTTGATTCAGGCATCGCTTTAAGTATTTTGCCATGTAGAAGGGATGCATGAAAGAAAAAGAAACTCATTTAGTGGTTTTTGAGGCTGCAGGTTTGATGCCTTAAGGTGATTTCTGCTCCACACAGGTTTCATAGGTTTTTGATTCTTGCTAGAGGTAAAAGAGAGAGGAACTCTGCCTCAAAGACTAAATAAAATCTATTTAAAACCAATAAGAAAAGTCTAATTTTTATTAGCTCCTTAAAAGATATTTGGACTTTCTTGACAGTTCAAACAATATCTAAATTAAAAAAGAAAAAAGGATCATGGAAGATTTGGATATTTATTTTAAATGTTTTAAATAAACTAACAGGGCAGTCATGATTTCAATATGCATACAGTGTGCTTCTTTTGTGTTAAAATACTGCTGTATAATCTAGTAAAAATAATCTTGTAACTGGTAAGGTCTAAACATGAGAGCATACTTTAAAGGCTGATTTGGTATTGTTTTGCCTGCACAGACAATTCTAAAATCCTTAATTTTTCAGTCTCACTTCTAATGAGTAATCCAGTAATCTGGGGATGGGTATGTGACATTTAACAATTGAGACTGAGAAGGAAATAAATATGAAGAGCAATGAGATGTTCTTAATTATCTTTTATGACCTAAATGACTCAATGACTCTATGAAGTGAATTGCAATTTAGTTCAAAGTGAAAAAGAAAACCCTCAGAAAAATGTAAAGCATCAAAACCAGGAGATAGTCTAAGAAAATATCAGGGGAAACTTCTGATAAGAGAGGAAATAGATGATAGATTAACGATTTGGAGTGCATTATTACATTTATTGAACATTTGGCAGGAGCAGGCTGTTCTACTTAAATTAGTCCATCCCACTTGTCACCGTAGTGGCAATTATAACGGCTACCAAGCCATTATAATTGTTGTACGTAACAGTGGTGCTATATATAACACAGGGTCTTTCTCTTTTTAGTTTTTGTTACACTGAACGTGAAATCAAAGTTATTTAAATATAAATATAATACAAATCCAATGCAATCTGGAAAAGTAGGCTTCATGACCGTACAGCAATTTGAACTTTCTGCTTTACATCTGTCTCAGCTTAGGGAGTGGAAATCTCGTTTCTAATACAACAGTGAAAAAGGCAGATCTTGTACTAAGACTTTTGGACATGGGACAAAAGTTGTAACAAATAATCAGTGCATTCACGAAAGCAAGAGATTGAGATAGTAGGAACACCTTTGTTAATAGAAAATCTTTTCCTCTTCTCTTTTTATTTATCATTTTTTTGCCTTTTTTAGGTGTGTGGTTTCCTCAAAAACATATTATCCCTAGAAAAAGTTCTGCAGACTTGGAATTGCATTCAAAGAGAAATACTAGTAACTTTAGCATGTCATATCTGAATACCAGGAAAGTTCCCTCTTCTTCTACCAGATGTTGTTATCATGTGCTGCAACGCTTAGTCCTCCCTTGGTTGTTCAAACTACATTGCAAATTTCATACACCTTTTTGCCTCATGTTCTTAGAAGGTGGTATAAATGGTCTAAAAAGACAGACTTGATCTGAATGCCTATAGTTATTGGAGAGATTGAAACTGTGTTCATTTTCACAACATTTTCACATTCCATTTGCATAATTTCTTAAGATGGAAGACACTGCCCAGAAAAGCATCTATGGCATCAGGGGTCTAAAGCCTCTCTGGCTGGATTAAGCCCTTCTTTGCTCTAGGCTACTAACTTCTTTCATTTACTTGACTTATATAACCAGGGAGCTCTTCTATTTCACTAGAAATGACTGTGTAATACATTCCATTACAATTATATTTCCATACTCATTTAATTTAGTGCCAAGCAAAGAAAACTCTGACCTTCAGCTTACTGGTATTTTCATTTGTTTTCTTGAGTATTTATGTAGAACCTCCACCTCAGAACAGATATTCAGGCAAGGTGAACCTTGGCTAATGCCAGAGTCCCTAGTCCTGCCATCAACTCTGTATTTGCAGACATATTTGCATGTGTAAAAGTCCCAACTCTGTCAAAATGCATAAGTAATGCTGACTGCAACAGCTCTGAAAGTCTCTGAGAAATTTGACAGGGAGAAAAGTATATTTTACAATTCCCAGAAAGGTGTTGCTGCATCTAATTTATTACACAAAGTTTGGGGATGCAGTAGTTAAGAGCCTTCCTAAATTAGATGATCTGCTAGTGGGGCCACTAGGACGTGCGCTTTGGATTTTCTTTGTATGAAGCTCACTGAAGAAAATGGATCACTTTTGCTCAAAATCTCATGCTCACAAAATTTCACGTGTCAGTCTTAAGTGCAAAATGAGTCTCCTGAGATTCTGAGTTTTGAAATATTTGTGGAGATGCATAGGCACTTTCACACAGCTTTATCTCAGCACTGTAAAATTCCCATGATTTCTCCTGAGTACTCTGTAACTGTATAAAACCCTGAAACAGTTGAGAAGGATCAGATCAGCCTGCTGTTGTAATGGGGGGAGTTCTGACTACATCTGTTCTAAGAAAAAAATATGTACAAATGTTGTGGATCAGTTAGCTATTTTCCTTGACTAAATATAGCATAGTGAGCCTGTCAGTCAATAACCTGAGGTTTCCTCAGCCTTTTGGGGGGATTCTTCCCTTCAAAGGACTTTTTAGAACCTCTTAAGCAACCATCTCTCAAGCTTTTATTTTACTGTCTGGTCCCACTATTGCTGAAAAAAGGAGATTAACCAGCAGCCAAAGCCTCTTATGCTTGTCTCTCTATAAGATTTATGCATCAAAGAGCACTCTGCTCCAAGGGTAAAGGTCATTTTCACAGATACATTTCCCCATATATCGCCAACTGTTTCTACTTTTCAAAGAGCAGTGGGTTCCCTCATACCAGCTATGTTTCATGACTATGTTAAAAAAAGAAAAAAAAAAAACAGTTTAGAAGAGAAGCTCTCTCTATTTGTCTCTTTTGAAAGGTTTTACAGATAGGTGATAGCATTGCTTTTTCTTCAGCTTTTGCTGCTTATTTGAAATACATTCTGTGCCACTTTGAAGTCTTCTGCCACATTCAGAGCCCAAGTGCTTTAGACACCAAGTGAACTTTGATGATTTCTTTGCATTTGAGACTTCTCTGGAAACCAAGCAAAAGAGAAGACAGAAGAGAGAGAGAGGTGGTCCAAGACCATCAGACTTCATCTTCGCAGTGTGAACAGGAGCACTGAGAGAGAAAATGAGAAAATTCTTAAAGAAACTGAGCTGGGAGTTGAAGAAAAGGGAAAAGCAGATCAAGGAGTTAAGTAAGTACCAGGTAAAGGTGAGTGAGGCTTGCAGAAGACACACTAAGAATCTGAGAAAAATTACTACTCTTGCTGTCAAACCTAAAATTATCAAGCACTAAATTAGTTCAAGCTGAAACATTATCTATCAGTATTCAAAACTGCTACTATGTCTACTTTCATAGTCAAGACGTATGGACACAAGGATTTAGATAAATCAAATTTCTTGATTCTTCAGGTCTATAGAGATCTCTGATGCTTCACCTGGAATAATTCAAATCAGTGTGACAAGATTTGATCTCTATCTTTTTACATACCCATACTACTGTTCTGTGAGAATGAGATTATAAAAGAGACTCTTTTACACTTTCACTTTTCAACCTACCATTTACTTATATTTCTAAGAGGTGTATTCTCGGAAATGCCCGTTACGTCGCAAAAGGTTTTTAACTCGCTAGAGTTCATTAACCATACCTTTCTATGTCCTGTCTCCTGGAAGATTCCATACATTTAATTATTAAATAAGAAAGTCAGGGCAAAATTTTCTTAGTAACTTCATTTCTCTCCAAGTAGTCACAAAAGAAGTCAGTCAGCTAAAGGAAACAGCCATCTTCCAGCCCGTCAATAACCAGCAAGAGCCTATTTTTGTCCAAACTGTAATTCCTTGCAAAATTACAAGTTTGTCTTCAACCAAATACCACATTTATTTATGGGAGGGGTTGTTGTTGTTGTTGTTGTGTTTTGCTTTGGGGGTGTTTTTGCAACCAAAGTTTTTCAGACATCTTTAGTTCTTTGCTAAAAGAGCAAAAAACAGAAGCCAAAACAATCCTGGTATGACTACCTGACTTTGTCCTCCCCATTTCAGTGACCTCTTTAGAGGACATTCTGGTTTCCATTTCCCATGTGCACGTTAGCTTGACAGCCAACAGATATACCTATACAATTGTAGATATACATATACAATATATTTTCCCTCTATTTTAAAGACATGGTTTCATTTTCCTCTCCTTTTATTGACAGACTTGTCATTGATTCCAGTGTTCATAAAAGCAACGATGACAGATAGATGTCTGTAACTGAACAACCCTCACTGGAGTTCACTTGTTCTAGCAGGTATTTCTTTTTTGCTTTTTTCTACTAACTTTGTTTCCTTTTCTCTGGAGCAAGTACATTTAGGGATTTATGGATTATTTTCACTGAACAATGTAAAAATATGGAGAATTTTGCTGGGCAGCAAAATTTCCTACTGTTTTTTATTTCCCTACTGCATAGGCTTTGCTTTTGATGAAATTTTAAAAGTTTGATTCTAACTGTTCTCACATTTTGTTTATTTAGTTTTCTTCTGTTTTGTAAGAGAGAATAAGACTTCTTGATATCTTGTAAGAGCTCATAACCAGCTCTCTCATCAGCCCATGTAATATGTTAGTTGTTCCAAGAAAATCAGTTCTTTATTTTCGGTGGATCATTCCACGATGCTCACAAAAATGCTTATTTCCAACTCTTAAAATGAGTGCTATGAGAAAAAAAGACTTGAAAAAGGAACCAGTGAGAGAAAGTGGGATGCGGGAAAAGGAAGAACAATCACAACATTAGAAGTGGGGAGATTCTTTATGACAAAACTAGAGCTTTCTAAAACAAAATGCAAGTTGTCAGCTTGTGAGACAACTGAGGTTTTAAGCAGAACTTGGAGAGAAGTTCAGGTGGTTTTCCGGGGATTTGAGTCAAATATGTCCTCTGGAGTGGTCTCACCTGTCAGCACAGACAGTTCAGGGAAATACCAAGACTTGTCTATTTGTCCCTGTATTTCAAAGTACAGCAAACTGATTTTAACACATAAAACTTGCAGGTCCCTCCAGCCCCCTGCCCCTTTCCCCTGTTTTATTTGTCTAGAAGTTGCCAGCAGGGATCAGACAGTAGGAACAGTTCAGTCAGCACCTTTTTCTGGGGCACGAGCACCAGACCAGAGTTTATTGGCTTTATTCACTGCAGGGATGATCACCACATCCAAGAAAGAGCCTCTCCTGCAGAGTAGTGATGCTTTGCCATCAGCCCAGCTCTGACTGCAGGTTTTAAGCCTTGTTTCATGCCCCTTGGGCTGAGAGAAGCCTGCACCTTCTGGAATGCTAACCATCCTTGTGGGATTGGATGCCTCTGTTTCATCAGACAATAAATTAGAGAGCTCGCGTTGGACTGGAAGTGACCATTTCACCTAGCTCAGGGTGGGGATAAAGAGACGTGGTTGAGCTCTGGTTTAAAGGACCAGCCAAGAGTCATATTTATCAAGCGGATCTCTATCCATCTTCCTGGTGGAAAACAGTAGCTGGAGCACTTCCCCTGCCAACGCACACTTTATAAAGCCGAGGGGGGGTCGGGAAGGGGGTTAGTGAGAACGGGAGGCGTGGGGGAAGCTTTGGGGGGCAGCCCGCAGTGACACGGCAACCCAGACATATGGTGTCATTACTCAGCCGACACAAATTTGACACTTGGTGAATTTATTATATTTTGGTTTGCTCCTGGTGCCTGAAAGGCTTTGCAACTGTCTCTTCATAGGACCTGTCACAGATGTTGATGTATTTTCCTTCTCCACAGCCAGGTTTTACTGTGGAAACTGATACAACTTCACGATAGAATTTCTGGATGAATTATTCACGCATTGCATGCTTTCTGCACATAGGGGGGTTGGAAGAAATCCATCCTATTCAATAAATGGCCTCTTTAATCCCCTTTAACAGAGAATTTTCCCTGACTTTAAACCATTTCTATTATCACCTTTGTGATCTTAATGTTTTGGATAACATATTTATAGTTAATAGCTTTGTTAAATTTTTCACTATATTTCACCTTAACATGCAATTAAATTCTCCAGACACAGTGATGAAACTGATACATCGAAGAGACAATAAACCATATGGCCCAGATTCTCATCATCTTAACTTTTGGTAGCCCTTTTTTTTCTTTTTTTCCTTTTTTTTTTTTTTTTTTTTCATCCTTTTTTTTTTTTTTAATCCTGCAGATCATTCCATGTCCAGTGATTTATAGGCTAATTCCTGAAATATCTCAATATTTGTTGTTGTAGACAGAATGGGCTGCTGCTAATGCCGGTACCATCTGTGGAGATGATTTTTTAATTGAAAAGAATTTTCAGTCTTGAGAATAGAGAGTTGGATGAACTCATCACTGCCCCCTGAGAGAAGATTAATGAAATGAAAACATATCATACTGCTTTAATACCTGGAGAAGTAATAAGGATGCATCAAGTGACAATATAGAGCATGGTGCGTGGGGGTAAATTGCTTTAACATAACGGGCAAAGTCTGTCCAAGAATTAAAAACTGCAGTTGCTGTCTTAAAAACTATTGAGGTATTAATGCTTTGTACCAAAACTCCTGATTACATTTTCTTCCTGACTTCTAACTCCAGAAGCAGAGTTCAGATTCACATTCTTTTGCTCTTGACCCCACATGCTATAATTCATATTCCCAAACTAATCCTGTTTAATTTAGTATTAAATAGCTACTTGCCTATAGCAAAGTCTTGAAATCAAATGGCTGCATGGATATTAATCTTATCCCAAACTGGTGATGTTACTTTTGAGGGACAGAACCAAGTAAAACTATGTAAATTGATATTCACTATCTAAAATACAAGAGTTCTAGTTTTGTCTTAGTATAAAGCTTACATTGCCTTGACAAGAATTGGTAATTTAAAGCCTATTACATTTTTCCTCAGATTACTGTGCTTTGTATATTGTTAATACAGCCTGCATTGCTGAGTCGCCAGTTGTTAAATTGGAATTTATATTCATATTTTGGAAAATTGCCTTTCTCCACAAAGTTCCATAAATTAAGATCTCAGCCCTGAACTCTCATGGCAGTATTCAAATATGGAAAATATTGAAACTACCTGGCCTCCACCCCAGTGTTTTGTAGAAGGATGCCTAATAAGCATTTAAGGTATTATAAATAAGAATTTCCCAGAGTGTTTCAATTTACACAATAACTTTAAATGAAATGCAGAAACGACATTATTTTTTATGGCTTTAGTAAAAAACTGGTGCATTTTTCTTCTTAACTTTCTTCCCCACACAATTGCATATTATTCATAAAAATACTGTATTTAAAATAAAAACTTAAATTGGCAAAATCCTGTCATTGCTACATCATGGTTCCATGAAATAAGAAACAGTATAACAAAATATCATTTGATAATTTGAAAAAGAAGATTTTTTTTTCAATACCTTGTATCTTTCTTTTAAGTTTATGTAGAGAAGGAGATTTTCTTCTAAAAATGGATTAACTTGAGCTGGACAGACACCATCATTGTGTCCCAATCTGAAGCCTAAACTCTAGTTTCTCCTGGTCTGACCAAGTAAGAAGAGGAAAACAAATTGCAACATTCCAGAAAATATATGCTGTTTTAAATGGTAAATATCTCATTGGTAAATCAGACAATGGAGCAAATATGGAATTCAGGTACTTATTTAACTTTGCTTTTTGACATTAATACACATACAACAATCCAGTGAACTGCCAAAGATTTGGGTCTAATATTTGGAGATCCATTTCTGGAGCTAGGAAATCAGAATGTAGGGCATTAAGATCATGCTCTCCCAAAAGGGTAGTGACCTTATTACACTGCTTCTATAAATTGGACAATTATGCATTTTGAGTGATATTTCTCTGCTCTTTAAGTCTTTGAATGCATTCATCAGCTACAGGAAGCGTCTCATAAGTTGAGGAAAGAAAGGAACTATCTAAAATTTTGATGTAAGAGACAGCAGTAGAAGAATTTATTCAGACTGGTTACAGCCATAAAGTTGTATGACACAGTTATACCTTGGACAAAAATAAATTTAAAAACCTCATGCTTAGAATATTTCATTTCGATGCTGTAAAGAATTGCATCAGTACACCTTTATTCCCTTCGGTTGGTGTCTCTTACGCGTCACTTGCCATGCAAACACTTCTCTGGTTGGAAAAAAAACCAAACAAACAAAAAGAAGAAAACTATCAGTAACCAGCCAGTTGCTCCATTATGATTGCTGTTAGCCAAAAAAATATTTGCAATTACTCAGCCAACAAAAGTTATATAACTTTGGGAGCATTTGATTTTTTTCCCCCCCTAAAGGCACTGGCCCCATCGAGACTGCAATAGCAAAGCCGAGATGTGCCACTGGATTTGCAACACCTTGCAATGAGTCTAAGTCCCAAAGTTAGTATTTTCTAGAGTGGACAACTGTCCCTTTTCACTTGATACCAGTTCTTTTGCAGCTATGTATCCCTGCGCTGGCACAAGCATGTTTGAAGTTAACTTCTGCTGGGTTTCTGCTGCTCAGGAAATGCCATCGAGGTGCAAAGACTGTGAGCAATTTCACCACAGGGCTGGTGGAACAGTAGCCAGGAGCTGCTGTTAAAAAGCCAGCCACACTGATCTGTTGACATACGTCTTTGTTTTATCTGACAGAAAAGCTTTCAATCTCCTTTTTCCAGGCTTGTCTGCATATGTGCTGGAGGTACAAAGAGCAATGAACCAGAGGGCCATGAAAGTCTCTTCAAGCCTTGTAACCTTTCCCCTCCTTGAAGTCCCTACTGAAAACTCTTCTCTCACTCAGGCATGTATTAAATTCCTGACGGATAATAGCTGGGCAGGTTGGCAGCTATCTAGGAACAACATGCATCCAGGCTGTTCAGCTGGGAGATCATAGCAGCAGTACATAGCATCAGTTCCCTCTTCAACGCCCACGCCAAACACGTGTAAAAACTTTCATGGCTCTGAGCTGAGCCTCTGTCATGCAGTCATGCTTCCAGCTTAAGAGCAAGACCAGCCCTCAGGAGCTGCAATATTAGTGATATTAGTGTAAGACCCCATTCCCTCCCACTAGGGCTTTTCCTGGCCCAGTTTGCCCTACAACCCTGTTACCACAGACTGAACCCAAGAATGACACTTCCCTGTAGCTTCTAGCACAGTGCTGCCAAAGCTCTCAAAAAGCCCTGTACCAACACAGAATAACAATCAGGTGAACTTCTATTAAAGGAGAGCTAATTATGAGGCCCAAACAAGGGAATTTTGTCCTTTATTTCCCCATTTGCATGATTCTCAGCATTTAATCTTTTGCAATGCTTTGGTGAATTACCTGCAGTCCACAGCTGTCGGAATTGAAAGTAGTTCAGCTTCCAGTGCCATCTATTCCATTGCCAATACATAAAGACTCAAACAAGGAAGAAAGGAATAGCAGGAGCAAGCCACAGAAATAATCCTTTTGTCTACCATAAATGTTGAATGATAATTTATATTATCAACAAAAATACTTTAAAAGATATGAAGTTTTGCTAGTAATATTTCAGCCTTCAACTCTCCATGCAGACCACCTTTAAAAGCCTGTGAGCTTAATGGTCTGCAATCTGATTCTACCACAATTTTTGGGGGCTTCTAATGGCAACTATTGCAACTCCAGCAGTAAATATAATTTGGTGAACCTAAAAAAAGAAATGCAGGTGACAGGTCTTAAAAACCTGATATTCATTGCTAAGCATTCTGCTGGAAAGCATAGCTCTAAATTTATTTAATTTCCCTGTTTTCTAAAGGAGTGCAGCAAGTGGAAAAGGAGGGAAGAAACTGAAAATTATTCTGGGGAATTACTCTATTTTACTGAGTTGTTGTTATGTGCTTTACTTTAACAAGCCAGCTTGAAACTTATAGGTGGCCCAAAAATGGATGATGTGATACAATGGGAAACTGTTCAAATTCAACACAGCTGAAGAATAGCCTGTTACTTGGCAGGTATTTTGGCACTTACAAATACTTTTCCCCCTGCCTTTTTCTTATGCAATATTTAATCTCATTGTAACCTTTTTCCCACTTCATTCTGCTTGTCATTGCCACCTTGCCAGTTGTGTTTTTGCAGAATGTATTTTAAGTATTTGGATACATTTTTATATTTGGAACTTGGAAAGTAAATTTTTTTTAATGTGTATGAGAGTAAGTAGGCTTTTAAAATCTTCCATTCACCTTGGAGAATTTACATTATTTTTATGGCTAGTATATATGTGCAAGAGCAGATGGACAGAACAACAAATATATCAGGTAATAAATATCACAGAGTTTACTATTCAGAGCAGTAGAGAATAAATAACATATTTTTTTAATACGATAATATTAAAGAATTTGGAAGACAAACCTTTAAAGTGCATTCAGTTTAAAGAGAAAAGGAAGAAAGGCAAAAACTTGCAGGATGGGTAATCACTAACATTTCTTTTGAGTAAGAGTAGTCTCAAATAATATTGAAAATAAACTGACCTGTCTCTGTTAGTATTCAGTGTATAGTTTATGTTCCCCATTATCCAAAGACAGATGTGTGGTGTAATAGGCTTTAGCTATATGAGCAGAAAATTTGAAGCTAAAATATTGTCAGGAACTTACCTCTCACACCTCATTTATTCCAATAGCTTCTTACAGCCTTTGGTGTTTGAGGTGGGGTTTTTGATTGTGTTACAGGTTTTTTTTAGGGTTTTGGATTTTTTTTTATTTTTCTTTTGGCACAGTGGGGGCAATTAAAAGAAGTCTTTCATCATCTCTATTTTGAAATTCATGCCTCTGTCATCTTCAATCCATTGTTTCTACATTGTCTCTAGCCATTCCCATGTTCTGCTTTCGTCTGATTTCTTTCTGACTGAAAACAGAATGAAGTTGACCCAATTAAAGAAATTTGGGGAACCTTTAAACCTTTAAAGGCTCCCTAAAGCCAGGTCCTTGGATCTCTCACTAACTTCTGACCCTAGAGGAAATGAGCTGAAACAAACAGGATTATTAATATAGGTTTTAATGTTTTTTCCTAAATCCATACTACCAGAGACCTCTTTATTGGCCCAGTACTCTACTGTTGGTCTATAGGTCTGTGGAATGGAAATGGTAGGATCTGTGGAGAGAAGAGAAAGGGCTGTTCAATTTTACTAGTTATGGTTTTATGTGTAGCCAGTGAATTCTGTCTCGCCTACTCACAGCATTTTCAAATGGTTTAACTCAGAGATTTCTAAACTTTTGAGCTATATGAAAGTCAAATTCACTTTTCTGGTGTTTAGATACCAGCACACAGAGATAATAACTGTTGGAGCAGTCTCTCGTTTTTGATACTCAATCTTGTGATCAGCAGTGAATAAGCCAAGGAGTGACACCTTTTGCAAATCTGCTAGAGAAGCAGATATTGCCCTGGGTGTTAGCAGAGTCTGTGGTGATTCAGAAAGAAGCTAGAGGTCTCTGAAAACCTTTGGCAGAGTTTTTAATGAGTTTTCTTTGGGAATTCAGCAGTCTCCATGAAGGCCAGGTCTGTTTAAAAATAGCAGCTACTTACCTCAAGGGTTCTCACAACATGAGCCAGGCTTTTTGGTCTCTTACTTTGAGCATGCTTACATGCAGCAACATTTTTGCTTTTAAATGGAAAAATGTACAAGCACAGAGTAAAACATGTCTATTTTTGATTGCATGATGCATTTCAAAGTGATCCAGAATGTATTTTAGGAAGAGGTGGCTGTTCTCTAGCACCACAGTGCCCAGTGAGATATTTCCAGTAGCATTGGAGAGACAACAGTGGGTATGAAGGAGCATAAAGTAAGAAAGGAGGAAATTTTCTTACTATTTTTGGAAATTACAGCTTTTGACTCTCAGAGCAGCCTTATGTATAACAGTTCCTTCTCTGAAGAAAGTAGTTTTCTGTCATATAGTTTGTGTGATGCTTCTTTTTTCAGTCAATCTTTTACATCTCACAGATGGAAAAACTTGTGGAAAATGCCACTTCTAAAACACAGAATCTTTGCTTTACAGATAAAATACTGTAAAAGAAGTTTGGCAAAAACCTTTTGAGGGTAAATACTACTGTATACCCTAGAAGTGGGTAGAAAGTCAAATCCCCAGATCTGAACACTCTCAAATTTAGAAAGCTTGGCTCTGAGCAGAGATTTTTCTTGTGCCCATAACATTTACCTAAGCATGATCAGAATGAAAATTATTTTATCCCAATAAAAGTTTATAAAAGGAGACTCCATGCAAAACAAGTAACCATGGTGTAAAGTTGGAAATAATTTAAATACAACTTTTTGAGTTGTGAGGAGCTATCTTCTCCATCCCAGCACCCATAACAGTTAAAACTTAGATCTTCCATACATTAAAAGATCACACCAGATGAGCTTATTATTGTTAGAAGATATTTTTAACTTTAGTTCTTAATGTGAAACACTTGCAAATTGTTGTCTATATGTGCTCCAGTCTGTGTTAGTCCCACCACATGTGGGATAAGCACACTAGGAGTTTGGGTAGGTCACTGATGAATATCTGTATTACTAGAAGGGAAGCATGGTAAAAATTTCAACCCTTATCTTCACTCCTGTCATCTCCAGCTGCACTTTAGATAGCTTCTGGAAAAGTGGTCATTCTGTCACTTCTTTTGGTCAACTTTGTGGAGTTGGTTTTACAGTTAAAGTTCTTTTCTAACCTAAATGATTCAGTAAGTCAGTCAGTGCAAGAAGCTACACAGACACCTTTATTTTTTGCTCAGTACAGACTGACTTTGTATATCTTGGTCATACAAAAAACAAGGTCAGTGACAATGCAGCCTTTTGTAGATTATTTTAAAAGTAGTTCAATGATTAGGTTGCCTGTGCACTTTGAAATTTTGCTGGCCATTAGATTAGGGGTAAGATCTGCTCTGATGATGTGTTCCTCAGGTAGAATCGTAGCTGTATACTTGCATTTATCTCCAGTCTAACTGTGTCTGCACTCAAATGTCATACCAGTATGGGTATTAACAAGACATTCCTAGCAGAGACAACACCTAAGATGCTGAAAGCAGCGTCTTAAGCCAATATTCTTTCTTTTGTCCCAGTCCTGGCCCCATATGCACTGGTGCAGAGGGAAGGTTGCTGGGGAAGCTGTGCACCTGTGTCCTCTACTTGCTGTTCAATGAAATCATTGCTTTGCTGAAAAAGTGTGTGCATGGGCCCAGACAATTGCCCAGAAGTGTCCCTGGCTGGACATGATAAGGCATGATGAATGAAAGGCTCTGCTGAGAGGCATGTATCCATGTGAATCTGTGTTTCCATATTTATTTGCTCACTATCCTAATTCTACTGGCAGTTCAAATTTGCTGCAAACTGTCTTTCTGCTACATTCAAACTATGCGAGTTGATGTTTAGACTGACAAGCAAAAGGGAGACTGATGGACATACCAAGGATGACCAGATGAGACAGATTTGGGAGTGTCAAGCAGATATCACATTCCTGGTTTGTGGCAAGAAGCTGCTGCTGTGCACAGAGTGGTGATGTAAACCATTTGCAGTGCTCCACCAGGATCTTTCCATACTGCAGGTATAGAGGAGGAGCTCCATTTGCAAATGCTGATATAGCACATCATAAAAATATGTCTCTAAGATGCACATTGCCCTGCAATCCCCAGACTAAGGGGAGTTGAGGAGGAAGCTTGTAACAGGTCAAGTTTTTGAATGTTTTCCAGCTAAAACCCTCTTTAAAATATATCGTTGCATATTTTAAAACATTTAAAAGAAGTAGTGTAGTTCTAACCAAAAAGGATAAATATTCAAGTAGGTACAAAGATGGAGAGAGACTTTTTACAAGGGCAAGTAGTGATAAAACAAGAGTCAATGGCTTCAAAGTGAAAGATAGTAGGCCTAGAGGAGGTATGAGGAAGAATTTCTTTATTGTGAGGTTGATGAGGCACCCAAACAGGTTGCTGAGAGAAGCTGTTGAGTCCCCATCCCTGGAAGTGTTCAAGGCTATGTTGGATGGGGCTTAGAGAAACCAGGACTAGTGAAAGGTGTCCCTGCTTATGGAAGAGGACTCAGAGCCAGATCTTTAAAGTCCCAACCTAAATCATTTGATGATTATGATTACTGTGATGTGAAGAAGGACATGGCCAACTAAAGAAATGCAATAAGCAACCAGAGGAAATGATATCACATTGTTCCCTTGAACAGTGTCTTATTACTTAGTTGAGATACAAAAGCCATCACCAATAAATGACCTTTTTCTTTGCAGTATTTTGAGGACCTGTAATTGGAGGCACCTATTTTGCAGAAAGTCAAAAATGGATGATACAAGATTTTGACATATGTTTCAATGTGCAACAAAACTGGAAAGAGCTCCTTTATATTTAAAAAAAATAGAAACCACAGGCTCTGTGTACTGGAAAAAGCACTTAGTCACAGTTTTCCACTAAATGAATAGTTCTCATTATTTAAACTACCATTACTTAAAGTAAGAATACTCTAAATGCATAAATAATCAATTATTAATGAGTGAAAACTGATAATTAGATTAATCAACTTCTTCCCCATTCAAAATCAGTTCGGCCAGTGGTTTTGCTATTCAGTTATCAATTTTTTTTCTTCTTGACAGCCTGTATCCCTTTTTACAGTGCTCTGCTCCAAGATCAGATGATTATTGAAACACACAAGTTTAATTTAAAAGAAACGGTGTCTTTTAAACCTTTTTGGTTTTGAAGACTCTCTCAGAGATTTACTCAAAGCATATATCTAAGAAAACAAGAACAAACAGAAGAAGGAATCATCAGTTATTTATTTATAAAACTCTTGGGATTTTGCATCATAATATTTGAACTTTTGCCACATAATCAGTTTGAGTCTGAAAGAAGCCAGCATTTTCCAGTGCTTTGGAGTTGATAACTTTGTTATAAATACTTCTAAAACAGAAACAGCCAGTCTAAAATAACTAAAACCACTGAGCTAGTCTTGTTCGGGTAATTGTTACATTGTGCAGTGGATCTTGGGGAAACTTGTGCTGAGTTCAGAGGACTTCATGTTACCTGAGAAATATACTGTCCAAAGACTTTATGTGCTCCTAGGATATAAAGATGGTGATAGAAGGTGGGTTCTGGTTCATATAAAATATATGGAGAGTCAAGCCAGGAGGGCAAGTGAGACCAGGCAGAGTGTTAATCACACACTGTTTTTTGGATTTGGTATGATAGATACATAGCTGGAGGGGAGCTCTGCTTCCAAATGACATTTCTGTCTTGTTAACATATTACACATGCTGAAAGATGCCTGCCCAAGTCACTTGAAAGAGGGAGGAAGCAAAAGAGAAAGATGACAGACATATGATGCTCTACAAGAGAAATGCAGCAGACATGATACCAATGAGATATTTGAGATATACAGCAAACAGCAAATCAGACTTGTGAAATTATAGAGGCAATTTTTGGTATCATGGCAGTAGGTGAATGCAAAAGCTTCTTCAACTTATTAAGTGTAGCAGTTCTCCAATGTGAACATGGAATGAGAAATGCAGATTTTCTTTTCGTCTTCTGTGAATAAGAAAACAATTAGAATAATGTACCTTCCACTGAGCTGACAAGAATGTAGGCATCCTTGGACATTGCAGTGAAGACTAAAGAAACTATGTGTAGTTGGGTCTTTGCTCCTGAAAAATGGTGAGGTAGCTACTCCTGTGAAGCGCCAGGCAGACACTTTCAGCTGAATTGATTTTCAGCAATGGTTTTCATCAGCTGACAGGAGCTCTGACCCCACGCTGTGTGTTTGCTTATGGCTGCTCCAGCTGCTGGATGCAAGGGTAACTGCAGAATGGGCAACAACAAAATTCAAGGCCCAAGTCAGCATCTGCAGCTGAAAACTGCACTTTAAGAGGGTTTTGGTAATACCTTTTGTATTTATTAGACATATTAGCTTGGGCTCAGTGCCATCCTGGGCTCAGACTCATTTCCAACAACATTATGCTTCTCAAGTAAAACACACCTCAGTACCTGGGATTTGGTGGTCTAAAGCAAGAAAGGAGAAGATGTGAGATGACTCTGAAATATATCACAACATGCTAAAAATCCCTGAATTGTGTATAGACTGATTGATTGTAAGATCTTTAAGATCTTTCAAAAGTCATAGTGGAAATACAAGTCTTCTGGTAAACAAATCACAGTGAATGCTCGTATCATTCCTTGAACACAGCATACAATATTAAACAGGGATATAGTACTAGATAGTCCTGTTTCTCCATGGGGCAGTTTTTATATGTTCTTAAATGCTAGGAAGACATGAATTAAAATGGTTGCTGTATTCAAGAATTTTAATTCCCTTCAATAATCCATGTCCCATGTGAATTGTTCAAAGAACCGCCTAAGACACAGTCCTGTTTCCTGCGCCAATTGAAGTGACTAATGCTCTAGTGACATCAAAGACATTTTGTCCATTTTCTTCAACAGAGGATTTGGCCTTAAATCCACATTCAATATGGCATCATCAATTAGCCCAAAATTATCCCTTGCAAATAATGGTATGTAACTCTCCTCTCCTCTCCTCTCCTCTCCTCTCCT